>BMAW01085590.1:0-26025 GCA_019974015.1 Nephila pilipes | reverse complement strand
GGAACTTAAGGAGGACAGTTTTATACAAAGAATTTAGGACAGCACGACACTAATATTGACAGTGATACATTGCTATATCAGTTCGAAGTCTGCCAGAGAAAACCTCAGTAACTCCATCGAAATATTATTAAAATTTTTAGCAAATTGTTCTGCTTCTGTTCTAAAAACCTAGCTCACTGCCTCCAGGTCAATGGTCTTGAGTTTCACTGCGATATATGCCACCATCTCAGTCCAGGTGTTCCCTGGGCCAAGCCTCACGGCTGCCTTTGTCACTGTCTCTCAGCATCCAAGTATACAGACATAATTAGGCTATCAGGGGTTGACTCCTTCAATTTTGTTATTATAATAATATACATTATGGTGAGACCATTTTTCTGCTTCTTTTTCTATTTTTCCATTTGAATTTTGGTATCTTCCACTTTAAATGCTTATTGACAGCTTATATTTAATCTGGAATAAATACTCAATAGTTTGAACTGTGAAAGTATTTCACTTAATTTGAGATTTTCTTTTCTATTTCCTCAAATCTATTTTCATATTACAATAAGCATGAGGCATTTGATGTAGAGGGGGAATGCTGAGCTGTATGAGTACCATGTCGTAGAAATTATTTTAAATAAAATGAATGAGGATCTTGAAATAGCTGTCTCCTGGCCATGAAATTTATGAACATTTCAGATTCTAAATTTTTGTCCATCTGCTTAATTTAACAAGAGAACAAGAACCAGTTGTGAGTACCTTACAAAAAGATTTAAACGTAATCTAGAGAAAGTATAATCATTCCGAAAGTTGCAGCCTAACTACTAAACTACTTTGATAGAAAAGTAAATTAATAATGTTACATAAATAAGGACAATTGATGAATAAAATGTCGACATTTTAGCAATAATAAATTAGAAGGCTGTGTATGTATCATTATTCTATATATATGTTTACATTTGTTTCTGTATCTGAGATTTGAAAAGCTCCAAAGAATTGATATCTAATCATTTCCACGAGTAGATGATTTATAAGACATGAAATTGCATTTGGTGGAAAACTTCTTCCTTGTGTTTCTTTTTGAGAAGGATGATATTAATAACAATAAATTTAAAATTCTCATTGTATAAGAAACATCATTATTTATAAAATAAGAAAATCATTACCCTTAAACGCTTATGTGTGACTGATCACAAGCTTGAAACATGATTTTGGTCAGAATGTACAAATATTGTCCATTTTAAAGCTCACGTATTTAATAAAAAGAAATTATAAGTATTTAAAACTTTAGAACAGAAGTAGCCAACCAACCAGGGAAGTAACGATTGAAATATAATGGAAACTCATTTATTAAAAATTGTTTACTTCAAGACACGACAATGATTTTACAAAATATTGTAGAGAGATCTGGCGGTAAAATTTTATCTGTATATTTTTAATGTTATATAAACTAATGATCTAGCTTTAAACCGATGCTTTTTATTTCAGCATCTTTGTATGATGATAAGTGAATTGATAAAAATTGAACTGTAATTATCATGAAGAGAATTTTCAGCATTTTAAATATATTTTAGATATTATTTTATTGTTTTAACTTGAGCTTTTAAATGTGTATTGCAAAATTAAATTTAGATTTTACAGAAACTTTTATGGAGGTTTTGCATTTGAGTCACATTTCAATGAAATTTCATTAATTCTTTAGTTTATTAAACCATTTAATAAATGTAAATTATTTTCGAGCATTTAAAAATAAACCTAACTTAAGATTAAGGAAAATCTTTTAAAACTTTTTAAAAGAAAAATGTTTCAAACGTATTCGACAATTCTAATTAAAATGACGAGGCATGAGGCATTCTCATGTTTGATCTAAAATAACAATTGGTTAAATTATTAACTGAGTTTTGCAAGAGATAATGAATTCATTTATTTATACAAAAATAGTGTTGCATTTGGTATAAAATTATAAATGAGGTTAACTAAAGATTTCAACCCATCCAGTAAAACCTTCATTGGTACCATAAGAATCCACTGGCATCCATTATCAACTATTTTGTTGTTAAGTGCTCTAAACCAACATATCTAACAAAGGACTGCTTTGTTCATCACTCAGCCAGAGAAAAATAAATTTAAGAAATGTACTTCATGATTTACTAAAAGTGATAATATTCAATGAATCACAGTGAAGTTCAAAATAAAAGATGCCTTTTGAAAATATTTATCGAATATCACAAAACCACATGGAAAAACTGAAAGGAAACTATTGCTTCCAAAACAGACAATAAGTTTAGTGTCGATTATGTTTAATTTACGTTGCAAAATTGCACCATTTGAGGTTTTATAGTTTTTGATTGATTTTATTGCACTTTGAAGTTTCAATATAGGGCGATATGTATAATTTGAACTAAACAAGGACGAGAATCCATCCTGTTTCTGTTCAGTAATTGCGTGTAATATTTGAACTTTAAGATCTGATAAATCCAGATGAACCTATCAACAGGCATTTTTGGCATACCATGGATAATGGTGGAGGACGTCTCAACAGGATTTCCAAAACTGGAGGCCGAAATGCCAGGTGGAAGTGACATTCAGAGCAGATAAGAGACAAATCTGAGTCATGTGCTTACTCTGTGAGTTGGCCTGAATCATTTTTATGATCCATACAGTTCTATAAAACTGCGTGACAATTTCAGAAATTAGGATAGGTTTATTTACAGGGATACATTTGCTGCAATTCTCCAGCTTTCTAGGTGGAAGGTGACCTCTTCACTGCTCTGATCGAGAGTTTGGATGCCATCACTTCAAGCTGCATAGTTGATTCAGATTACCGGCGACTTTCCGGGATTATCTCTGCTTGAGACGAATTTCTACCATCTTCACCAGCAGATTTCACAAAAGAATTTTCCAATGGAATATTTCATCTCCACGTCCAGGTTTGAAACTTAACTTTTATCTCAAGAACTCATATTTTCCCAGAACAGAAATTACATATTTTTATAGAGGATGATGATGTATCAGAACATTTCTGCTCATAAAATAAGTATAATCACGATGAATCCATTAAATAAAATTAATTACAACTTTCTACTTAATTTTACTTTACTTATTTTAATTACAATATTCCTTGACTCCTGGTATGCTATTTTTAACCAATCAAAGCTGAGCTGCATGCTCTAAATCAATATCTCTGTAGAATTCTTTACCATAAAGACTTTTGAAAATAATAAATCAGCAATATGCACCAACCAAGCATACCAAGTTATAATCGCATTAACTCAGATAATTCTGTTTCCTCAAGTGCGATTTTAGACCTGCTCAATATAATAATTATAGAGATCCTTTGTTTATTTTTAATTAAACCATCGCTTACCTGTGTCTGTGAAGGTTATCCGCAATAGCGCTGGAAGCAGTTTTAAAATTGCGAAAACGTAGGATTGGGTATAAAACTTAGATTAGTTTGAATTTCAACATTTTGAAAGGACATAATACAGGAAGCACGTGAGACCTAAAGGTCAAAAATTCATTAGATATATAGGATCATTGCCAGTTTTGAAATAGGAATAATGGGTGCATATTTCCATTAATGAGGAATGATATATGTTCTTTCCAGTTTTTATTACAATTTTTTAAAGTTTGATTAATGTATTCTTTGGGAAATGTTTTATGAATTGATAGATGAATTTATCTTGACCTGAAGATGACTTAAACGCAAGAGAAAGAGAACATTTTTCAAATGATGAAAAATATAATTGCCATTATATGTTAAATTGTATCTCGTGGAAAAATTATTTCTCGTTCATTTGTAGTCTTAAATCTTTGAAATTTTCGAAATACTGTTCTTCGAAATTACCTGAATTGGAAATTCGAGAGAAAGATCGAAAACGAATTTGATTATTTGGTCTTTTGTTCATTAGGAGATTATATTAGAATCTCTCTCTCTCTCTGTACACTCACTCACTCACTCACACACACACACATATATATAACAGGTCAATTGAAAAGTCCCCGGCCTACCATAGTAAAACACATTTTTTTGGCAAAATTAGTTTTTTTATTCAACATAATTCCCTTCAAGAGTGATACACTGATTATAGCGATCCTAGAACTTTTCGATACCATTTTTGTAGTACGATTTGTCCTTTGCTTCAAAATAGGCCTCAGATTCGGCGATCACCTCTTCATTCGACGAAAATTTCTTCCCAGCGAGCATTCTTTTGAGAACAGGAAATAGTCACTGGGGGGCAGATCTGGAGAATACGGTGGATGAGGAAGCAATTCGAAGCTCAATTCATGGATTTTTGCCATCGTTTTCACTGACTTGTGACACGATGCATTGTCTTGGTGAAGCAGCACTTTCTTTTTCTTCAAATGCGGCCGTTTTTCCGCGATTTCGTCCTTCAAACGGTCCAGTAACGCTATGTAATAATCGCTGTTGATGGTCCTTCCTCTTTCAATGCAATCAATGAAAATTATTCCATGCGCATCCCAAAATACAGACGCCATAACCTTGCCAGCCCCCTGTTGCGTTTTCCCACGCTTTGGAGCGGGTTCATCGTGTGCAGTCCACTCGGATGACTGTCGATTGGACTTCGGAGTGAAATGATGGAGCCATGTTTCATCCATTGTCACATATCGACGCAAAAACTCGGGTTTATTACGCTTGATCCTCTTCAAACACTGCTCCGAATCATCAACTCGTCGTTGTTTTTGGTCAAAAGTGAGCTCGCGCGGCACCCACTATGCACAGAGCTTTCTCATAACCAAATATTCGCGAATGATATGATGTACACGTTCAGTTGATATCTTTAGAGTGTCTGCTATTTCATTCAATTTCAATTGACGGTCATTCAAAAGCATTTTGTGGATTTTTTTAATGTTTTCGTCGGTAACAACCTCTTTTGGGCTTCCACCGTCTTCGGTGCTCATTTCACCACGTCTAAACTTAGCATACCAATCCTTGATGGTTAATTTTACTGAGGCAGTGTCCGGAAACTCGGCATCAAGCCAAGTTTTTGCTTCAACTGTAATTTTTTCCCTTCAAAAAGCAATATTTTATCAACACGCGAAATTCCTTTTTATCCATTTTTTTCACAACAACAAAAGATGCTTCACTCAAAATGCTATAATTCACAAACTAATGATCCGACAGCTGTCAAATTTATACACGCATCTTTTGAGGGTTAGGGCTAACTAAAAAACATATGGATTTAATTCTAGTAGCGTCATCTATGTGTCAGACCGGAGACTTTTCAATTGACCTGTTAGCTTATTAAATACTGAAAAAGTTTAAATTTCTTCCTTCAGCTCAACTACTTTGTGATTGAAGTTGCACAAAATGGGCAAAATGGGAAATTCCCAAAATTTTAATTTATTGCAATAGATACATTTTAAGTGAGAAAACTATATTTAAAGTGTTCATCAATAATTTGAAAATTTACTTTTTATAATCTAAATAAAAAAAAACGAAGAAAAGAGGAAACGAACATTAATAATATAAATGATATTTTTTTTTTATTTAAGTACATAAAATGTGATTTAACAGTTTTTAGAGTAATAGCTTTCTATAATTTTTTTTCTAGGAAAAGAGGAAAAAACCTCTATATTTTCTAGATATTTTTATGAGCAATATTGTTACCATTTATTTGTTTGTCACTTTTATAATATTGAAAATGGAATTTTCTGAAAATTTTAATTCGTTACAGTAATAGAGAAGAGGGTTATTTTTTTGTATTATAAGATGTTTAATTTTTTGAAAAAATTATCATAACTGTAGAAAATTATAAAAGGTGTGAAACGTAATTTTATAATTTATAAGAGGCATTTTTAAGTGACTGAAAGTAAAGAAAACAATATGAAAAATACTGTTTCCGAATCTGTAAATGAACCTATTCAAGTACTGCCTTATTCTTGGGGGGAGGGGGGGAGAAAGTGAGAAATGATTGATTTTTTCCCTGTCATTATAATTAATCGAATATCCAATACAATTATCAAATAAAAAGGAAAAATCTTTTTCCTACGGGAAAACGAAAACAATTTGCAATGTAGGAAATAGAAGTTTTGGGAAAGTCTATCTTTCTTCTCAGCCATTTAAGTTGTTCTAATTAATCACATGATAAATGGAAAAAACAAATGACGAACAAGTTTACTAGAAGCGAAAATATAGAGAGGATTGAAGGATCAAAAACGGGATCAAATATAACGTTTTAATGCCATTTCAAAAGACATTGCCCTTTCTCAAGGCCAAACACAGAAGATGAGAAATAATCACAGAACTAGTAACCGGTTTAATACTCCGCTTTCCTTTTTCTGACTTTCACACGTTTCTCAACTATGATGTCCTTCGCTTCGCAATTACCTGATTATTTTCCTACTTTCTGGGTCCTCATAGGCTTCAATGATTCTCAGCGAAACGTTTTTGCAACCAAGTGCTGATGGCCTGCATTATTTCTGACGGTAAAGTATATTTTATCGAGATTTTATGTCATTTGTTAAGACTTCTTTTTCTAATAACTATTTTTTCCAAAGTACTTTATTTTCACTTCCATTCATACTAAATACACGCAAGTTGACTTTTCTGTTTTTGTTGGGTTACAACGAAATTTGAAAAATCGGGTAATCCTTTGATAATTTGAAGTTTTTATTGTCAACAAAGGGTAAAAAAACTATTGGATGGATGCGAAATTCAAAAAAGTTTACGAACATTAAATTAGTTATTCCTTCATCTAATTCTTAACTTTGATTGTTATTTTTTAAGTATTTTTGGTTAAATATTTTAACTATTAAATACATTACTTTTTAGAAAATGTATTTCTTTATAATGAAAGCTCTTTTTTATCCTCTTACATTCTCTCACAATAAGTGCTAGTTATTTGTAAAAAAAAAAGCGTCTTTTAATATTTCTGTTAGGCAGTTAATGTTAATTATAAATTTATTCATTGGATTGAATTTTTCTGATCAACTGAAAATAATTTTTAAAAATTATTTGAATACTTGTCACTAATTTCAGAATCTGTTACATTCTAATATACAGAATGAACAATATTATCTATATATATATAAGCGAAATACCACTGACTGACTCATCACGATATCTCTAAAACTATACAACCGATTGACTTGAAATTTTGTATAGTTACTCATTTTGCGATGTAGACGCTCACTAAGAACGGATTTTACGGAATTCTTATCCAAAATGTGATTTTCATCCGTTACTCCTCTCTTATCCATAAAGTATGTCATTTTTGGCGACTTTATCGTCAAAAATGACATGACCGACGCCAAACGGAATATATTTTTTTTAATATGTATTCTGTGCATTGCTACCAATTAAGTTTACTTGGCGGGATTTGCGCGTGCGAAATGGAAATAATTTAATATTAAGGCGCTGATGGTGGATTGGCAAGAGCGGGATTTTGAAAAATACTAAAATTTCGATTTCTTACGGAGTAGCGCACACTCAAGACAATCCGCTGAATAGGATGCATTGTAGGTTTATCATATATAATGTAAATGTTGAGCCCCGAAATTCCTACATTTAGAGATTTATCACCAAATATCTTCCACCGCCAAGTCGAAGCATTTCAATGACCCTGCATTGTGAATTTTAAATAGCTATACTATGGTAACCCCAGCAGATTTCTGTCCGTTTTGCTGAGCAAAAGATAATTTGTTATTGTTGTGGAACCTAGACGTAAGTTTCAAATTTATGAGAAAAGTATTTTATTATCAATAATGATTGATAATTGATATTTGTAAATCTAAACGCTATCTTACTAAGTTATTGAAGTTGGCTTTTAACAAATGAATAATAAAGGTATGTTATTCATGTCATTGATAAAAAAAAATAAGTAGCTGTCAAAATATTTATTTTGATGTATGTATTAACTGTAACCTAATGTAAATATTACGCAAAAGTTTGTTTCTGTTGGTTTTTATATTGACTATTTTTAGTTTTTTGTTTCTAGGAAATAAATGTTTTTGGTGTTTTTAAAATGGTTGGATATTTATCGTTTTCAGAATACAGAATTATTTTTAATGCTATGATTTTTAAGAGCTATTCTGTCTTATTCAATTGCAGTTCCAGATATGCTGCTAGCGCAATAGAGTTACCCCTTTGCAAAAAGAATAACGTAATACGGGTGACTTTTTGCTAAAAAATTTTACTATACTTTAATTTTTTGTTAGTATTTTTTGTTGAATTTTTAAATAATTTGATTTTAAAAAAATTAATTTTAGTTATATTTTTTAAATATAGAAGTATTTCATTGTAGGTTTATTGAATATATTTGGATAGATGAAATACCTACTCCTTTCAAAGTTTTTAAAATTCTTGGCGACGGAGCATGTTTATTTTCATCTCTATCTTTGCTGGTGTTTGGTGACATATCGATGGCGTATAAAATGAGAAATATTATTGTTTCTCACGTGTTTAACAACTGGGATCGGTTTAAATGCTGCATTCAAATGCTATCTGGTGCCTCTTATATTACTAACGATTTATATTTTACCGAAATGTGTAAACCAAACACGTATGGATCTATTTGCAAAATTATGGCAGTGGCAGAGCTATTTCCCTATCAGTTCGAAGTGTATCAAAGTGGCTGCCTTATAGCTTCTGTTGGTGAAACTATTCAGAGAAAAAAAAAAGATTACGTTTTACGGGAAACTATAATAGTGGTCATTTTGACGTCTATATTGAAATAGTTGGATTAACAAATAGAAGTAAAGTTAATCTTGGTGATGATAATGTGAAACAAAATGAAGAAAATGTGTCATCTTTAGTGTTTCAGCCTCAAGAAAATATATCTGTGCTACTTTCAAAGACTCAATCAATATCTATCATTAATTTATCAAGTTCAAGTGAATCGATTATGAATGATGTAATATCTCTTCAATTAAATAAAGGTAAAAAAGAAGAAAAAAAATATTCACAAATTCAATTAGATATGAACAAGTAAGACAAGCTGCTAAAAGTATACTCAAAGTCATCTTGAAATACATAGAGAAGCTGCTTCAAAATATACTAAAAGCCATCTTGAAGTACATAGAGCAGCAGTACGAAAATACTTCTCTAATAACCCCCATGTGAATCGGGCAGCTGTAATTAAATACAATGAAAAAAAGTTCAAATGTTTAATTAGTGCCATGGACTTCTAAAGCTTTGGTTTTAAGTATATATATGTAACAGATATTGACTATTCAAATAATAAAATCGCCAGTATCGGAAAACGTTTGCCCTATTCGATGTGCCATGCTTTAAAATGGATAGAAGAACCTCCAGGAATGTGCTGCAGTGGTGATCAAGTCCAAATTCCTGCTATTAGATCCTATCCTGAACCTTTGAATAGTCTTCTTAACCATAAAGATCAGCTTTCAGAACATTTTCTTTCTATAATTATTTTGAACCACGGTCAAGTGACGAGGACGACACCAGAGCTGGCACCCCCTCTCCTAACATCCACACCACACCAAAGGGAGGAATATAGGCCCCGACAGATTTAACGTGCATCAGCCCCGGCTACACGGCGGGTCTTTGGCGGCCAAGGATCGAACCCGCGACTGAACGAAAACCGCCGGGCACGAATCCGAAACCTTCACCACTAGGCTACCTAAAGATTGGAACACCAATAATGTTGTTGCTTAATTTAAATCCTCCTAAATTATGTAACGGCATCAGACTCAAAGTGAAAACTCAAAGAAAAAAACGTTATAGAAGCGACTATTTTTACAGGAAAGTATGAGGGTGAAAATATATTCATTCCAAGAATACCATTAATTCCATCAGATTATCATTTTGAATTTAAGCGTTTGCAGTTTCCAGTTAGAGTTTGCTTTGCGATGATTATCAATAAAGCACAAGGGCAGAGTTTAAAATTAGCTGGTTTAGATTTACAAAGTGTCTGTTTTTCACATGGTCAATTTTAAGTGGCATATTCAAGAGTTAATTCACCTGAAAATCTAATCATCCTTCAACCAGAAAAACGAACGAAGAATGTTGTCTACAGAGAAGTTTTGGAAATGTAGGCATATTATTTCATATTTTTCTTATATTTAACTATTTCTAAAATTAGAAAGAGATAAAATAATAATGAATGTAATAATTAAGATAAATAAATTGATATCATAAAAAATAAAAATTTAGTTGTCACTCTCACAAATTTCCATGCATTCAAAATAAAGACAATAAAAATGTAATACACAAAAAAAATTGATTCAACAGGTTTAAAATATATATATATATATATAAATGTATTTTTATTTTTATGTTGGCAATTTTTACATGGTTTTGGCCTATTGGGGACCCGCCATGTAGAATAATGGGAACGCATTGGACTACACAGTACCGCATCTGTGATGCGGAATTCTGTTCAACGACAATTTACGGACTAAATTACATTTTCATTGATAAACTATTAACAATTGAATACTTTTCTCATATGTTTGAAAGTCGTGGATAACCATTATTACAGACAATCAATTTCTAAAAATTTTTAATTCAGATTATAATTATCATTTAAAAATTGAAAAATTTCTTGATATTTTACGTATAGGCTCCAAAATATAATATTATCGTCTGCCCAGCGAAGCGGGCGGGTATCAGCTAGTCCTTTATATAATAAAATGTTTTCATTCATTGTATAGGGGAATATAATTAATACATTCAACGAAATTTACTCTTTATTTTTGAATTAGATTACTAGAGTAACATTTCAGAGCGATATGCCTCTTTCTTCAAGATTCTACTCCCAGTTTCAATATTAAAATGAATTTTCTATTCAATACATAAAATATGTCTCTATTCCATATTTATTTGTTTACATAGTAAATTCAGAGTTTTACTTGCTTTTGCTGAAGCTTTGTTTTCTCATTGTGTTTGCAAAATTTTTATATTTTGTTGGATCCTTTTTTGAAAAATTAATTTTACTATTCCTTCTTTTAAATCTTGATTATGCTCTTAACTACAAATTTATTAAATATAAATTGCATTGTATTTCCAGATTGACGAAGAATATACCGCAATGAATCTTCATCATGTAATGTTAGAATGTCTAGTACATTAATGATAGATAATTATGTTTTTATTATTATATTATACAATTCGAGTGGGTTCTTGTAGTCTTTGAATCGCGTGGGAAGAGGCAGTTGACTAATTAAATGGGTTCCATTTATATAAGTTTTGGAAATAAATTAAGTTTTAATTCATATTGAATAACCAAATTAAGTTACAAAATAAATAATTTCCAATAAGAGTAAAAACCGAACAGTGATAAGCAAAAAACAAAGGATGCTAATTTTGGTATCAATTGATTAATTTCCTTATCTGATAGTCTCATTTTATATCATTTTACATTTTGGAGTGTTCACATTTACGTAAAACTCGTACAGCATAAGAATGTGAAATTACATAACATTTAATTTCATCTTGTGAGGAAACTACTGTTACTGGACCTGGCAAAGTACAGTCACGACAAGTTACGTTATTTATAGAATTTTCATATCAATCTATTTGATGATTTAAGAGATGTATTTGAATTTAAATTATGCAGTTTACTCCGTTCTGATTATTAGTTTCTTGACATTTCAATTTTAACTCATTATGGGTGTCCCATATTTCTGTCGCATGGTGTACAATATTTAAGGAATGTGATTAAAAGGTACAAAATTGTACCCAGACATCGTAATTTCTAATTAATCTAAAAATATGTGGAAAATAACAAATTCGGTACATCATTTACATGATTGCATACCCCGCCAAATACAATTACAGAAATTATTTAAATTAAAAATGCAGGTCTTTTTTTTATCCGATAATTTTCTGGAAATTCAGAATACAAATTCGTGTGCAAACAATGTAAAAAAAATTAATTTTTCAAATGATGCACACACACACACGCACGCACGCACACACATATATATATATATGCAATGTTCATTAATCAAGCATATTGTTGAGAAAAATGGATTCATACATTTAATGAAACTTAAATTACTATGATCCCGTGATTGCATGAATGAAAGATAAGATTCATGGCTATAGCAAATCTGGTTAAGTTGCGCCTAAAAGTGTGCATCTGTGTTTCAGACGTCAAAAAAAAAAGGGGGGGTAAGTTAAAGTTGCGAAAGAAGAGTTGCTGAAAACAGCGAAAAACTTCTATGGTATTCAAGAGTTGCATTATTTCCATTTACTAAAGATTAAATCCCGTGAGAAACAAAAAGATACGCAGGGTACCTTGGAACTCGTGACTTCCTTTACTACCCTATAGACTTATTTTGAGAGACATTGAGGGGACGGTTTTTACTACTACTTCACAGCAAAAATTAAACGCCGGAAATCGTCATTTCCACCTTTTACGTTTCTAGCGTTGAAAACCAAGTTTATTTCGCTTATTATAATGACCCGTGTGGTGACCGGGAATGACAGAATAGTCCTACTGTAGCTCATGCATGTCGTAAGAGGCGAATAAAAGGGGTATCCAGCGTCTGTAGGTAGAGCCGGGCACCCTGCCCCTGGGGGTTATATCAGGGGATCTCAAAGACTTGCCTTCTTAGGCAATTTCTTCTCGTCTAGACCACAGTTAATTCTTGTTTGGCGCAGCATAGCCATATTTGGCTCATGCGCCAATAAATTTTACTTTCTTGCATGACCTTTTTGTCTATCAATCTTTTTTCAATGTTTTAATGTCTAGATCACAGATTTACCTAGTTTGACGCAGTATGGCCACATCTGGCTCTTGCGCCAATAAGACTTCACAATCATCATCATTATCGCTTATTATAAATTTTTATGTTATTGTAGGATATACATAACTTTCTTAATAAATTCAAAGAAATTTGAGCCTTTATAATTTACTCATAAATAGATTCTAACCGGAATCTTAAAAAACCTCTTTCTCACAATTATAAAAAAACTTAAGGTATGAGAGATAGTAACTCTTATTATTTGGAAATAATACATAATATATTTTATTCAAATTATATAATTTATTGTTATCTCTGGACCTCCCAAAGTTATGTTTTCTTCGTTCCTGCTATCTTCTTCCAAAATCTCATCAATATTTAGTTCTGTTTACTTTCTTTTATTTTAATCAAATATTACAGTTTGAATTTCCGCTATAAATATCTAATTAATAACTTACTAGTCACTAATGAGTCGGAGTTTAGCACCTGGTTTTAGTATATATATATATATAACTCATTCTAAAAAATATATAAATAACTTCTTTTTTTTTTTTTTTTTTTTTTATCTTAGATACAATTTATTTTAACGAACGATTTTCAAGAATTTCTATAAAATGATAATTTTTTATAATGTGATATTTCAGATAATATTTACTTTAATGATTGGAGATAAATAAAAACATTATTTTACGAAAAGCAACTCAATATAATTATTGCTTATTTTAAATTGGAATTTTAGAATATTCTCACAAATATATTTACTATCATTATTTTCATGTCTTTCTCTACAGTTTTGTATTACACTCATGGACAAAAAAATTAGCGCACCAAGAAGGAGGCGTCAAAATGAAACGAAATTTTACATATGTAATGACTACTTTGATATAAGTAAATGATTAGTAAATCAAAGAAAAAGGATCATTTATTTCAGAGAAAAAGGCAAAGAAACGGAGGATTTAATACCCTGTTGAGCCCCCTGTAGCGCGAATGCACGATACGATACGATCGGGCATTGAGGCATACAAGTTCTGTATGATGTCTTGAGACATTTCGTTCCATATTTGCTGTAACCTTGCTTCTAGTTCGTTGAAACTCGTGGGATGCTCAACTCGCCTTCCCAAATGATACAAGATAGGCTCGATTGGAGACAAATCTGGGGATCGGGCAGGCCAAGGAAGGGTAGTAACAGTGCGGAGACAGTCTTGTGACACCCTTGCCGTGTGAGGCCGAGCATTGTCTGGTTGAAAAATGGCTCCTGGGAGCCATTGCATGAGTGGCAACACACGTGGTTGCAGGATGTCGTGGACATACCGCTGGGCTGTCATGGTGCCACGGATCAATACTAGGGGTGACCTTGTATTATAGGTAATGGCACCCCATACCATCACACCAGCTTTGGGAGCGGTGTGTCGCTATAAGGCAAAGGCAGGATTGAGGCGTTCACCACGGGGTGTCCACACACGAACACGATTGCCATCACTGCTGAGATTGAGTCTGGATTCGTCGCTAAAGACGACCTGGTTCCATTCCGCTGCAGTCCAGTTTCCTCGTGCGTGGCACCACTCCAATCGGAGGCGTCGATGGGTGGACGTCGAGGGCAGCACACGTAATGTGCACCGCGATCCTAAATGTCCTTCAGCTAGGCGCCTTCGTATGGTTCGAGAAGAAACAGGTGCTACCTGTGCCTGAATGTCGACCGATGAAGCAGTTGGTTGTACGCGTGCATTTCTTACGATGTGGCGGTCTTCTCGACGACTGGTCTGTCGAGGGTGTCCTGAGCCTGGTCTTCGTGTAAATGACATCTCTCGGATCCACTGGTCCCAACACCTCCTCACACAACACAATCAGAGCGACCTAATTGACAAGCTACTCGCCTAGCTGACCACCCAGCTTCCATCATGCCGATGATTCACCCCCTCTCAAACTGCGACAGCTGCTCATATTGTCTTCGAAAACGGCGTAATGACATTTCTACCTCAGATCTTCCTTTGTAAACGATTCAGCACACTCAAACATGCTTTGGTTACCTGTTTTATACTCCAGGGAGAACGACGTTAAAAGCCCTCTACCGGCTATACGTAATGCGCAATCACGCTGCATTTCTAATCATTAGATTATCTCCTCGACATGTACCTTCCTGCCAAGTTTCGTTACGATCCCGCAATTATTTCTTGGTGCGCTAATTTTTTTGTATATGAGTGTATATTCATGTGAATTCATATTTTGATTTAAAATCGAAGATGAATCTTAAATATTTTGAACAAAAAAAATTTCAAAAAGGATTTATTGACTATCATATTTCATTTTGTGTATATATATATTCCATATACATAAAAACAGAAAATACTTTATATCAGTTAATAATTAAGTTTTATTTGAAAATGGTCTAATGACACAAAAATGCTCTTAAGGGGACCCTTATGCCCCTTTTGGTCTTTATGCCCGAAAATGCCCTTAATAATATTGAAATTAAGGCAATTAATATGAATTTTATTTATAATTTGTGATTTTAATCATTATATATTTTCATAAAAATCTAATATTGGTGATATATGAAGAACAAAATTTTAAAAATGGTTGCATTTATTATTATTTTACATTTTTCTTCATTTTTCATGTTCGTCAATTGTAATTAATACCTTGAAAAATATTATCAGTTATTAAAAAAATCTAATGAAATTTTGTGAAAATGCTATTATTTTGAAGAAAATCATATAGCTTATGATATAAAAGGATATTTTAAAGTTTATTGAGGCATATGATATTTATTTGTTCAGAGTTATAAATTTCAAAATGGCTTTTCTCAGTTTGTGTTTTTTCGATACATCATTGCATTTAAAATGCTATTCCTCCCACAAATATTAATCAATCACTTCCATTTTTTTTCTATGTGTTATATATAATACATGTAACAAAATTAGGGATACATTTTGCAAGGAAATGTATACTTTTTTTAAAATAATAATAATAATGTAAGAGATATCTGTGTTTTTGCTGAATTTTAGCATGCCGACTAACATTTATTTTTTTCCTCCAAAACTTTATAAGTTATTACAAAATCAATCCGTAAATTTGTTTAAGATATCGTTGAGAATATTACAAAAAATATTTTATAGTAAAATATTAATAAATAAAGAATAAGTGTTTTGAAATTTTTTAAAAAAAATTTAATTTTTAAAATTGTGTTAACAATGTATTCAAATTTTCATGTAAAATCCTTGTCTTGAATAGAAATGCAGTAATAAAAAAATGGTTCAAGGGTACCGAGTCCCTTTAATTGCTACTCGTAAAAACGTTCTTAATAAGCGATTTAAAATAAGATTTTGCAGTGAACATTCCTCTGATAAGAATTATCTTGATATCTTTTAAGTAAAAAAAAAGAAACAATTTCCTCGTTAATGTAATGCTTTTGTTTTCCTGTGTTCCTGATAATTTATTTTCATTTTCAAATTCAGAATTTTTATATTGTGAATAATTTAGAAAAAAAAAACCTGATTAGATTTTAAAAATTGTTTTGCTTCGATTATATTCTAAAGCAACTAATCTTGATTATTTCTGAAAATAAAATATTATGTCCAATGCAACTTTTTAAATATTATTTACTATAGTATATTTGTAGATTTGTAAGTAAATTTATTAAAGAATAACATTTTTCACACAATTAAACTAAGAAATATAGGAATAGTTTCTACACTGAAAAAATACAACTAAAACATATGACTGGGTCGAGTTGCCACATATGATTCCAGTACACAAACGGAAGTCTTGCAAAGTACTCAATTGACTAGTAATTAACGTCATGCTTAGAAGTGAAAAAAGGTCTATGGTTGATGGATCTCGTAAATATGTCTAGCCCCGCTACATGAAAGGTCTGCAAATAAATCAAAAAACTTTTTCTATCACGACATGATGAAATGCAATAAGAAGTACTACACCTTAAATTAATTTGATGCTAGAAAACGAAGCCTTACAATTGAAAGAAATTGATCACCTATTTCAAGTTTATGTCTTCTTGACATGATCGTAGTTCAATATAATGGTTTTTATAGCCAATATATGTATATTTTTCTAGACATACTTTCATGCACAATAAACTTAAAGGAAATTACTTAGCAGATTTTTTTTCAGACGTATAACCCATTTTTTTTTAAAAAAAATTTAGTTATAATTTGAAAAAAAAGATAGTATTTGAAAATATCACAAAATTTGTGATAAATTCAAACAAAGAGAAAAATCCATTTAAATAATTAATTCTACACGACATTATGAAAAAAAATTATTTTCAGTTTATTATTTTGAATTCTCAAAACATTTTTATGTGTTTTTTTACCTGTGTTTCTTAAACATTTATAAAACATTTTTTTGGTAAGCAACAGGGAGTATTTTAAAAAAAAATTCTAAAAGTAATTTTTTTATTTCAATCAACTGAATGTTTGAGATATAAAACAGAACATAACATTACAAATATTTGTATAGAAATAAAAATGATACCGGCTATGGTTCTTCAACAAAAACGTCGAATTAAATAATCCTAAATAATAATATTCATGAGGTATTTTTATCAAATAAAGTATTCAAATTAAAAGAGAGTATTTCTAAGGAAAGAATAATTTCAATAAGTCGTAAATATAGAGACAAAGTAAACGTTTGCTAATACTTTTTCAATCCTTTTTTCCCACATATTTGTTACCGGAAAATGGCTCTCCCATTAAAATAGCGATAGTAAATTACTATAAATCTAACATTATTCGTTCATATAATATTACTACCTGTTGTTTATTATTATCGTTATCGTCATTTTATTTACTTTATCTTGTTGCTAAATTAACACCATGAGTCATACATTAGAGGCTCGTACAAAACTCATTCTAGCTTTCATTAATAATTAATGTGAACAATAATTTACGTTTACGCCTACGTTATACATTACCTTCAATTAACTTACAGATGGAACAAAAAGTAAAAAATGACGAGATGAGGTTAAAATTCAATAATAACGCGCAATGACGATGAAAGGCATGAAGATAAAACAAAGAATCAGAAAGTGATAAACATGACGAGATAAAATAAAAATTGAAACATTTTTTCGACAACTTTTACTTAACAAAATTTCTTTGATAAGATTATTTTCCATTTTATGGTCATCGAAGCTAGATCTTCTCTGAAGGTGATTTTATCGTGATAAGACTATTAGATAAAAAAAAATTATCTCGCATGTTCCTTTACGTAGAATTTAACTTCTGGAATTTTGTTTCGCAGATAAAAAAAAAAAAACATAATGGTTTGAAAAATTATGTTAGAAACAATTTTGCAGAATAAAACGGAACTATTTTATGTAATCCTTAATATTTGAAAGTAAATTCTTTCCATGACAAAATATATTTTTAGCATCTGAAGACTCAAAAGTATGTATAATAACATTTTTATTTTATGTTTTTATAAAAAAAATATTACAATATTACAAACGTTTTAGCTTATCGATAAATATCACTTTTCAGCGAAATTACGTTCCGCAACCCGAGGTTAATTTAATAATTATTAGAACTTGTTTGTCAATCCTGTTTAATGAATGAATTAAGTTAAATTATGGAATCATAATTCAATAAAATGCACCTTATTAAAATGATTTTATTGATAGTTAAAAGTGTATTAATTATTATAGAATAATATCATTATTTTTTTTTGTTTCTTTATATTTAAAAACTGTGAGTTTGATTTCAAATAAATATTTTTGAGATTAAAACTATTAATATCACGCGGTCCTTGTGGAGAGAAAACTGGAAATAAGCTACAAATATCATATAAAAAAAGGAAGAAATGTCTAATTTTTAAGAAAACAATTTTCACTTATTTCCTACTTAGCACTTAAGAAATTCTTTATTAATGTTTGAGATATAAGCATCAATTCTTTTCTATTGCCTGTTTCTAATAATAATATCTTTCACATGAATATATTGACACATATCCATCCATCCCAGTGAAATTAAAAGTTTTGCTTTGCTCTATCAACATGCTTTACTAAAGTAGTTACTTCTAATATTAAAGCTTTTTTCCCTATTCGAATGTAGCTATTTTCCAGTGATATTAATTACTCTAACATATGTCAAATCTTCAAATATAAATAAGAGAAAAAAAAGGATTAAAAAAAATTACAATTAATTGAAAATGGGAAACGTGATAATCTTGAATTACTTCAAATTTATGCTGCTTTAAAAATATTTAATTGTAAAATATAATCAGATTTTTTTCTAAATAACATTAAAGAAACCAACATTTGCCGTAGCAATCACTAATGTTATTGATGTTTTTATAATTTTTGTTTCAGTTTTAAAACATTGTTCTGTGTAAAAGCACTTTTAAATTCAGATAAATAATAAGATTGCAACGGATTTCATGCAAAAATTATATAATGGAAAAATTTTCTATGTCGATATTGTCTGATCGTACAATAATTAAAGTACAACAATAACGTACAGTAATTAAATTAGAACAATGTTAAATTGTATTTTAATATCACCTTTCAGCAAAGTCGGATGATCTTTAAAATATTGAAATTCATAAAAGAGTTTTTCTAAGTTCTTACTCTAAGATTACATAATTTCATCCATGATAATACAGTGGCAGATTATTTACATTCATACATGTAATTGCTTGACTATTAGTTATTCATACTATGTGTCAGAACTTCTACTTATGCTTAGAATTTAATTCGTTTCAAGAATTTCATCTTCAAATGTCATTTGCAAAAATACTCTTTATAGATATATCTGGAAATATTCATGTAGATACAAGAAGAATAATTATAATTCATTTTATATGACTTTATATAAGTAAAGGAAACATTTTCAAATTATGTAATTTTTCAATTACTCATATACATAAAAAAAAAATGGAAAGATTTAACGTGTTTTTCTTGTTTATTCATTAGATATGTCTTCCAGTTCTACGAAACTAATACAAGAAAGTAAAGAGATACTTTCTTTTAAAATGAAGCATTTACCTGATTTTGTTCTAAAAAAACTGAAAGAGGAACTTAAGGAAACACCTGAAAAAAAGCGAAAAGGTCTTTTGGAACTCAAAAAGATGCTAGATGGTATGGCTTTGTGATTCTAATCATATTATTAACATTAGAAATAATTAAATATTTAATTAGTATTTTAAAAATTGAGGTAATAAGCAACACATTTGTTGATAAATTATGTTCTTAACTCGATTATCATAAATTTAAACATTATCATTATACAACACACTCTCTCTCTTATGAGGTCGTCAGTGTTTCACAAATATAATATGCTTTTTAATTACGAGGATTTAATTCCAATTCATTCACACTCTGAATTAATACAACATCCAAGATTGTTTCTCTCATTTGAGTACATATTTTTTTTAAATTATGTACAGAGTTCTACTGAGAAATATGGATTGAGCTTATCACATGTGAATCAGATATCCCTACAAGTAAAAGTACAAAAACTTTTCAGCGAAACTTTACCTATGTCATTTTTTTTCATAAATGAACTTTTTCCCCGCTATTTTCAAAACTCTCATGTAAATTGTCATACACATAATGAAGATTCGTTTCATGAAACAAATAAAGCAGTTTTCTATTATTTCTCCTTTAAATTCTCTCTTTTAATAACACAATTTCTTTACTGTAGAGGTTCATTTAAAATATCTATCTAATCAATAATTACATACAGGCCCCTATATATGTAAGATAAATAAATACAATTAAACTAAATCCTGTATAGATACAAACGATAAATAAAAAAAATTTTAGAAGAGAAAAATTAAATTTGAAAGAGAGATTATTTTTTTCTCAGAAATATTCATTTTTAAACTTATATGTCTTTTAAAATTGCTTGCATTTTAATCACACTATCCACGACAAAATTGAAGCATTGCTGACTTTTTTGAAAGTTTGCTTACACGATTTTGTATCTTTGAATCGCTTTTTCATGTTTTTGAAGAACTTTATTTTTACATTACAGACATATATATATATATATATATATATATATATCATTTGAAACACATTCGATTTTTCAAAAAAACCATAAAGAATGAATTCATTTGGACATTAATTTTTTTCAAAGCTTCAGGTTTCTTGAAGTATCGAGACTCATTTAATATGTTTCTAATCATCTATCTAACGCACGTGAATGAATTTGTTTTCTTATCTCTACGCAATCAATATACTTTAGTTTTGTTTATTCTAGAGATAATATGCAGTACTGGGATACAACATTCTACATGACGTGGAATGACGTGTTCCGTAAGAAAATCAATTAAATTTAAAATTATGAAATTATACTGAGAGCTCTGGAAGTATTAGGCAAGCCATAATGAAAATTACAATATTCCTAAAGTAGGAATTTTTGTGTAGCAGTGTGGGATCGTAAATGAAAGTGTTGGCGAAAAACGAGAAATGCTGTGGAAATGAAAAAAGGGTTTTTTATTTACTTCAGGGGGGAAGTCTTGATAATAATGGTCTTGTACAATTAAATACTGAAACATCTGACCATCAAGATTTATATAGCCCAAGAAATGTCGATACAATAAGTAGCGTACATTGGGTCCAGTAGAGACAAATTTGATGCACATTCCGTAGAAAATTTTTAAATCTAAAGTGTAGCTGTGAGCATAGCAAACATCATTGTAACCATCTTGTATCAGTTTAGAAAAGGATATCATATTCAACCGTCCAGCTGAATTAAAAGAGCCGTACAATAGCAGATGTACTTGAACTCCGAGAGTGAGCTTTTCTATATCATCTGCTGTAAGCAATCAACATCATTTCACAGGCGTATTTCAAACTTGGTGAATCAATTTGAACTCTCTGAGAAAGTATCCATGTATCTTATGTATGGTGCTGCTAAACGTATAAGAAGGACGGCGTTTCTGGATGTATTTGGTAATAAGGTAGTAAAGCGAAAGCTATTCCTCAACGGGAGAAGGCCAGAGCACCAAGGTTTTCTTTTTCGTTTACTCTGCGATGCTACATTTGTTCTTCTAGATGTGGAAGAAGTAGACCAGTTTCCTTCCCAACACGATGACTCGAATTAGAAAATATCGATTTTTTTTCCTGGGAACATGTCAAGGCACTCAACTCCGAAACTCCATTTCACTCTGATGGGGACTTCATTGCAAAACCTTCAATCGCTGCCCTGCAACTGTTCCTGAAACACGTAGAATCTTCGAAAGGTTATGCTTATTACTTCAAAATACTCTTAGAACTGTTGTGATGTTGGCGGTGGATCAATGGAAAACATACCGTAATTATTCATATAAATATATATTCTAAAAAGTTCTTTTTTCGCCGACACTTTTCATTTCCATCCTCACAATCCGATATAAAAAATGCGTCATTGCAAGTATTTTATTTCTCCTTAAAGTTCGGCCCTATGAGTTTAGACACCCAGTATCTCAATTCTTTAACCTATTCAAGTCGATTGGGTTGGATTCAACGTAGCACACTACTAGAAATGCAAAAGGAAAGATTGATGACGTACTTTGAGTTGTTAAGACCTTCAAATAATTGGATGGCACCTATACTCTTATCTCATTCTTTAAAATTCTAATACCAGTAAATAATAATTCTGTTTCGAGAATTCTAGATACCGAAAAAATTATTTCTTAAGAATTTAAGAAGTCTTGATTATGGTTAGCAAAGTAACATTGACAAACAGTCTACTTCAAACATAAACAGACAAATAATTCAGTTACTTACTTTCGCAGAATGCCTTCTGAAGACTTTTGTTCAAGTGGAATTTAACATGAAATATTTATATATTTTTCTTCTCGTGTGTGTGAGGCGTTAAAATCCTCGGAACAAGCTATTTTTTGTGCTATTGTTAGGTTGTCTCGAAAGGTGTCACTGAGAGATTTAGTGAAAGAAACAAAATGGTATGAGATGTTGCGGAATTGCTACGATATTTGAAAATGAAAAAACAGTATCGTGGGAAAAAAATTTCATTAAAAAAGGGAATACTTAAAATTTTCTGCCAATAAATTTCTATTTACCAAGTTGATGATAAGAATTAAAATTATTAGAAGAAAAATAAATCTCATTCGTCTCTGGTCTGATATTTAATCTGATATTTAAATGGAGATAATATTTTGAATTCTTATAAATCAAATGATTACACAAACTCTTTAAAAGTAAAAACTATACTGATAAGCCGGAAAAAGAAAACTGTAATCATAAACAGAATTGTTTTAGCTAATTCGTATAATCAAAACTGGGGGCAACTGATAAAAAATCCAAGTGAGAAATGCAAGATCTTTTATTATGTAAAATTATTTTGTTCACCTAAAGAGACTAAATCCGTAAACTCACTTGGCGATTTTAGAAACAAATACTTGTACACTACAATTTTACTAGTTAGATCGCTGATGATTGCTGCCAGGCGTCAGATATTTACTGCTTAACTTATTTTAATTGTACGACAATGGAACTCAGCTAGAATGATCGAAGAACTTTTCAAAGAAAGAGGGATATTTTACATTAAAGTTTTTTTCTTATCTGTTATTTATTTTTTTATCTTTATTTTTCTTATTTCATTTACCAGATGAACAATTAACAGGCGGAATTGACTTTCATGAAGACTTTTTAACTCAATATTTAAGACATAGCAAGTATGATATCCAAAGGGCATTTTATCACATTCGAAGCATGTTTCTCCTAAGAAAAAAAGACAGCTCTTTATTTGATGGTATTCCAGACGAATTCTTTCTTGCTAAAGATTCACCTAAGTTTTTTCTCCTTCTTCCAAAAAGATGTCCACAAGGATGCACGGTTGTAATTTTTCAATACGGTAAATAGCATTCAATTATTGTTTCAGAGAGTTATTTATAATACAAGGAAAATCAATATACTTTTAAAATTTCGTTCACCATTATTTACATTGCATCTAAATAACTGCATCTTTAAGGGTTAGAAAATCTCATCAATATTTTGTTAAATAATAACTGGAAATTAAGATTAAATACTGTTATTATAAAACAGTTTTTTTCCTATAAAGTCAATAGTTATTGAACGGAGAATTTTAAAATTTATGAGGTAATATCGTTCATGGGGTTTTTGCAAAACTTAATGTTTTATATTTCTCGCAGTAAAACTGAAAAAAAGTAACATCGATATGTAATATTGTACAATCAATGAGAATAACAGAAATTTTGATTTAAATAAAAATTATATTTATTTATTGTTCAATAAATAATGTATCGAAACATTACATAATACATTTATAAATCTAATAATAATAAATTAGAAATAAATAAAAATTAATTATAAATTAGTTTTGATTTATAACATTAAAAATTATAGTTTTCTAATAAATTTTGGTAAAAATAATAATTCCGATATAATATTTTACAAATTGCTTAATTTGAAGACAACATTATTGTTGTAATAAAGCTATAATCTTCCGTTTCAGAAATAAAATTTCCTTAGATAATCAATTTATTAATAACTTCATATAGAAACACTGCTATTAAAAGAAAAAATTGTATTGAGCTGTAAATGAAATAGAGAATATTGTAATCCATATAAAATGACGTGAAATACGCCTCAATATTACATCACATGGTTCAAACATTTTATTCTAAATTTCATGAACCGCTTCTGTTAATGGAGGAAAAAACTCCACTTGTTGAGTCATTTTAATGATGTCTTATTTTTCTTATCAAGTTGAGCAAATATACATCAATAATATGCTTTAATAACAAATTTAAATCATGACATGAATTTGTTTAATGCCTGTAGAATAATTATTTTTCAAATGCTTTTTAATTTAAAATAATAAGCAAATTTAATGAAGCCATCTTTCGATTAAAAGTTAGTAGGCTTTTTTTCCGAATCAGTTTAACCGGTTAACCATTCCGTCAGGAGCTCACTTGAAAAGGCACTTTCCTGATATCTGATTCATATTCTAGTCTGTGTGTAGTAGCTGTTGCTCAATACTTGATTGCATTCAGCTGGTATTTGTTGTTTTAGCTATGTAATTGCATTATGTGTGAGTCGAATATTTAATTATTTTCACAATTATTTCTAATTAGATTCTAATGGGCCGTATATAAAATTATTTCCAACTATTTATCAGAATTATTTTTCCTGCCAAAAAGTGAACTAAAAGAACAAAGCAAAAGTACAAGTAAAAATAATATAGTTTAGCGAATCAATTTTTTTTTTTTTTTTTTATTTTTTGAAAAATGTGATATTAAAAAGAAAAAAAGTATAAATTAGTTTTTGATAAATTGGTGTTTTCTATTATTCATTAGCCAATTCATTATATCGTCAAGGTTAATTTCTTGATAGCCCATACTACAAAATGTTGAAAATAAAATTATAAATGTTATTTTAACAATTGGAAATTAATTTCATGTTTTTATCATCTTTAAAACAGCTAAATACGATCCCAATGAACTACCAGTGGAAGATTTCAAGCGACTGGTTATGATGCTATTTATTCAAATCCTTCGTGATCCGATGACTCAAATTAACGGGTTCAAGTTTATTCATGACTTTCAGGGTACTACACTGCTCCATCTCAGGCAGTGTACTTCTTCCAATTTGTATTTATTTTACCACGCAGCTATAGTAAGCAATTTTTTTTAACTTGTAATTTAATCATTTTCTTTCATTTATTTTCTATTCATATTACTTTTCCTTCTTTTTAAGCTAGTTGTTCTTTTTTTACCAATTAATGATTTTTCATTTATTTGTCTGTTTTGTTAGCACTTCATTTTTTAAAAAAATTGTAACTATTTTTTGATTTTTATTTAAATATTCTTATTTGTATATCTTACTAAATATTTATATCTGATGATATATATATATGTGTGTGTGTGTGTGTGTGTGTATGTATATATATATATATATATATATATATATATATATATATATTGACGAACATCAAAATTAAGTGAAAAAAGAGGTTAAGATATGTAAATGAATTATATTTCAGCACATTCAGATGAAACAGGAGGGAGAAATGGTATCTGTAGCAATGCATAAGAGAAAAGTTGCGTAATGGATTTCTTTTCGAAAATAGCTTTATACGGTTCGAATTTGCTCAGAATATCGTGTTATGCCTCGAATAAGAAGAATAAATACTCATCAACAGGTGTCGGAATTCAATAGAGGCAGGATTGTTGCCTATCGAGAGTGTGGGTTATCGTTCATTGATATCGCCCATCGCTCTAGTCGAAATCCAACAACTGTCATAGGAATATGTAATCAATGTGGTACTGTGGGTCACAATGAATAGTGTGCATGATCTCAACTCTCTCCTATGGCTAACCCCCGAAAAAGACAGATATATTGCGATGTTGGCACTGCAAAACTGTTCAACCATATCACGGACCATT
>BMAW01085581.1:0-15850 GCA_019974015.1 Nephila pilipes | reverse complement strand
TATATATATATATGTGTGTGTGTGTGTGTGTGTGTATGTATGTTTGTGTATGCATGTATGTATTGAATTTTGTTTAAGTAAATCGTATTGACACGTAAATTTGACATACATGTCTAACAGGATTATTGGTTCATTTATTTTAAAACCTTTATTACATTAATCAAGTAATTTAAGTCAGTAATACTTATACGAATATTATATTATCCTTACCATTTGATATTATTTTGAAATCTTAAAACGAAATGTTTTATTAATATGTCTTGTTTTATTTTCAGCGAACAGTTATTTCAGTTTACCTTTTTCCATTGTCAAAAATATTTTGCCTTCAACAGTAATGGCGAAGATACGATGCTATAAAGCAGGTAATTTATTTGCATTTATATATAGGAGTGATTTTTTGAAAAAGTTTCACTTATATAAATGAAAAAGTTTCCGAATATTTCGAAACAGAAAATAAGGAGATTTTACAATAAAAGGTGCATTCCTTTTTGTAAACAAATATAAAGGAGTTATCCGTAATATTTATATATATATATATATATATATATATATATATATATATATATATATATATACTATATATATATATATACTCAGTATATATTGTATGTATATATATAGAACAACACCTGTTAAAAACACATTAAAATTTTTTATACAAACATTGAATATAAATTAAATGTTGATTATTTCTAAGAAGGCATTTAAAAATAATTTGTCGTGTGAAAAAATTAGCATAATATCATTAAAATTGTAAACGCATGTATGATTCAGAAATAAAGAAAACTTTGTTTCAATGTATCTAATTTATATAATATATTATATAAAGAATGAGTTAAAGTTGAAAATATTTATTATAAAATATCATCGAGTAAATTTGTTATCTGTAATTTTATAACCGATACTTTTGATTTAAATTTCCTATCATTGTAAAAAGTTTCATAAATATGCGCTAAATGTGTACACAAAGCCTGAAAGTAAATATCCACAAGGTAATGCACATTAAAGACTATGTTAAAATAATATCACAGCATCAGAAGTACTAAAAATACATTAACAGATATAGAAGAGTTGATATAGATAATGAATTCATGTAGTTACTAATATGTTGATTCGTTTTATCATACTGCGTGAATAAAATTCAGAAACATTTTGCATTACATAAATTTTCATTACAAAACGTGGATTTAAAAATTTATTTAACATCATATTCTAGAAAGCAATATAAGGAATTTGTTTTTATCCGTGTAAAAAATTCAGACTGAAAAATAAATAGTATAAAAAACTATACCTCACTTAGTAGGGTACAGACATGATATAATATTAATGATGGTACACTTTCTTAGATAATGATGTCAGAATTTAATATTAACCATAGAATATTTTCTTTGATAGTTAAGTCAGAATTGAATATTAATAATGCAATAATTTTCTAGATAGTGAAGTTACTATGTAATATTAATGACGAAAAATCTTTCTTTACAGTGTAATCAGAACATAATATTAATGAAGGAAAATTTAACCAGATAATGAAGTTAGAATTTAATAAAAAAATTGAGGGAATATTTTCTTTTTGAAAGCCTATTTGAATAAATGCTTATTTTTAACTATTAATCGAATTCAACTTCCAGTAAATTGAACAATATAAGATAAATGCGATCAAGTGAAAGTGTGGTTTTACTATAAGATCATGGAAATAATCGATTATTATTTCTAATATTACCGATAATTTATGGAATTTATTAATACAAAAATGAATCAGAAACCATTGATAATATAAATGATTTTTTTAGAGTTTTTTGTCGGACAATACTACTACTGTAATATTCAGAATATTGAGAGTGATATTGGAGTTAAATTATCTATAGTTTAACTATGAATATTCTGAAAGAAATTCATTTCTGAAAGGTAAAAGTTATTAATAGAAATTTCAGTCGAAGCCTATGTTACGGATTTAATATATCATATGGATAAGTTTGCAGGTATATTATCGTCATGAAATTTTTTATTAATTGTAATTAAATCGGCACATATTTGTTTTTCTATGTTCCTTACTTTTGAAGGTTTAGGGAGTAACACTACGGATATATCAGAAAATAAATTGAATTGAATTATACATAATTGAACAAGCGAATACATGTATGTATAACAAGTTCTAAATTTTTTGTAAAATATTATTCTAAAATTGTATAAAAATTCCTTTAATCTTAAAAGAAGTTTTATTGTTTCAATCACTTTTCATACTTATTCTTTACGTTACCTAATGTTAGAGCAATTGTTCTTTCTTTTACGATATATTCTGTTTTTAAGTTAGAAAGAGAAAGGAAGGAAAAAAGATATTTTTGAGAAATAATTTTTCTTTTGTTTTTATAGACATATTTCTATGAATTTACAAGAATTCTTTTTTTTTTTTTGCTTTTAAAGTGTACATATGTTTAAATTCTAAAATTTAATTTTAAATTCATGCAAAGAGAGTTTTTATATCTCTTTCTCTCTTCGATTTCTGATCTTAAGTTTCGACCTCAAATATTTGCTGAGCTGTTAAGAAAATTACATGAAATTTTATGTATAAGGAATTATGGCTTGAAGAATCTTAATATGTGAAAAATTTGAACAAATGGCAAATAACGCTTTTCTCAACTATTTTTAATAATTCTTTTATTATTTCTGTTCTAATATTTTTAATTTTGCTAAAGAATTATATATCGTTTGGTGCAAAATGCATTTAAAAACATTGAATAGGGATTTTTACTTTATAGCATGATGTTTTAAAAATTAATTTATCATTATATATAACCTAGTTTTACACTCTTCACCAATTAAAAAACTTTGCGAAATAATCTTACATTTCTTAAGATTTTGTTTTAATTTTATAATGCGAAATAAAACTCGTGAGAAAATCAGACATTAATGTTGAGAAAATTCTGCTTTAGAATTAATTAATTTTCCAAATTTGATATATTTTTTCTTTAGTATTCATTTCGTTTATTTATCTTAATTTTTAGAAGGGTGGAAAGAGGATCTTCTAAAAATTATCGATGCGGATGATTTACCTGCATTTCTTGGAGGAAACAAAACTGATCCGGATGGAAATCCTCTCTGCAATACTTTTGTAAGTAAATAAATTACACCTCTCTGTTTCTTATGATCACAGAGATATAAGTAACGATGTTCTATTTTGTTTAACGACGCATCTCAACTGAAATTTAATTTTTGTGAAATAAGAATCACACTAGGTTTACAAAAAATGAAATGATCAGTCTTATTTGCAATTTCATAAAGTGAATTATAGAACTACACACTAAATGTTTATAGGAAATATTTGGAAATACAATTGTAATACAATAAGTCTACTTATATTAAATTTCATTCGTCCAATAGTAAAAGAAGCGCTTTCAAATTTGCTCAAAATCTTTTGTACATGAATCTAATACGAGATATCAGCGTAAAAAATATCCCACATATTAACACTAAACATTTATTCAGATATCGACATAACTTTAAAGTCATAAAAATAATTAAGAGTAACTTTTATTAATGTATCAAATTAAGTAAATTTTACATGATATAAAGAAGACACCTAAAAATAATTGCTATTTCTTCTGAATGTAGAAATACCGCAAACAATTGAGATTTCTTCTTTACTCAAATTTTAAATATGTTTTTTGGAAATGATTTGATTGGTTTAATTTTAGATGAAACTATAATGTGATAAGGGAGTGCAGATTTCTGACACAAGTAGCCCTTATGTTTTATCTATTTGTAACGTTAATAAACGATTATTCAACAATCAATATTTATCACTTGATAAATAATTTATTGAACGTGAACGGATAGTGGATCCATAATCATATGCATATTTCGTAGTTATTGGTGGCCGTGGTAGCTTTGTGGTCAGGGTCGCGGTCTCGCGACCTGTGTTGTTTCCATACAGTCGTAAATTCGAATTCTGTTGCCATTAAAAACCCACCATGTAGAGGATGATGCTCGTTGAATCTGTTGAGACTCCAAGTTCTCCGATAGGCGTGGCTTGGAAGTTAAGAGGGGGGGGGGGGGCCAACTGAAGGGTCATTCTTGTTAATTGACCAATGTATGAAATTAAGTATTTCGTCAACAACAGCCCTCGCTTTGCTTGTAAGGTCGACTTTAGTAAATAATCACACCACATAAGTAAACAAACACAATTCACTTGTGATTCTGCCCCTAAGCGACATTCGAAATTAGGTTTTATATATTAATTGTTCTTTCACATTATTGAAATAGGACGCATACTTTTTAATATATTATATTTATATATATTTTTTACAGATTATACATGGTCAAAAGATACCTGAAAGCTACTATTTATGCAATTATGAGAAAAAATTATCTGTATTTTCTGATGCTAAAACACTGATTGTAGCCAGAAGTTCAAAAGAGGAGATAAATTTCGATGTTTCTAAAATGGGTTCGCTTCTCGAATGGGAGTTTGAAACGAAAAATAGAGATATAGATTTCTCATTATATTTAAAAGAAAATGAATTGGAAGATCGAGTTGAACTCATTCGAAAACAAAGAATAGATACCTGTTATGACACAGAAAAAGGTCTCTTTAAGTGCGAAAAAATGGGAATATGTAAGTAGAAATTCAACATTTTATACACTCTAATATATTTAACTTTAAAAAAAAATTGCAATATTTTTTTCAAATAGTATTTTATCCAATACGTGAATTTAGCAAATCAACGATATTTTGAGATCAATGATTTTTTTGGGCCTATCTGAGGTGATGCAACTAATACGAGATTTAGCGTTGACTCCAATGGATATTCCGTGATGAAAGGTGTAGCTTAATGACTAATTTTAAAAGGAGGTAGCTCCTGAAAAAAGCAAGAAACTTGAAATTTTCTTAAAATCGCTTAACAATATGACCAGTTATGGAAGTCTAGAATGTAATATTATGGTTGCTTATGAAAAGATAACAAACAAACAAAATTACCAAAGGAAAAACACCTACTGTGTTTCCCACTTATTTTATGAAATAATATTCTCCAAGCTCCGTGTAATTCAATATTGCAAATAATTTCTTTATCTGGATGAAATACATGAATACAAAAGAAAAAGGGGGAAATTTTATACTGTGAACAACAGGTGTCCTCGTATAGTCTGTGTGAATGCATTTCCCGAAATATGTTTTAGAAGCTTTCACCGAGAAATCTCGCAGATGGATCATTCGCTATGGACCAGAAGACTTGCTGTTACTTAGATGATATGGCCCTATGTGGTTTTTTTCTTTGGGGATTTATAATAAATAAAGTATATATTTTACTATTTCCTACAAATTTATGTTAACTTAAATAAAGGATTTCTGTTGTTGTACTATCCACTACTACTAACAATTTACGACGTGTTTGAAAGGAATTTACATATCTAATTGATATTATATGTGTATCTAAAGGAAGCTGTATCAAGCACTTGTAAGTAATATTTTATATTGTCTTTTTGCATTTATGTATTACATATGTATTACTCATCATTTTGAAATCGGATGAATCATTCTAAATAACCCTTTATTTTTAAGGTTTTTGTAAATATCAATAGTATTTACTACGCTTTTGGTTTTGTAAAATCAACATAATATTTTAAACGTAGTATTGTTTTATTTTTTCAAAATTGTTAAGTAATAAAACATGATCAGCTTATGATCCGCTCAAATAACTAAAGTCAAACTACGGGCCCATAGGAAAAATTTTCATCTGCCAATCAGATTCTCTGCTCTCAACCACTGCAGAGTGCAAATCTTTGAGCCTTAGCTGCTGCTTCCTGATTGGATCGTGTGATCCACTACGTTGGTATTCTTTTCTATTGTGCACAATTAGTAAAAGAAAATTTTTATCTTTATTTTATCTTAGACACACATACACAATCGCACATTTTTTTGAAATGTATTCGCTGTATATTTTAAATATTAATATCTTAATTTTTAAATTTTTTTTATTAAAGATAATGTTGGTCAAGTATGGAAATTTATAAATAATCGTAAATGACTCCAATCTAGATATGCACTTCATGGTATGCAAGCCGATTTAAAGTTTATCATGTACAGTTCATTTCAACTTAATCTTAATAGATGTTCATAAACAAAAGGAAGAAAATTATAAAATATGTGATGATATGAAGAGATATTCATTTCAAATGGCTTTAAAAAGTGAAAAAAGGCAGTCCAACACTTTGAAAATTAGTAAGAAGTGAACGAAAATTGTGTTTGTCTTAATTTTCTCTTTCAAATGGAGAAGGAGCGCTTTTCTCCTTACAAGCGCTGTTACTCAAGTAAATTTGTATTCCAGGTCCATTTCAATCTTCATTTTCCCTTGCAAAGCAAGTTATCACTATGGGGACATAGAGAGATTGATAGTTCAAATAATAAGAGTTAATTACCTAGAATTGTGGAAGTTAAGAACAACAGAGGGAAAGTTGTTGAAAGAAATAGTTTTTTTTACACAGAAAGAAAATGTTTCTTAACCATATTGAAGTACAAAATGAAATGTTCAATATAATGGCGAATTTAACCAGGATTAGCATATGAAAAAAAGATGACAAATGATAACATTTGTCTATTGCAGTTGATGAGCCTCAAAATAATTTTTTTCTTGAGCAGTATTGTAATTAGATATGTTAACATAGAACAGGAAATCAAAGAACTCTTATTATTTTTTTATGAAATTGTTATAACTCATGGAAAAAGTTTTCACAATTTACTACTCTAGGTTTTCGAGAAACATGAGATCCTAGAAACATAATTTCTTAATGTTACTAAGAAGCAGAAAGTATGAACGGTAGGGATAGCAAGAATGAAAGAAAACAACCCCTTATATTATAAATACATTGTGATATGCATTCTTTAACTCTTGCACCAATTGATTTATCCATGATGATTGTTTCTGCTTTCAAGATTTTTAGTACTATTCAACAAATATTCTGTTTTACTGAAGTTATCTCTAAACGATATACAGTACTTTTTAAACTTGAAAAATTTAGATTGTTCATTCAGTGATGAAACTCACACAAAGTTTTCAGTGACATAAGATTCTTCAGTTGATACGAAATCTATCGAAATATGGAGCACCCATTCATAAATATACTGCGCATTTTAGAATGAAATGAAATTATTGACTGCAAAAATGGCAATAGATTTCATGGGGTTATAGAGTGTATCGCTAAGTTTCAATAAATTTTTGGATTAGCTAAACTGGCACAGATGTTTGAAAAAATGAATATTCTTTTAAAATAAATACAAAATCCTGTTGTATCATTTAATGAAGTAGGTGATTTTTCTGATAAAATAATGTTTATTGCTGATTTTTGATTTGAAGATAAATTCGAGAAACGTTGGTCTAAAACATGTACTCTTTGTAAAAGTCACAGTTTCGAGGAAACAACCTTTCGTCTCAAAAGAAAGTAGTTCATCTTAAAATTTGTGGATGAGATTCCCACACCGAATTTGATTTATTTCAAGACTTTTACTGAAGAATATTTACTACCCTTTGCTACAGACTCTCTCTGAGAATAGCAAGTAACGTTGTGACGGGTCTGTCCGCGACCTGGTCACTGACAGTCCTCTTGGGTGATTAGCACTTGTTTGTATCGGAGGACTTCCTTCGGGGAGGAGAACGGAGATATGCGGATTGAGACTATTATGTATATATATAAAGTGTAAGCTTTCAAGAGAGAAAAAGCGTGGTAGGGCAGAATCGGGTATTAGGAAGCCAGGCGTAGGAGAGCCAAAGGGGGAATTGAGCGGGGAAATAGATAGTATAGATTTCTAGTTTGATTGTTCTGTAGGTTTGTAACTGAGCTGTCAATAAAGTGATTGTTTTAGAAATGTCAACCCTTCCTTCCCATCCGTCTGAAGATTTGTTATACTGGCGCCCAACTTACCCAAACTCCGGGATGAGAGTCGGTTCGAGTTTTCGAGTATTGCCTGAAATATTTTTTTCCGGAAAGGAAAACGTGTCGGAATTTTTAGATAGTATTGATTATAGAGTAATGTTTCATGAAATTCCCGCAAATTTAGCTTGTGCTTACTTAAAGGATCATCTTATTGGAAAAGCTAGGGATTGGTTCGAGGTCATAGGTTCTTCGTACGTGACTGGAACGGCGACAGACTTCGCACAATTGAAGCAGGCATTAACAAATAGTTTTCCGGTGGTCAGAAATAGGTCGGAATTAGAAGCTGAATTTTACTCGTCGCATCAAGTTAGAATTCAGGCACCGTCAGATTTTGTTTACAAATTATTGAAGATACAGAAAATCCTTGATTTTGAAATTAATGAAGAAAAACTGGTAAATCATATCATTGTGAGATTATCCCCACAGGTAATGTATTATGTAGAAGTTCGAAATCCCAAGACAAAGGTCCAACTGTTACAATTAGTAGAAAAGTATGAGGAACGATATGGGTTTAAGGAAACCCAGGGTTCGAGCAATAATGGCGGGATAAAGGAATGGGATTCGAGTAGAAGGTTCCCCAACAGGCGTTTCGAAGGAAACTGGCGGAATAGGACTGATTATAGGCGGAATGAAGCGCTGTTGACTAATGTGGATTCGAATAACTTTGGATATCGCGGATGTGCAGGAAATCGGAGGTTCGAGAACAGACTTCGGAATGATCTAGGTGACCAAGGATTCAATTGTCGCAGGGGTCGCAATGATTTTACAGATAGAGGATCGAGTAATGATTGGACTGGAGGGGATCGAAGAAATTTTCAAAATTTCGGTTGGTATAGACATCGCCATAAGCGCGATATGGCTCTTGATCCACTTAGGGTAAGGCGGACTACGGAAGTGCAAAGCCAGAATATTTCCAACCGTACTGTTAATCGTAACCAAAGTTTTGAGCACTCGCGAATAAATTTAATGTATGTAAAATCAGCAGAGACTTACAAACAACTTGAGAGAGAATTTGAAAATGTTGTTAAAGATTTTCATAGTCGGCTGCGAACTGTAATGGGGAGGTCCGAGAGATTGCAGAAGCGGATCAGAAGGGTGGTAAATGGTCAATGTAGTAATAGTGGTTTTTCTTTTGCCTCTGGTGGTGATTCTAGGAGTAACTTTAGTCGCTCTGTTGGAAAGGGTGTGAGCACCAGTTATGAAAAGCAGTCTAATCAATATGGTCGAGGGATCCGAGTGAAGCTAGGAGAGGACTTAGTGTGTGGTAATAGTGAGAAATTGTGTGAAGAGACTAGGAGGAATACTAAGATTCAACAGGATAGATGGGTAAAATATAATAAGAGAACACGGGAAGTTAAAGTTGATGTTAAGGTAAAGGATTTGGTATTGCTGCAAACACATCCTATGAAATCGGCGAGCAAGAGGATTGAGAATAAGTTTAAACCTAAAATTGAAGGCCCATGTGAGGTGACAAAGGTTGAGAATAACAATGTGGTTATTTGGAAAAGGGGTAAATCGATGACGGTGAATGTAGATAAGGTACGGATTTATCATCCAAGAGAAAGGGATGAAGGTGTTGCTGAGACAGACGAATTGAATGGTGAAGGGTCTAGGGTAGAAAGTGAGTATAACAAAGATCTAGCCAGGGAAATCTTTAAAGAAAAATGGCGAGGAGGGATGATGAGTGAGGGGTTGACTGAATATTCTAATAAACTCAAAAGAAATTATCAGAGAGAGGGGGGCCCGACAGTGAGGTTGAACTTTAAGAGACGCAGTGCGCCTTCTTCATTAGGTCCAGGATTGGGGGTATGACCAGTGGAGGGGCAGCTGAAGTGGCAGGAGTCCTGTTCGGTGGGTCCAGTCTAGGTCCACCTCGGGGAGCGGCGGACAGCCACAGACAGGTCCCGCCTGGGAGGTCAGGATCTTGTCAGCTTCGCGGCGGGCGACATGTCGGGGAGGGGCGGGAGGGGTCCCGGAGGTCGGGTCCATATCCACTGCGCAACGGATTGGGCATCAGCGAGAGGCAAGCGGCAACAGAAAGGACAAGTACTGACAAAAGCCGGAGGAGTGGAAACAGCGAGTAGCAGTAGAACATTTAGGCAATACAAATGACTCAACAAGGAAGATTGTAAAGATGTTTGTTACAAATGTTATAATTGTTAGTTATTTAAGTATATAAAATTTATTAACGTAATTTCCATCGGGGCGTTAAGTCCCTCGAAGAAATCACGTTTTCTTCACGGAGGGGGTTGTGACGGGTCTGCCCGCGACCTGGTCACTGATAGTCCTCTTGGGTGATTAGCTCTTGTTTATATCGGAGGACTTCCTCCGGGGAGGAGAACGGAGATATGCGGATTGAGACTATTATGTATATATATAAAGTGTAAGCTTTCAAGAGAGAAAAAGCGTGGTAGGGCAGAATCGGGTATTAGGAAGCCAGGCGTAGGAGAGCCATAAGGGGGATTGAGCGGGGAAATAGATAGTATAGATTTCTAGTTTGATTGTTCTGTAGGTTTGTAACTGAGCTGTCAATAAAGTGATTGTTTTAGAAATGTCTACCCTTCCTTCCCATCCGTCTGAAGATTTGTTACAACGTTTCTAAAAAACCTACCTAAAGTTTCCTATTTCACATTAAATCATTACTGTTTGTTTCAATGAAGAATAAGTGGCTAGTTCATTTGTCATGGAAACGATTGGGATTAAAAAAAGGCTCTTTATTTCCCGAAATTGACGTGTTCTCTAAGAAAGAACCTGAAGTACCATACCTTATATTGATATCAAAGTAGTATCAGGCTTTAAAACTGAAAATATCCACAACTAGAATGTTTTTCTAAACCTTTTCAAACTTTTAAAGTTGTTTTAACTGACCACAACATCGACAAAAAGGGTTTCTTAGGGTGTCGAAAAGAGGGAAGAATTATTTGAGAAATTCAATGATTCAAGAAAGTTTATCTTATTTATGAATATTGCTCATTGAAAAAGGAATCTCAACTTTAATCAATATGTGGAAATTTAAAACAGGCAAAAATAAAGACAGTTTTAAATCCCAAACAATTAATATATGTGACTCTGAGAGACTTATTTTAAATTATATATATTTCTTTCTTTGGAATAATTAACAGTATTGCTTTGAAACTTTATTTAAATGTTATTTAGCACAAGCAGTTGATAAGTATTTTTACCATCCATATTTTGTAGTGCGATGGTGGGATAAAACAAAGCCTTGAAGAAACTCCTTTATTGGATTTTGACGAATTATAATTTTTTGGTGTTTATTTTAAACAAGCCATATATTTTTTTAAATGAAACTAATACTGATGTTTTTTGATCTCTCGTAGTATTTCTATTTGATTATAATACATGTGTAACAAAGTTCCTTTAAAGAAATTTACTTAGCATTGTAAACACAAAATTTTAAGAAACAATTTTACTTCTTTGTCCAAATCTGCTTAGCGAGAGTCAAAACTTAGTATTTTGTTGCAAAATATAATAATCTCTCTCTTTCTTTGAGTGCTTACCCCCTATTTATTCCTCCAAAAAATTTTAATGTCTCTAAGTCTTTTTGTCCCCCTCCCCCCTTAATTATTCTGAATCACCGCTGCCGATTCTTTGGGTCATTACAAGTTTTTTTTAGACTTTTTTATAGATTGCGTGGTATCTGTTTTTTCAATTATCTAATAACCAGGAAGAATGGAATCACGTATTAGTTTAGTGATACATCATACTTTACAGTTAACCGGGATTCCTCCTTAACTTTTTTTTCTCTGTGATGAAAGGATCTTTTGCACAGTGAAGACGAAGCCGAAGCTCTTATAGGAATGGTCGACTTAAATACAGTGATGCAATAAAGTCTTCTTATAATAATTTTAGAATAATATATAACTCTTCGAATGTACAGCAAATTTGTTATTCTAGATTCCTTCTTCTTATGTCTTATTCAATTGATAAGTAAAAACAGGAAATAAAACCTAATGTTAATTAATTTCTGTAGAAGTTTTAATTCTTATAGTATACAGTAGATGATGCTCTTGAGAACAAAACACAAAAGGGAGCAAAACACAAAATAAGAACAAGAAATCCTGCAACAAAGTTCATTAATGCAACATATCTCTAATCTCCAAATAACGTTCAGAAAAAAAAAAGACTTTCGAAGCGCAACGCAGTGGAGTAGATGAGTGGGGACCATATCCTCACCATAGTTGTATAGAGTGCAAGCCCGGGAAGGAGCAATTTTAAATCTAAAAAGATGTTTTTGGAAGCTATCATGTCCAGTGACTAGGCGAAATTCAGCGACCTCTCTGTTTTAGGCCATTACTCAAATTGGAGACAGTATTCTTCCAAGCCTTTGACAAGTTTTTTACTTTTATAATTGTACTGTCATCCAAAAAGAGCAGCCTTAATAATTTTATTAATTCTCATCACAGCTTATGGAAGTTATTTAAATATTAGGGCTTCAACGGGAACTAATTTGTTGTGTAAATAATTTAATTAATATAATTAATTTACTCCGAAAAAAGAATTCCCTAAAAAGAATAGTATGATTTTTCGAGTATTTGATACAAAAAGTTCTAAATAGCCTACTTTTAAAACTTCATTCGAAATGTATTATTTATTCTAGATATTTAAAATAAATGTTAGAGGTCTTATATAAATTACTTCGGACGCACATTAATATACAAAGCGATTAGTATCTTTTCCAGTTATTACAAAACTTTTTCCAAATTAGTTTTCATTTAAAACTCTTTTTTGTTATATTTTATTTTTGTGCAATATACATATTTTTTATTTGAATATTGCCAGTTCAAATACAAACCTGATTGTTCACTACAGTTTTTCATTTTCCAAACATGGCGTAATAAGTGGATTGGTAATTAAATGCTACTTAAACACGAATGCGACTTCTTAATTTTACTTAACTAGAAATCATAATTTCTTTTTGGAATTTTTCCTGACCTATTTAAGGAATTTTAGATTCATTGTTCATGACAGAGGAAAATCAAATAATTAAAGGTTTTGGTATATTCATCTTCTTGTAAATTCTTTTAATTATTAATGCTTTTAAGAATAATATTTATTTTTAAATGTTTCTGTATTTTTCGAATTGAAATAATACTTATGAATCATTTAATGTAATTGTCTTCGAAAATCGTTCAGTAGAAACTGATTTCGTTCAATGACTACACACACACACACAAAATACTAGAGGTTTCAGTTTATAAGTTCATTTTGTACAGCTTGTAGAATTGAGCTATTATTATTATGAAATTATGTTGAGTAATGAATTATTTGAAAATGAAGTGTATGTATTGGATAAATTTGCTTTTGTTAATTAATAGGCTACATTAATTAATGTATAAAACAATTTCTTGTATGGTGTTAAGAGATAAATTAATTACTGAATTAAGAGAATTGTAAAAAAATTAAGGTTTTCCATTTTTATATGATTTATCATTATTTATGTAACCCTCACATTTATTTATTATTCTATATCCTATGGTACTTTAAAAATAAGCCAATTTTTCTTAATATATATATAATATATATATACTGCTGTTTGTAGAAAATGCAACACCATGAAAGAATCATCAGAATCAAATGAAATTTAATGCAGAAACGACTTGTACTGATACAAATAAATGATGAAATTTTCAAAACCAAAGAAACAAATTAAGCGTCCGAAATCAGTATTTGGTGCAGCCACCATGCGCTGCAATAAGTGCTGCTATACAACGTGGCATGGAGTCAAACAGATGTTGAATATCTGCTTGAGGAAGAGAATTCCATATCGCTTGTATGCGCAACCAAAGTTCGTCTTTGGAAACTGCAGGACGCGGATCACGAGCGAGACGCCGACCAACCAAATCCCACACGTGCTCAATAGGCGACATATCCGGTGAATAAGCAGGCCAAGGAAGAAGTTGCATGCGTTGTGCTGAACAGAAGTCTCGAACAGTCCGCGCAACATGTGGGCGTGCATTATCCTGCTGAAAGATAGCTCCAGGGATGCCTTGAAGGAAAGGAACGACTTCGGGCTGTAGCACTTCACGGACGTACCTGTTGCTATTGAGATTACCCTCAATTCGTATCAAATTGGATCGTCCATGATACGAAATCGCACCCCAGACCATAACTCCGGGTGTTCGACCTCTATGTCGTTCAATAATACACTCAGGAAGGCAGCGTTGACCGGCATAACGTCTTACACGAACACGGCCATCATGGGTCCACAAATTGAAGCGTGATTCATCTGAAAAGACAACTTGGTGCCAATCAGCTCGCCTGTCTCTGTGCTCAAGAGCCCACTGCCGACGCAGCCGTCGATGATTCGCCGTGAGGGGAATCCTGTATAAAGGCACCCTTGCACGCAATCCACGGCGCAGCAGACGACGACGAATTGACAAAGCCGACAATTGTACACCTGTAGCAGTAGACCAACGTGCTGCCAGCTGCCTGGAGGAAGCTGTGCGATCATTCACCGCCATGCGGAGCAGGTGTCGATCATCGCGCTCTGACGTCACCTTCTGTCGTCCAGTGCCTGTTTTTCGAGTTGTTCGGTGCTCGTCGGTCCACTGCTTCCAAACTCGCATCACTGTGGAACTGTTCCGCTGCATACGAGCTGCTATTGCGCGATAGGAAAATCCTCCTTCTCGAAGGCCGATTATCCTCCCTCGTTCAAACTCCGTAAGTTGCTTGAATTTCTTATTCTTCCGTCGTGGAGGCATACTCAGGTCTCACTAAACGTTTGCCACTAACAAATAATCATAGACTTTTTTCAACGTCCCGCTACAGCACTTTATTTATACGCTTTCAGCATCAATTCAGAGGGCGCTGCGCGCGCCGCGCACGCGCGATGGCTCTGAAACTTTATTAATTTGCATAATATCCTATAATTGACATTTGCTGCGAATTTCATTTGATTCTGATGATTCCTTCATGGTGTTGCATTTTCTACAAACAGCAGTTTATATCGGCATGGTCACGGATTCATGGCCAGTGGGTTTCGCTGGGTCGTATGTTCGGACCTTGAAGATATTACACACCCGCCATGTAGGCAGGACTAATACACGTTAAATCTGTCAAAATCTTCCTGTTGACATGGTGTGAAAGTCAGGAGTGGGAGTTGACAACTGAGATGTCACCCTTGTACCTTAACAGAGCTTCAAAATTGTAAGGTATAGCCCTCGTATTACTTCTAAAATGACGTTAATAAACCCAAGCCAAACCAAAATTCATTTGACTTTGAATTTTTCACACTAATAGATTCCAAATAACGAATAAAAAAGAATAGCGCCGTTTAAAAAAGTATCCTAACTTATTTAAAAAATATATTACTTAGCAAATATTCATATTTTCGAATGACTGAGAAATGTAAGTTATTCATATAGTAAATTTTTTTTTATCCATTTTACTTATGTAGATAATACAACTAAAACAAAGTTTTTGAAAAGGCTATCTTTAGATCAAAGCTGACTTATGTCCTAATATGAAAAATTCTTTAATAATAATACAAAGTGAAAATCATTAACATTCTTAAAAAATTGCAACATTTTTAAATTTCAAAATTAACTTTAAATGTAAAAAAACAATATTAAATTACTTTAAATTTAGTGTAGACTCTTGACTGTAATTTCTTAAGTATTCTGTAATATGTAATTTTTAAAGATTTTTTTTAAAAATTTAGCCCATTTCATTTAAAATTTACTTTATAATAGATATATAGTTAAAATGTAAGCCATAATATAAGAAAAAAAGACCTAAATTTGAGTAATAATATTTTTATCAAGACAGAAATTTATTGAAAAAATTAATAAGTTAATCTGCTTTAATCGAACTTATGTAAAATTTCTTTTGGTGGGTTTTTCTAATTTATTTTCTGCATTTCTAAATACAAAATTAAAATTAATATTTCTAAACATTATAT
>BMAW01085579.1:2390-23091 GCA_019974015.1 Nephila pilipes | reverse complement strand
GAGCGCCATCTCTGGGTTAGTCTCGGAACTTATTGATCCATGTGTTACCGTTTGGCGTCGGCTGAATCTTTTTGGCGACTTCATCGCCAGCACCGGCGAAATGGAAAAATTCCCTAAAATTTAACTATCTAGAATACGCTGAACTTAAATCAAAGAGTTCTAAATAAAATTGTTACTCACGTGAAGTCAGTATTTCGAAAAGTATCTCTAAAATAATTGTCTCCTCTCTTTAAACGCTTTTTTAAATCAATCACCACCTAAAAGCAAATTTGCATAAAATACATATTCTTCCTCCAGGCAACTGAGAAGTAATAGTTTTCGAAAGCAAAGAATCATTTCACACAATTGCCAAAGTCTTAAACGTTACAATTGCTTAAATTTATTCAGAATAAATTCGGAAACTGTTAATACTTTATCTTACAAGGTATCAGGAGTACTTAACGAAATGCCACAGACACTTTAGCGATAAAAATTAGCCGATAAAACAGCCAATGCAGTGATATTCTTGTGAAAATACATAAATGTTAAATGAAGCAGTTTAAACAAACAAATGAAACAGTTTAAATAAACATATGTAGAACTATTTGAAAGAAATGTAAAAGTATTATTGAACTAATGAGATCAAAGTGGAATATCGTCATCGGCGTGATTAAAACGTCCTTGTGTTAGCAACTATAAGAATGAATCTGTATGAGAACCATTGTAAATGAATGACAGACTAAAGTCTGTGAGGCATGCAATAACTCGAGAAATTGAATTTTAAAATAAACCTAATTGTCATCTAGAAAATTCGATAAGGTTTAATAAATTCAGAATACGTTAAAAGATATTCTTTTTCTTTTGAATAAGTTTTCTGTTTATGGAGATTCATACAGAATAAATAGCCAAAACTTCTGATAAAGTAATTTTTCTATAACTATGCAAGGCGATAAAACACCAGGTGGATATAATGTTTTAGAAAAAGTTGATCGAATTTTTTTTTGTAATAACAAGATTAATAATTGTCGATTGACAGAAAGCAAAAACATCCAAAACTGAAACTCAATGAAGTACTCAAATCCTTAAATTCCTACCTGATAATAAATTTATTAGAAGTTTCAATAACAGAAATATCTTCAAACTTTCAAGAGAATTTAATTTTTTACTTTCTGAAAATAAGCCCAGGATAATTAAATAACTGAAATAATTCCTTACATTTTTAAGTACCGTCCTTAATACGATTAACTCCCAAAAACAATTTTTTTCGTTTAAAAGACATTTATAATCATTTTAGACAACTTGGGGATTCTTTTATATTTTGTTGCTCTATTTTTTTTGAATATTTATCTAGATAAAAAATGGAGTAGATGGCATACAATAAGTGGAAACATATTTATTCTGTACATCTGCATTTCAAAGTTTCAATTATTTCCGAATTTTGAAAATTTTCATCTTCATCCATTACTGAAATGTATTAAAATACCTTTTTTTTACACTTACAGTAAATACATATTGAAATTTCCCTATGGAATTTCAATACTTATTCTATATTTTTCTTTACAGGTGATTGCAGGTTCTAATTTAAAGTGCAAAATGTCCATCGAAAGGTAGGGCACCTAAGCATTTATCCTTTTTTCTTCTTCTTGAATTTGCATTGAGTTATGAAATTGACTGTCCTTTTTTTTTCTTCTTTATAACTGCGAGTAAATGGACAAATATGAATTTTCTTTACAGGTGGTTGCAGGCTCTGATACAAAGTGTCCATCGAAAGGTAATGCACCTACACATTTATTCGTTTTTCTTATTTTCTTACTCAAATATCATTGAATTATGTAATTAAATGTCCTCCCCCCCCCTTTAGGAGTAACCTTACCTGGGCTGTAGGAGTCCACCATCCACACAAGCTGGGGTGGATGAGAAGAACTCCGAGTAGATGGACGAATAAGAATTTTCTTTACAGGTGGTAGCAGGTTATAATACGACAAAATGTCCATCAAAAGTAGGCCTTCTAAGCATTTATTCTTTTTTTTCCTTATTTTTTAAATCTCAAATATCATTGAGTTGTGAAATTAACTATTCTTTTTTTCACTAGGAGTAACCCCGTTTGGCAGTAGGGTTTCACAATCTGCACTAGACGGGGGACAGGACGAGAACTCCAATTGAATATGAATTTTCTTTATAGGTGGCAGCAGGTTCTAATAAAAAGTGCAAAATAAACAATATATTTTTGTGCAATAATTACAAAGTTGAAATAAAACTATTGGGCATATAGATGAAGGATCTATCAAATTGCTTCTTTCTGCGAGGACCGCAATCTTGCCTCAGCGGGCACTGGTGGGAGTCCCTTGGAATGAGGTCATGAAGTAGATATCAAGTTCATGGTACCCTCCAGTGTAGGAAGGAGTCTCAAAATGTATACATCCTATATATAAAATTGTATTTCTCCTATAGGAAAAAAAATTCTACCTCTGTAAAATATCACAAGAAAGTGGATTTCTAATAATTAACTAAACATTTTTTATGCCTATCAACAGCGTCAGTTGGCTCATGTTAAATTTATATTCCGGTCTACTGTATGATATAAAGGCTTTCATATTTAGGTATAAGAAAACTTGACAATAACATTGGTATTCTTAAAAAGAAATACAAATTTTCTATATAATCCAATGAAAGTAATATGCATGATTGTTAATGTATAAATTAGTTATAAAAATAAATCTCAGAAATACATTCACAGATACCTTTCCTTTTTTTTGTTGTAAAGGCTATAATAAGTTTATATAATATGAGGCTTATCTTACATAATCAAAACACTCATAATGGAATAATTCAACTGAATTGATTCCACTGTCACAAACAGGAAATTTTAGCATATTGAATTAAAAAAATAGAATGTTTCATTTTTTTCATAAAAAGCTAAAAATCATACGAGCTTGCAAAATTTCTTACAAATCTGTTACTGGAAAGATAAATCTGCTAATAGATTACACAAATTATTTATGATCAGCAAATTAAGAAAATACACACAGATACATTTTCATTAAACTATAAGAAATATTTTTTTTCTTCTTCCAATTCAGTTTAAATTAACATACAATTAATTTACAAACTTACAATTAAATTTATTTTTCATCACTAATACTCACAATAGAGTTTTGTTTATTTTTATGGCAAAAATGCTTTCAAATTTGCGTTAAAAAGGTGAGAGAGATAAAGCAGCTAAAAACCTAGGAAATACCGAAAGCACACATAAAAAAAGAGAGAGAGAGAGAGAGAGAAGTTTAAATGAATATGGAAAGTTTTCTAAAAAAAATTTTATTGATCAGCTTTTGACATCATCATCATCTTCTTCCTCCTCCTCCTCCTCCTCATCTGATTCTTCTTCTGATGATGAAGGGTAATCTACATAAGGTCTGTTGGTATTTACAAATAATTCACTAGAGTCTGAAGATTCATTTTCAGATTTTTGTATTCTTGGTACAGAAAATTCTTTAGAATTCGGCCTGAAAATTTTTTTAAAATTTTTTAACATATTTTACATAATATAAAAATTATAAATACAAAATAAATAATAACACAAGGATCGACCATTTCTAGCCTGTGTTAGTACTGTAATTAGATTTTACATTTAGTTATATGTTTTCAAAGAAATGGTGAGAAGGTAAATGAACTAACACAAAAAAGTATATCACTGAAATAATAATCTTTTAACTTCATTTAACATTTTTGGGAATTAAGAGAAATCACATGGTGCTAAATCAAACACATACAATGGATAATTTAACACATAGGCATTATTTTATGACAAAAATCTAAAAACAATAAGCAAGTTGTGATTGGGTGCATTATCAGAGCAATGAACTCTAAACAATAATCATCCCAATATTCCAGCATTTTTTTTAACCCTTTAAAATATTACTGTATTTGACAGGGATCTTTTGTTCAGCTGTAATAAATTTTAATGAATTGCTATTGAAGAATGTAATGAGTATTATTTTGAATTGAACTTGTCTTGTTTCTCTCACTTGAAGCGGGTTTTTTTTTTTTTTTTTTTTTATATTTTTGTACTTAATCTCTTTGTAGGATTATATAAAAATATATATTTGATTACCTGCAACTATTAATTTTCAAGTGCTGACATTATGTCTTTATGATGTGCACTTTGCATTGGTTAAAGAATGTGGAACAAATTTAGCACTGACTGTTAATTTAAACATGCAGGATGTTCTGAATAATTTCTTTGTTGATGTTCAAAAATTCTTCAATCATTCTCAGTGATGCACAATTGTTTGCCATAAAATCTTGCATTTTTTCAATAATTTTGGGAGGCCTAGGTGAATTTGGTTTTTTTGTACACTTATTATCCTCTAGCTTACCTCTGTTATGCAAAAAAATGTTAATGCTGCAAAAAAACATTTAATCTACTTAAACACAAATCCTTTAAGCTTGTTTTAACAATTTGTATATTACTGAGGCACTTTTTTAAATTAAGTTTTGCATTAAATTTAATTAGATTTCTTAATACCATCTTAATAATTCCACATACTCTTATACTTCTACAATAAATGGCTATATCTTTTGAATAGTTCAACAATTTTAGACTAATTTCAAATCTGTGTGTGAATAAAATATATTTAAATCCACACAATCTTTATTAAGTGACAATCTTTTTTTTTTTTTTTTAAAAACATTAATAAAAAAATACATTCTTCAAAAAAAAATTGCAAATTCTAAAGATTACTGAAATTTCATAAAAATATAAGCAAACTATTAAACAAAATACCACTTATTACCAACAAAATAATAATAAACCAAACCAATTAAGAGTTAAAATACTTACCATACACCCTGATCAATGAAATATTTTATTTGTTCTTTTAACAAGATCTGGACAATTTCTCCTTTAACTTTTCCACCTTCTTTAATTGGATCAACTACTACAAAATCACCTAAGAATTAAAAAAAATTAAAGGTTTTTAAAATTTACAGAAGTCCTTCCATTCATTAAATATGAAAAAAATATATAAATACTGAGCTTGAAATGATTAACATACAGATAAACAGAATGGTACAAAGAAAATATAAGTTCAACCCAAAGAGTAGAATCAAAGAGTTCACATGTGGAATCAAAATAATGAATCAAATAATACATGGTTTACAATAATGCATTACTGTACTTTCTCCAATTGATTTTTGAGAAGTTAATTTTTAAAATTCTATTTTATATGTTAGAGAGGAAAATTAAATTTTTTCATCTAAAGATCCTATAAGGAGCATATATATAATGTATGCATATATTGGGAGATAAATATGATATTTTTTTTTCAATTGCACACATTAAAAGTAAGAGGTAGAGGTATAAATTACCTGCATCAACTTTCTATAATAAATTTACCTTGTTCTTAAAGTAAGCTTTGAAGAGAGTGATTTGATCCCCCCCCCCTCTTTATAGTTATAATAGAAGTGACAGAAAGAGCACTTATTTGGTGTACATTTTGCCTTTCCAGAGAAATTTTAAAAATATTTTACTTTACTAATTTCATCCAATAAATATTTAATAAATGCAATTCATTGAACTATTTATTATTCAATGATAATTTATGCTTATTATAATTTTTGAAAATAATAAATAAGTAAAAAATTATGAAGCACTAATAAAAAAATTATTTTAATTCTTATGGGAAACTTACATTTGTATATGAAATTCTATCAATTGAAAATTTCCATTCATACTTGATAAAAGTATTGATTTTATTCCTCACAAATGTTTCAAAATAACTTAAAGAATACAACAGCAAAAACAGATATAATTTCAAAACAGAATGCCATTCACTTCAGTTAATTAATATTAATGTAGTTAAATATTAAATCCTGTCAAACGTAAAGCATGTTTTTCTAATGCATAAAACCATTTTACAATGAGCTCGTTCTAATTGTGGATATCAAAAATACATGAAACAGTGGGAAAGAAAGAATAAAATTTTCATTATGGCAAAGTAATATATTTCATAATATTTAATTGAATAATATGCTTCACAAAAATGAAATGTAATTGAACTCTTGCAACTAAGCAAAATGAGTTATCTTACTTTAAAAAAATTATTTCTGATAAAGAAACAAAAATTTTGTTGAAGACTGCTTAGATGTATAATATAATCAAGAGAGAGTAGACAGGTACAGATAGAGAAAGAGTACAAAATACATAATGATCTAAAAGAATTTTATTGCTATTTAATTTAATTAAAATCAGCAACTAATTGGTGGTGTCAAATGGTTTGAAAAGAGAAACTTATTACACAAAGACTGGCTTTCCTTGAGCATTTTTTAGTAAATCAATTAATCATGTGAAGTAACTTTGTCTATTATTTTTTTTGAAAATGTAATTCATAGTTTTAAATATATACCAAGTGCATTTATGGAATGAGTTTTATGTGCAGATTATCACATATTTAACAACTACTATGATACATTAGTAGATGTTGTATCTTGTTGAAATCCATTTTGAGTATATTTTAGCATTTTTATTATTATATAATAGAAAACTGTTACACCTTATCACAAATCCAACCTTAAAATCTTAGAAAATATTTTAAAATATATGCAAATAAAAGATAAAATAACTCAATACTTGAAATTTAGATAAAAAAAAAATAATTCACACAATTAGAAAATGTTAAAAAATAAATTCATTGAGTTACTTTTCGAAATGAAATCTGTAAAAGATTATGGCAACTTGCATATACAGAAAACTTCCAAAAATAAATATTTTGAAAGCATTGGAATCAAATGAAACTGCCATGAGCATTAAATGATAAGTTGATAATTCAAGATAAAAACTAACGTTTTAAATGGTAGCAAAGTTTATTAAAAAATTATTGAAATATTAGTTAAAACTTTGTAAAAAACTTCATCTCTCTCTCTCGTCTTTAAGATCACTCTCTCAGCGTAATTCAATATATGTTTCATAGATGGCACCACCTTCTACACAAACTACGTTATTAAAAAATATTGAAATATTAGTTAAAACTAGTCGCAAATGTCTGCATATTGCATTGATAAGCGAGTAAGAACAATTTCCAAAGTTTCAGAGCTCTAGCTTGATGAGAAGTTGGTTAAATTAAAAATTTGATGACACACACACGAAGTGAAATACAGAAAAACGTTGTAAAAAAGGAATCAGACTTTTAGTTTTGAAGCAACAATTTGCACTTGCAACGATGTCAGTACTTCAGATTAAAATAGCAACCATTGCAAAACGATTTCTCGAGTTAATAAAAGTTTTATGAAAGTAACCCTCAATTAATAAAACATTTTTGTTCAAATCTGTGATATAAATCTATTTAGAATGGTTACTGAAAATATCATGAAAATTCAAACAATATCTTTCTTTGCCTCATAACAATAAGAAAACCAAAATAATGGTTCTGAAAGAACAGAAAATATTAAATTTTCTTTAGTACTATCCTATCAGGGAAAAAAAAAAGACAGTAATAACAAGAGAAAAAGAAAAGAATTCAAAAAGGAAATTCAATCTGTTCAAAGTAATTCATAAGATAATTTAAGAAATTTCAAAGAACTAAAAAAAGCCAATGGAACTTCAGTTGTTTGCAAGGGAAGTCCAAGACAAACAGTTCTTTTTCAATGACGAATATGAGTTTAGAAATACCTTTACAAAGAAACATTACTCAACTGAAAACTATGATGATTAGTTTGAACATTAGCTGTAAGTACAAGGACTATTTGGAAAGAAATCTCCATTTGAGGATTGACGACAGACATTCGTAAATACAAAGCTTTTATAATACACATTAGAAAACACTGCAATGTTAATTATTTTTCAACATAATCACCATTTCAAATGATATATTTCTCATGGTGTCTTTATAAGATTTGATTGATAGTTTATTAACTTCTTTTAGGTGCAACATAAAGATTACACGCAACAGACTTCATAGTTTTGAGTCTTGATCAAATGAAAAGGGCGACATCTGAGTTGGCATCCTCTTCTCCAAACTTCTACATCACACTAACAGAACTTGGGGCCTCAACAAATTTAACCTGCATCAATCTTGGTATATGGAGGATCTTTTAGAGGTATCAGGACTCTAACCCACAACTTAACGGAAAGAATATCAGGAGAGACCTTCGTACCTTATAAGATTTGAAATTCCTTTTTATAAAAAAAAATCCACGTGGGAATGATGTCTATGTAACAGCATTATGGAACCCATTTTTGCTTTCAAAGCGATGCCATGTATGCCACTGTTTCATGTACTTGAAAAGATGGTAGGCCCTAGTTGCGAAATATAGGCTAAAAGTGCGATGATCAAATACATCCCTAAGGAATTTACAAAATTTTTTGGGTGCATACTGAGGTGAGTGGGCAACTTTGTTAAGAACCAACACTATACTAGAAGTCAACATGCCCTAACACTTTTTTTTTGATGGCTCATCTGAGTATTTGCAAAGTTCCACAATAGGCTTTTGAATTAATAGTTAAATCGTTTCATAAACACCATTAGCTCCTATGGGATCCCAAAATATTATTGCCATGACCTATCTGACAAAGTGTGTTCAGCTTTTCTGGGTTTTCTTGGCAAGTATGTACGATAAAACTTTATTGGTTGCTGTTTGCTGTCATAGTTTACATATTGTTTCAAAAAATTTCTATATGGGAGAGAAAATCAAGTCCAACTCAGAAGATAACAACAAAAGACACTTTATTTCAAGTCTTCATGACAACACACAGGAAGCACAGCTTGGACAATAATAGATACACAGTACTTCAGCTCACCAACTTATTAGTCCTCACTGTGGACAGCCTTTGCAGTAATATTCTGCACTTCCAGGGCATGCTTCAACGATTCGCAGCAGATACACGATCCACTTCAGGCACCAACAGCTTTCAGTCAATTCTTTGATCTTATTGATCAGAGAATCGAATGAAAGCTGTCGGCAACAAACACTCCAAAGACAGACTCCAACAGTGATTCCTCGACAGGTCTATAAAGCAGACAAACTGATTCCATACACAGACTGGTTCCACTCCCAACTGTAACTCTAGGCAAATTTATACCTTTTCCGGCCAGGTCTGATGTCAGAAGGGAAAATTCATGAAAAGTCTAACTTTCTTCCTGTTTGATTAGGTTCCAATCTTTTCAAGTACTTTCCACCTGTTGCCAAGGTGAAGAGGTCATTGCTTAAACTCTCTTTTGTTGACTAGTGACATCTCAGTAAATCCATCTTTACTTAGATAAGAGAAGCATTGCAGTGAAGTATCAACTCATATTTACAACAATATGATATCCAGGTCTCAATTCTGTGTTCTTTTGTTAGCACAAATTGGAAAGAAGTACCATTCATTGTGTTTTGTGTTCCTCGGTAAATAGTTTTGGGTTTCAGTAAGCACAGAGTATATTTTACACACATCCCAACTTTTCTGTCACAACCTTGTATTATCACAACCAATTTCAAAAAAATTTAAGGAAAGGGTAGAGAAGATTGAGATATTGTTGCTTGACAGACTTCCAAGGTCATTTTATCAATTTCTTTCACATGTTTATTGGTGACAACAGATTAGAGCCCAATGAACTGATGTTACTTTAACACTTCACAGTAGGCATGAATATATATGCTATTATTCATTTTTAGTCAATCTACCATGGAGTAAACTGCAAATCAATTTTCTTCCAACCCTTAGTGATCAATCAACTTCTGTAACACTAAACATATGACATTACTATTCACTGTCATTTTTTGTGCTTCCAGAAATAAAGGTTTAATTTCCAAATTATCCTTATAAAATATATTTCAAATAATGAATTATGAATTTTAGAATGCCACTAGATTTCATATTCAAAACAAAATAGGAAAAATGTTTTATAAAAAATTTGGTATAATAGATATAGTAATATAATGTAGGTTGTGCATTCTTTTTAAAGACTTTGATTCAAAATTCTTAATTTAACACAAATAGAACTTTTAGGGGGAAGTATATTAATACTGCTGTAAAATAAACTGATTCATAAAATCTCAGCTTTAGAAAAAATTTAGGCAAGATATACAATTAAAAAGAATATTAAAATTACATTTAAAAGAATACTGCACATAATATTTTTAAGTTAAAAATATATTCTAAAAACAATGAATTTATAGGAATCCAGAGTTTTCTGATTGATTAAATGTCAACTTCAAATCAATCAGAAAACAAATTTTAAGTAAGAAATACTTTTAGTGAATTATATCATAATTACATATTTATAAAATTTCTCATTAATAAATCTAAATATTTCAATCATTTAAATAAATTTGTGGTATATACAGCATGTGCAGTACATAAAAAACTGCAAAATTCTAGAAAACTAAAATAATTAACATTTTAATTCAGATGTGAAATTCATAAGGAAAACTCAATCTACATAATAATTAATATTGAGATAGCTATATATATAGCTATTTGGATAATTCTCCAAAAATAATCTATTAATATAAAAAAATACTTGAATTAAATTCTGTTGACAACTTTCACTGAACCAGAAAAATGTCACCAAACAAAACTATATTCTGCTAATGGAAAAGCATGAAATCAAGTATGATTGAAAACAGTGAAACTTAGCCAACTCTCATAGTTAACAAGAAAATGTGCACATCTTCATGATTAATGGATTTGACACAAGTACATTTTTTTTTAATTGTATGTGTTTCAAATAACTCTTATTAATACTAATTTAAATTGAATTCTACAAAGTGATTTTTTGGCTTAAATTAACTAAGGAATTTCTGTAAGGTATCTTAGTAAGGTATTTACTCTGTAAATGACAGCTAAACATTTGCCATTTCTTCAAACAAGATATTAAAACATTCTTACCTTAATATTACTTTATTCACAATCTCTAGTATAAAAACCTCGATAATATATTAAAGATTTTCACTAATATTTAACATGAAAAAAAAATTGATGAAAATTGTGATTTATTATGCAAGAGCCAAATCTGGCTCTCTCTCTGTAACACCTAACATTATATATATGTAATCTAGACATTAGAAAAATATGGGGTAAAAAAGGTAAAACTAGTTGTCAAGATAATGGGTCAAAAATAGAGCATGACTGTTAGGTTATCACAGGGGATTATGACCTGTGTTAACGAATGACAGTAACCCCCCCTGAAAAAAATCATTAGGGTACCTTGGAGTCATGATACTAATACTTAATTAAAGATAAGCTTCTGAGGGGGCAGAAACATGTAAATTTGCAACAATAAAGTTTCTAAAGAATATGAGAAAGCAGAAAGTTTTAAAACAATTTACTGTTACCTCTTCTTATCCAGAGATAATTTCTGAATTTTGTAGGCATGCTAGCCAAAAATGTTTCTTCTGTAGGTGTAACCACTTCATGCAAATTGTTTCCACAACTTCGTATCACCTAAAAAAATAGTAAAAATGTTAATGAAAAATATTGTATAAAATACAATTTCATAAATTAGGTTTCAATAAATTTTCACACAAAACATATATTTTATTTTTTTCTTACCATTACTGATTACTTATAGAAAATCATAAAAGTAAGAAGCAAAAGGATGTATTCCAATTTACAAATGAGACACATAATAGGCTCAAGTTTACTTCCATGTATTTTCAATATTCACCTTACAAAAAAAAAAAAAAAAAAACAAGTTCCTTAATTATTAAAAATGAATAGTATAGAAAGTAGTCAAAGAATATGCAACACATCTAAGTTTGACAAATATGAATAAATATTTAATGTAACTGATGCTACACTTGCCTACAACATAAATGCTATAAAGAAAAATGCTGAGTTAAATACCAGGAGTTATTTGGTTACCAATAAGCCCAATTCACAGAAAATTTTCTTCTAATAACTTCAACTTTTTACAGACTGTTTTTTATAAAATATCACACACTTTTGATAATCTTAGCTTGAAATACAGTAATTAGATTTATTTTTTAATAATCATTCGATTAACTAATGATCCAGAACTTATTTCGTTAACAAAAATTTGACTTTCTGGAACATAAGTAATGTTGTTGAAACACCACAAGATTGAATGAAAAACATTTATTGATGGACAAAAACAATTATGAAATCCTGACTATCTTTCTTTACAAGGAAATACAGAAACCCTGATTTTTAAATATATGGAGGTTCCTAATACATTTTTGTAATATATCTATGGATTGTTCCAAATTTTATGTTTTGGAACTTCTTGAAAAACCTTTGACTTTTTGCACAAACTTTCTCATCATAACATTAAAGGTATGAATAAATCAGTAGTTAAGCATTATATCTGACTAAAAAGAACATAAAAAGAAATGGATTTAAAGTTGCACTGATTGTCAAAAGAAAATTATCAATTGCTCGATCTGCTGACCACGAGAATTTGTACCATCATACCCCCACTGAGGGTTGTGTCCATTAAAGTCACCGAGCAGAAGGAAAGGGAGCTGGTAACTGATCAACTAGTTGGTCTAAATCCATTTGTGACACAACATCATTAGGTGGGAGGTAAATGCAAGTGTGATTCGCACAGCCACAGCCTGCAACGATGTGGTCAGTGTAATGATGTTATGAGGACAGTTCTGGGATGCAAATATGCAAACACCTCCAGAAGAAGGTGATAAGGCATCAACATCCTGTAGTACACAATGATATCCACGCACTGGAGTTGTCATATTACTCTTCAGAAAAGTCTCCTGAAGAGCAATGCAGACAGGTAGGTGCATAGATAGTATGGATTTGAGATCCTCTAGTCTGGGTCGTAAACCACGGCAGTTCCAGGAAACAAAAGCCATTAAATGGGCGCACTGGAAGTGGAAGGTCCCGTTTCCAGGACCCCCATGGAGTCATAATCTTCGGGCGATGGGTGTAATACCACCGCATCCCCTTCAATGACTCGAGTCTTTTGCGAGGAATGCTGTTCTTCACAGAAATTTTTAATTTTTGCCTCTGCAAAGCTTTCGACCAGGCCAATGGCCTAGTCTGTATAGCCTTTGCAGAGGAAGGGTTTTTTGGAATAATTATTTTTTTCTTTGGTTTGGTGTCTTAGTGGTAGGTTGCAGTGTCTTAGTGGTAGAAACAGGTTCAGGAAATTGCGTGGATTTTGAAATTTTAGTAGTCTGGGTTGCCGTAGTGTAGCTTTTTCCCAGTACAGGGGTACGGGAGCGACTACCCGGCGAGCCTCGGGATATAACAAATTTTGCAGCGTCTTCACTGTTGTTATTTCCTTATCCTCGGTCCATTTAGGGCAAGAACGAGAGTATGCAGGGTGGTTTCCCTGACAATAGAACACTTCTCTGCAATGTTACAGGAAGCACTATCGTGTCCTGTTGCTGTACAGTGAGCGTAAGTCAATTGTCCCCTACACGCATTCTTAGAATGGCCATATCGTTGGCAATTAAAACAACTCAGAGGGTTTGGAATAAATGGTCAGACAATCGGAGATATGCGGCATGAACAGTCTGCGGTCGGGTAGGAGTCGAAAAAGTCAAGATGAGGTGCTTGGTATTAAGCACCTTGCCATCTCTCCTAATCGTAATCCTCCGGACACCACAAACCAGCTGGTCCTGCAAATTCTCCAAAGATCTCTTCTTTCGACATGTTTTCCAATTCCCATGAGGATATCACACCACAAGAGTAATTTAGATTTCTATATGGTGAAGTTGTCACTGGATAAGGTCCCAAGGACTTCATCTTCATAACAAGTTGAGCTTGTTTAGAATCACAGACTTCTACTAAGATGTCACCAGAATGCAATTTCTTGATTTCCTAAACAGTTCCTACCATACCCTGAATTCCCTTTTGGATCAAAAAGGGAGATATGGTAGCATAAGTATCAGTATCTCCTTTTATAAGAAATGAAAGTTGTTAATTTCGGTATATATGTCCGAGTTTTCTGAAGTAGCATTTTCATCAGCCCATGTTTCACTATTCGATTTGAAAGATTTTTTTACAGTTTTGGGAGCCAAAACGAATTTCACTTTAATTGTTGCCATAGTGCCTGAGAAAGAAAGAAAAACACGAATTGACTTCTAGTTCAACCGGTGCCCCCGCCAGACCCCGTCTCTCCACTCTTTCCTAACGTGGAAACGAGTGACCTCCGGAGGATTTCTCGAAATGGGAGGGAGGTCACACCATCCAACCATATGCAACCAAGGCTCTCCCTATGGGAACATTTTCAGGATGACGTTCCAAAACTGTTACCGACGGCACACGCAACTCCTCTCTTTGCACACCCTTTCCCAATCTCGCCCATGCAATCTTCCACTAGGTACCTCCGCATGAAAGGTAATGAGCCCTCGTATTGCCAGAGCTAGGCATGCAGGAGATCGGCATTGATACGCCGTCGACCTTTTAGTGTGCTAGTAGAGACACCACAAAGATATATATATATATTTATTTTTAAATATTTTAATAATTTTTTTTAAAAATTTATTTATTTAGAAACACAAGAATTATCACAAACACAGATAAGAAATAAAACTGGGTTAGAATAACTGTTTTCCGCTTGATATCACAAAATATCAAGCGAAAAAAAACCCAAAACAAAGCCTATGACACACAAAAAAAAGGGAGGAGAAGAGGAAAAAATAGATCACTGAGGTACCTCAGGGTTATGATGCCCGTACCCATCTTAAGAAGATGAACCCCCAGAGGGATTGTGTATTATGAAGGTTGTTCAATAAATCCTTAGAAAATCTCAAGAAATGGCGCTCGTAACAATCAAAAATAGATTATTTTTAGTAAGAAGCATGACTTACTAGACAGCAGTATAAATCTCAATTATTTCCATTACATAGTTCCATTTTTATTATCCATTGAAGCAAGAAACTTGTGATTATTTAGAAAAATAGAAAATAGTAAGTTTCAAGCAATAATTTAACACCTATATTTAAAAAACTTCTCAACGAAAGGGATCAAAGCCGAATGAAGCTGTATGCCACATCTGCTATTGTGTTTGCAACTTTTTACAACTTGGTAAAGGAGTTTAAACATGGCTGAGCATCCACTAAAGATGATTTACCACTCTCGGAAATATTCACAAAATCCACAATATAGTTTTGAGTGATTGACACTTCAAAGTGCAGGAAATAGTTGAGGCCATTGGCATATTGCAAGGTACGTTTTCAGTTTTCCATGAAAAATTAGGTGTGAAAACTTTTTCGGCAGGATGGATGCCAAGTTTACTCTCAATGGGAAAATAAACATACTTATGTGGTCGGCTCTAAGAATATTTTGGTGCTTTTTCATCACAGTCCTGACAAATTTCTGCATCAATACATAGCTGCGGAAAAAACCTGGATACACTAACACACTCCAGATACAAAGGAATAGTCAAAACAGTGGGTTATTGAAAGCAAATAGGGTCTGAGAAAATCGAAGACGATGAACTCACCACCCAGGTGATCGTTATGATTTCTTGGGATGCATGCAATACAATCTATACAAATTACTAGGTAAAAGGAAAAACAATGACTGGACAGTATTATGCATTGTTATTGTACCAGTTAAACAAAGGAATAAAGAAAAAGCATCCTCATTTGAAAAAGAAAAAGATCCTCTTCCATCAAGACAATGCACAGGTACAGACTTGCGCAGTTTCCAAGGCCAAAATTATGGAATTAAAATTCAAATTATTACAGTATCTATTGTATTTATCCGATTTTGTTCCTAGTGACTTTTTATTTCCAAACACGCAGTTTAGAAGGCCAAAATTATGGAATTAAAGTTCCAATTATTACCACATCCCTTGTATTTACTGGATTTTGCTCCTAGTAACTTTTTCATTTCCAAACTTTAAAAAATAGATCGGCAGACAGTGGTTCACATCGAGCGAACAGATCATCACCCAAACAGATGCCCATTTTGAGGACCATTTGAAATCTTGCTTGTAAGATGGATTTAAAAAGTTAGAGAAACACTTGAAGAAGTGTATAGAGGTAAAGGAGATTATGTTGAAAATTTTAAAAAATCTACCAGAAATAATTTGTCTTTTCTATCTTTTTGTGATACGAGGGTAGTCCTTATTGAATGATCCTCATATCTTAATCTAGTTAAGAGGCGCACATAAGTTACAATGTGTTACAGATTTTGACAGCTAACTTCAGTGTTTCATGGCAGCCTCATGCTTGATTCGATGCTTGTTTCAGCAAAGGCATTCATGACCATTTTCATGAATGCTTCATTACTTCATTTCAATACAGATCTTTTTTTTTATTCTATCCTTTTTTTAAATATATAATCTAAGTATCTAAAAATGAAATTAAATTAGAAACTATAAATCCTGCTTTAAAAATAATGAATTTTTAAAAAAAAAGCTGGCTTTGAACATAGAATTTTCAATTAGAAATGTAACTTCAATCTTGAAAAAGTAATTTGCATGCAACGTGTTGGAAGAAGGATTCAGTAAAATAAGACCAAAAAGAAATGGCCAAACAATGTTTAGAATCAAAGCTAGCTGAATTTGTATAGCACCAAATTCAAGAAATTAAAGGCATTGGTTGCTTCAAACATATTCTTAAATCTATAGCGATATATCACAACCAAAGAAAAACACAGAAAACCATTTAAAATTTGAGTAAATTGAAAAGAAATTAATTTTCTGGCTGTACAAATATGTAGGCATGTAATAATTTTTTGCTTTGAAAAAAATTGAAATTACTTTTCTCTTATAAATGTGTGGTAATGTGATTGTGATCATAAATATGTATCTTTTGTTATACATGAGAGATTTGAGTATTGAGCATCAGAGGAATTGACATGAAAGAACAGGCAAGTAAAATCAGGGTACTTTTCCATTTCGACTACGCAAATCTCGCCAAGCAGACTTTATTGGGAACAACACACAGTATACACATATTCTGTTTGGCATTAGTTGCATGATTTTTGGAGACTTTATCGCCTGCAATGGAAAAGTTCCAAATGCAGTTAAGAATAGTTAAATAAATTCAGTTACTGTTTTCTTTAATTCATTCAAGGAAAGGAAGGTGGGACACACTAAAAGTTTTTAATATTACTAAAAATAATTAATCCTCATTGAATCTTTAAAAATTTTCTTCATGATTAAGCATAACAGATTTGAATTCTGATAAACAAGGTCAATGGGAAAGAAATCTGGTTGTCAAATCAATAACAGTGATTGAAACAATATTTGAAGTATTATTACAAGCATCTGGTAATGAAATTGAATTGAAAATTACTATATTGCAATCACAAACAACTTCTTAATAATCTAATTATAAATAACAATGACTTACCTTAACAATTTTTTGTTCATTAGATGGAATATCATAACAGTTTAAAACCGCATCAACAACGTGTCTTTTTCTGCAGAACATTATTGTAACATGAAATTCAACTGGAAAAAAAAAATACAGTAAATATCAATATATCCAACTATGTTTCTTTATGTACACAAAAGTTTTGATCAATAAAATTTATATTTTAAAATAAAAGAAGAAAAACATACAGTTCTGAATTCTAAAGTTAAGGAAAAGATATGCGTTGATAGTTTTTTCCCTTTATAAATTTATGGTTGAAACTGACAAAAAAAATTTATAACGTGAGCTATTTTAAAAAAAATGGGTACTTTTCCATTTCGCTGGCTTAAGCAAGGAAGTCACCAAAAATGATACAACTGACACCAAAAGGAATATGTGTATGCTGTGTATTGTCACCAATAAAGTCTGCTTGGTGAGATTTGTGACGACAAAATGGAAAAGTACCAAAAAATGTTTACTTTAGAAAAATTGCTCAGAATAATTTTTTACAAGTTATCTTAAATTCTTTAAAGCATAATACCTTGATAAATTTTTATAAATATTCTTGTGAGATAGCAAATTCCATTCATACTACAGAAAAATGTAATAAAGTGAGAGAGAATACACAAATTCATCAAAAATGTTCCATTATGTTCAATCACAGAAAAGAGCATTTTCTTTCAAGAATTTTAATTCAGTCGATATTTATAAAAACATTACTCATTCTCAGTTTAAAAATGTTTAACAATAATACACCTAAGTCAAATTCATAATTGCGAATAATATGAAACCATCAGTGACAATTTCTTTTTAAAAATTCCTATAATAAATTTTGGTGCTTTTCCATTTCGCTGGCGCAAATCTTCACAAGAAGACTTAAGTGGCGTAATACAAAGAAAACATATTCTGTTTGGCATCGATTGTATCCTTTTTGGAGACATTATCGCTTATACGGGTGAATTAGAAAAGTACCTAAATTTTGTTTATTGCACTTTCATTCATTCACAAGATTCTAAACAGAAATCTATGTTTTGTCATGTTTCAACCAATGCATGTGAAAAATCATTCTCTTTGTACACTGTGACAAAAACAAAACACAGAAACAGATTAGATGCTGAAGTTGAATTAGGTTGCATATTTCAACAATTATTACAGACGTAAAAATACTTTGCGATAAAAGACAATCACTGCCAAGTCATTAAAAGTTTACTTTTTATTAATTAGTTATGATTTAAAATATTTCTGGTTCATATTATTATGTATTGAAAATATTTTAGAAATCCCCCCTTAAAAAAACCGGAACAGCTTTAGTATCGCCCACCTGCCAAATTTGACACCGTTTCTTGGAGCTAAGCATCGTGTTTTATAAAAGAGTTACCATGAAAATTTCCAACAAAATTCCATGTTCAAAAAATAAATATAGATATTACAAATTTATAGATATTTTTAAGGGTACTAAGACATAAGGGTGAAAATAAAATGCCGAGTTTAAGATACTTCCTTTCTGTAACATTTATGTTTTGAAAATTATTCATACAACTTAGGAATTTTTTTTTGTGTGTACCTGATAGTATTTCAATCAAATTATTGAACTATAAAAGAATTTTTTTAGTCAAAAAGTTCGGTACTAGTCTGTTATAGCGGCGTCCATCAAATTACCATTACGCCAAGTCATCTCCAAACTCGTGAAGCCTAACTTTTGATACAATATACTTGGCGATATTTCTCATTCGTTTGGTAATTAATCATTGGACACGGCTGTAACAGACAAGTAACTTAACTTTCCCTTTAAGTTGAATATGGACATGATTTTTCAGGTATATTTGCATTTAGGTGCTATTTTTAAAAATATATATATATATATATACACAAAATATTTTACTCATCAAATAGAAAACAATTCAAAAGATAAAATGAAGCTGATCTTTTAATGATAATATTGTACATTTTCCTTGAAACAATTATAGAACTTCTTAATTTTAAAAATTTAATTCATTTCGAAGACACCATTAAGTTATAATTTGGCTTGTTTCTAAAAGACATTTGGAAATTAACTTTATTTTTTTTCAATAAATAATAAAACTTCAATTTAAATCAAGAACATTAACTTACAATCCAAATACGGTGAAACGACTGTGAAAGAAGTTGAATTACAACGATGAAACAAGTTGAACAAATTTTTTTATACAAATCCAACATGCACCATCAACGAATACACATCAAATTGCGCAATTCTAATTTACTGTTCTATTCAGTTCAGTTCAATGCTCACACTGAAGTTTCGAGCCCTGTAACTCCTAAATTTCATAAATTATTGCAACCCAGAAAATTACAAATAATGAACCACTCACATCATCAAGGATTACTTTGAGAGAGTAAGAGAGAGGATTGTCAAAATTTATAGATCTACTATAGTAATATTTACGATAAAATGAACTTTATGTCATTCTGAGAACAATAGGAATATTGCGAGGTTTTCATAAGGAAGAGTACACTATTTTAGTTCTTGATCATGTTGGGGCTGTCTCAATCGCGAGGATTCGATGCATAGCATCCTCGGGGAATCTTTACTTTAAGGGGTTCAAGATTTCCCTCCCGCCAAATCCTAATTTCTAATTAGAGGCTGATCGCCAAGGCGTTGTCCTTGGGAGAAACCAGTTTGTAGCAACCGTGTGCAAGACGATCAGTGAGAAAAACTATTTGCGTAGTAATATTTTTTTTTTCTGGACATTTACCATTTTTCAAACGATCTTGTTTTCTGAAAAGCATTGTCGTCTAAACTGCGCTCCAGCCATCTCTTGCTATTAAAATGAACCATTAAAAAATACTTTAAGAGAATGCTTACCTATTTGAAGAATTAAATTAATTATGTAATAAAAGTAAATAGAAATTGAAGTTCGTAAGAACTTGCGTGATCCTGTGATCTTGTTTTCAGAAAAGTGTTTTCAGATTAATCGGGCTCCAGCTATCTTCTTGCTGCTTACCTGAAAGTTTAATTTGATATTTTAAATGAACCAAAAAAAAATTTTTTAAAGAAGAAGTACATTAAAGTTGCGTAGTAAATAGCGAATCGAAATTAGTTAAAGTAATTTGAATTGTATAAAAATAAATTAAAATTGTAAAAAAAAATTGTGTGATTTTCAATACCGTAAGTACTAGAATAAATAATTTTTATTCCTTAACATTGAAATTGAGTTTTTTTCCTTCGTTATTATTGGATTACTTAAGATTATTCTCGTATTCTTCGGAATGATCAAATTCTATATTGAATTTTGCTTAATTGTACTGAATTTATTCATAACTGATTTAGTGAATTACATCGAATCTTTCATATAATTTTTTTCAAAAAATATTAAAATTAATAATTAAAGATGTAGTTTGGGAGTAAATATAACTCTACGGTACAGTGCTTTAACGCAGTATTATTTTCCATTTTTTTTTTTTTTTT
>BMAW01085565.1:16560-45604 GCA_019974015.1 Nephila pilipes | reverse complement strand
TCATTTGTACTAGTTCAGTTGCAATATTGCTAAAATTAAGATTTAAAACTCATTTCTTCACCTGAAGGAAAAGTTGTTTGTGAATATTGAAGAGGTCTTACTCAAAGAGGAAACTTAGAGACACATCTGAGTCATGCTCTAATGGAAAGCAATATGTTTGATGAAACTTATAAAAAGCCTTTCATCTACATTGGTGCTTTAAGAGGTTATTCACACAAAAGAAAAACCTTATGTCTGGAAATTGTGAAAAGCTTTCTCAGAAAAAATCCGAACAATGAAATTCGAGTTCACACTTAAAGAAAAGCCTTATGTGTGAAATTTAGTCAAATTTCTGATAGAAATGGGACGATAAGATCCATCAGTCTGCACTAAAGAAAAACCTTAATGCATGTAACCTTATGCAGTGAACTTTCTAATGTGGACTTAAAACTCAGTATGGGTTTCTGAAGGAAAAAACCATATATTTGTGAAATTTGTAAAATCCTAGAACAAATTAGAGAAACATTTGGTATTATCGTAAGAGAAAAGCATTATAGCTTAGAGAATTTGTAAACAGGTTTTCAGAAAAAGTAAACCTAGAGAAACATTTGGATAATCATGTGAAAGAAAGCCTTATAATTAAGTGTAAGTGACTCTCGAGAAAAGGGAGCTTAAATAGACACTTCTTATTCACACAAAGAAAGCAGTATGTTGTGAGAATTTGTAAAAGGCTTTCTTGGAAAAGAAAACATGAAGGCTCACCCTAGCTATTCATCCGAAAAGAAAACCTTATTTGTATTAGAAATTTGTGAAAATTTTCAAAAATGGACTTGCAGGAATTTGCGTTGTTCAGCAAGAGCTTTGTTTGTAGAAATATGCAGAAGGCTTCTCCTGAATTGAGAGAACTGAAGAAGTCATTTTCGTGATTCCTCAAGGAATAGCCTTATGTTTTGTATGAAATTAGTTGAAGGCTTTGCAGAATGTGATAAGAGACATTTGTATAAAGGAGAATCTATGTTTGTGAAATTGAGATAAAAAGCTCTTATTATATAGAACTTAAGACATATTTGTGTATATTCATAGAAGGAAAACGTTACTTGGAAATTTGTAGAGAAGCTCTCAGAAAGTGGGACTTAAAGAGACATATGGGTATTCATTCAGTGCTGTCCAATATTTTCAACATGGCTAGAAGGCTTTCTTGAACCAAGAAGAATTAATGTCATTTGCATATTTATACAAAGTAAAAACCTATGTTTGTGATTTTTCATGACTTTCTCAAATAATTGCTTATCTTAAAATTCATTTCATTTCATGTGAAAGGACAACGTTTTGAAATTTGTATGAAGGGTTTCTCCAAAGTGATCACTAAATGACATTTTGTATTTTTCACACAAAAGAGTCATAATATTTTAAATTTTTAAGATAGTATTCTTAAAAGAGAGTGTAGACATAGAAAACATTTGCATGAATGTTTGTGTTTTAAGATTTTCTCTGAAAATTATTTTTAAAGATCACTTTGTATTAATATATTCCATATATCCTTATAGCATTTGCTAAGGCGCTCATGAAATACATATTTTGTCTCTTCAAGTTAACAAACCACCTTAAGTTTGTGAAATTTTTATAACTGCTTCATCACATTGTAGGAATGTTTAACATTAGCATATTTATTCTTAGTGAAAGTGTTATGCTCTTGTCAAATTTGGGAGATTTCTTCATTCAGCATAATGATATACTAAACCTAACATATTCGGACAGAATAAAAAATACAAGTGCAAATTATTTGCAGAGCTTGACTTAAGTGCTCAAGGCAAATTTCACATAAAAGAAGTGAAATGTTAAAATTTGTATTTAACTGGGAATAGTTTTCTTTATATTAGTATTGATATATACTTGATATTTATATATTCTCAAAATTCATTTGTATGCATATGCATCTGAGTAACAAGGTATGATATGGTTTTACTGATGTTGTGTATTAATTTACAACGATTTATCATTTTACTTATTTATTGAATGATTTTCTATTAGTATAGTATTTGTAGTATCAAAATTTGTTTTAATTATTTTTAAAATAATTTTGCATAAATAAATTTTAAATTTTTTATGTGTTCATTGATGTTATAATATTAATTGAACAACACATTTCTGTATGTTAGAACTTGATATACTTCTACACAAAAAGTGAAACTTTTAGAATATATTAATATTTTGAAATTTGAATATTTTCAAACATTTTGTATGTGATTTGTATAGATCTAGCTATTATTCTTTAGTAATGTATTTTTAGAATGCTGGGAGGTGATGAGATTGTTCATATCCTAATTACATGCGTTTGCTCAAACGCATAAAGGCGTTGTTCAGGGTAATTCCATCACCATTTCCATATGAGTTCTGTAGAAATTCACTTGATGAAGACTCTAGCATTATTAACTATTTTATTAGGAGAGATGATGAAGAGTAATTTACACTATGAGATCGTAAAATAGATTTCTGCCTCATTTACCCATATATGTGAAGGTGCTGGAACACTTTCTGGCATTGAGTTTGTTCCTATGCGCGGATAGATGAAGGAGAAGGGAAATGGAATATGTGAGTAAATGTTAAGCGAGATTCTTTTTTGTTTATTTAGGTGGCGCTTGCATGAGTTCTCGCATTAGCTGTGTCGGGTGAGCATCGATCGGTGAGTGATCTGGATTTTGGTACATTGGAAAATAAAATGAATTTTTGGCTAATTTAGTTTAATCTACTGTATATCATGTAAATTTTTCTTGATCAAATAAAAGAAAAGTTTACAAATATGATTTACAAACACATATTTGTAGAATGGAACAATTTTATTTCAAACATGAAAATATGTACTCATTTGTCTATAGTATTAAATATTTATTTGAACTAAGTGAATATGAGACCAGAAAGTATAAGTGAAATTCCGTTGATAAACATTTTAATAATATCTGTGAGACATTACTGATAATGATTATTAGTAAATCTGAGAGCTTTGTTCCTTGTTTAATGAACAATATGAAGTCATAATATAGCATTTTAAACATAAGACTAATTTTTTAAAATACTCTAACATGTTTGATGTTTAGATACATCTTGTACTATTCACTTGAAACATGTTACTAGAAAAGAATAAATTTAAAAAATGTTTCAGGAAACACTAATAAGATTCATACTGTAGATGCTTTGTAATATCTAAGTAGAAGAGGTATAAAATTTTAATGAATTATGCAATTTGGTTGGATCTCAATGAATATTAAACTACAGTAACTTGTGGTAACTCATATTAAGTATCATGTATGAGGAAAATATGTTCATTTAAGAGTAATTAGTTCTGTCATGTCATAATAATAAAGAGAAAGGTTTACTCTCATATAAACAATGTTACAATATTAGAAAAGCTGCCATTAGCTGTAAATTGCTAAGCAGCAGTTCATAATTCACTTACTATTAATAAAAAAATCCTCATGTTTTCGTAGCAAGTAAAATGTTTAAAAGGTATTCTTTATTCTGATTTTACAATATGAAGAAGCAGTTATTTAAATACTACTATTTAGTTTATCTCAAAATAAACAATTTTTTAAATTTTCAATTTTCAGTAAATTTTTTTTTTCTGAAGTATTTTTCAACTTTCAAAACACGTATGGTGTAAAACTTGTTTCTTTTAGGAATCCGCCATACCTTAAAGATATGTACGATATTCTTTATGTCTATTTAAAAGTAACGTCCCATTTTCAGAGTATCACTTACATGTACCAGTCATTAATTATAAATTTTATTAGATTTAATTATAAAGACATGAAGAAAAGTAGTATTGCCAAATATGTTGCTGGGATATTGCATAAAACAAAAGTTTATACCATCAGATATGATTTCTTAATGAAGTTTGTAAAGATAATTATAACTTTTCAAAAGTGAAATTTCGTCCATGCCTAAAGAAGTAATTGACAACCGAAATTAAGACGAGTTAATATTATAGAGGGCCAGCAAATAGCCTAATGGGTACTGGTCACGAATAGCATGTTCTTCCTCATGTGGAGATTCTTCTGTTGTATTAAAGACCTATGTAGATGGAATGATGGAAGTTATATCTTTCGAGGTCCACTACCTGTGAATGGCTTAAGTCTGGTTGCCGGACTGGTGTCGTCTTCGTTTGGTTTGTATGAAATGTTGCCCAAAAATTTTCCAATTGGTAGTGCTTGCTATTTTTTTTTTTCATGTCTATTCAGGGCAATATAAATCTTTGGGTTGAAATGCATTTAGCCCAACCACCATTAGCGAGAAATTGGTGGTAGTCAGTCAGCCATGTATTGTGCTTCTAGTTTCTATTCTCTGTGGTGGCTTTAGGCGTGACAGCCCTTTCGATTTTTCCATATGGTGGGATTCCTGTTGATCAACTATTTTTACAACTGGTTTTCAATTTCATTGGTGTTGTCATCAAATTTGATCGTTAATTTAACCATTCCCATCGTCAGAGCTTTGAAATTTTAGAATTCTTGTACTCGCCTAACAAGCAATATTTAGAACGTTTCATGATGTTTTTTATCGATTTTCAATAATTTTAATGTCAAAATATTCTTCCTTAAATATCGTAACCTTGACACAAAGGGAGATATTATTCCCCCTTACTATCTCTGATAGTAAAGTTAAGTGACTTTAGTCAATCATACCAAGAAAGAGAAGATTCTACATATTTAAGCGCTGTCTTATCACAATAAGTTTTTCTGAATTCTGGTTCCCATTCTTTTTTTAATAGAATGATTTACAAACTTTCAAATGCATGTTTGATTTTATGAGTATTGAATTTGTTGACGTACTCTCACAAATGTCTCTTTAAGATGATTTCATAAGTGGTAAAATAACTAATCAGTTTTTAACTATATTCAATACTTTTCTAATCACATTCGTCACACTCATATAAAACGTTTTTGTTAGATCGATTTTTTATATACCTCTCTCTGAGATAGATGGCACTGAACTGTATGTTATTTTTAATCAATCACGGTTGTAAATTTTTGTGATGTTATTTTTAGCTAATCACGAGTAAGTAGATTTTTTGCACCTCGTTTGACCGAAACTCTCCAGTTTTAAATTTAACGTTTTTTTGTGGGCTTGTTGATTGCAATATTTTTTAACCAATTGATGTTATGATTTATGTGTTCGTTTTGGAACTGAAACTGAGTTTCTAGAATACTTTCGGATTGTCCTTATTTGCATTTCTGAACTGATAAATTATTATGTTTCGCTAATCCGGCTTGTGTGGTTTGTGTGTAACGAGTCTTGATGTGTATGTTTCTGAATTCTTCGGTAATGATTTATTTCGTTTCTATTCTTGAATATCTCCTGCGGAATTATATTTCTGCTTTTCTCATGATCGATGTGCATTTTCTCCGAGTACAACTCTTTCAATGGCTGAAACTCAGAACTTGCTTCTCAGATAAGTCAGGCATCAGACCCCCCCTAGTGTCTTTTCTTTCCATGCGGTTTAATGTCTTGTAGTAAACTGGGAACGCGCCCCCAGATACCCTAGACAAATCTTCTTTATTTTCGAACCTCCTTGTCAAACAATTGTCTTTTCTTCACGTCTAGAACCACAGTTAAACCCTTTTTGGCGCATCATAGCCATATCTCTCATGCGCCATTAAATGTCTTTCCACTTGACCCTTCTGTCGACCAATCCATTTTCATTGTTTTAACGTCTAGATCATAGAATTGACTTTTTCTTCAGTATGGCTGCATCTGTTTGCGCCAATAACTTTCACTATCCCTCTTATTCATATGTGCTAGTATGGAGTTTGAAGAGGTGAGCGGAATATTGCTTTTAAAATTCAATTCAAGGATCCTTGATACCGGCGCATACCAACTCCATTGAAGTACCAGTATCTGCAGTCAAGCTGCTTCCTCAACATTAATATTCACCATGTCGAGGAAGAATTTGTACTTGGGAAAATATATGGAGGGATGCATTAATCATTCCAATGCAGGATGATATTCCTGCATTTTGCAGACGTGATTGTGTATAGAGCCAAAACTAAAGACGACCCTGAAAATTTAAAATTTAAGAATTTCCTTTTCTGCAAAACAAACCGTCAAATTTTGCAATATCATGAAATGGTTGTCCTAAACCCTGATTTTCACCAACGCTGTTCTAAGAAAGCTCTATTCTATAGGACTTTTCTCGATTAAGACACATTAAAATGACGTCATACATCGAAGCATTTCTTTTCTGATGTTCTTTTTATCATTTTTTGAATAGGCTTTAAATGAAAAGGAAAAATCTGTAAAAAGTATTTGATTGATAACAGCCTCAAATTTGAGGATCTGAGTATTTGTGGGAAAATGATTACATTTAAACCCTCAGAATAATGAAGTTTTTAAGCCATTTGTCTCCTAGAAGTAGGTTGTAAAATATTATGTAATTTCTCCGCCTAAAAGGTATGCCTTGGTGATGGTTATTTTGTTTTTCGTAAATGGAATAATATCACGGGCAGCAGTAGTACAGCACTGGGAGAGAGGTGAATTGAACAACTCGGGCAAAGCTCCTTAACTGAAAAATTACAAATTTTTCTTTTAGAGTTTGTGGATTGTAATATATATTTCAGGAGCAGAGATTATTTATTGGGAAGATTAAACTCCTTTTTTAATAACTGTGTGCTTTTCTGTGAATTTCGTTGCGTTTATTTTGAGCATTCTAGATTGAATTTTTAAAAACAACAGAATCAAAGCACTGCTAAGCTAGGTACATTAAAATGCAACAACGTTCTAATATCCATAATGCCTTTCGTTGTATAAAGGGACTGAGAATATTTTTACGACTCTCGTCTTGATAGTGATATAGGTATTAATCGGAGGAAGCAGAGTGGAAGTGCTAAATGCTATTTAGGAATTGCCACACTCATTCCTTACCAGATGTAGAAATATTAATTTTCATGGAGTTACCATATCTAGCTAATTTTGAATTATTAGCTATTTTCTAAATGTTATTGCTATAAAAAAAAAAGAAATTACCGACTGCTCTTGTTGATGAAATGCAAAATAATTTGAATTTATCCAGATCAAATAAATATACAAGTGGATTATATTCTTCTATTGAGTAACTATCATCTGCATCTAAACCATATCAATATTTAGTTAAAATTATAAATTTCCAAAATGTCTTTAAGTTTATTAATATTTTGAAAACAATATTTATCAGAAACATGATATGTTTTAGAAAATATAAATATAAATCGCATTTTATATAGACGAAAAAATTAGCGCGCAAAGAAATAATTAGTGGGATCGTAACAAAAACTTGGCATGAAAGTACATGTCGGGGAGATATACAAATGATTAGAATGCAGATTGATGTGCTGCGTACGTATAAGCCAGAGGGCGATAAGAGAGTTTTCATTTACCCAAAGACCAGCGTCAGGACGCTCTCGACAGACCAGTCTGTCGAAGAGACTGCTGCCATCTTTAAATGCAGGGCGTATCAGACTGCTTCATCGGGACCGGCGATGTACATAGGTAGCACCTTCACTAGAGGCCCTGTGTCTTTCGAACATACGAAGGCGCTGGCTGAAAGACATTTGGGATTACATGCGCCCATTACGTGTCTTTGCCCTTGATGCCCACACCATCAACGCCTGTTAGAGCAACATGCCGTGCACGAGAAACTGACTGCAGCGGATGGCAGGTCGCTCTTAAGGACGACAGATTCAATCTCACAGGAGTGATGACAATTGTGTTCGTATGACGAAGACCCCTGGTGAATGTCTCACCATTTTCTTTTGCTTTAAAGACAGCACACGCTCCCATAAGCTGTGTATGTATGAGGTACCATTGCCTGCAATACACGTCAACCCTAGTATTGATCTGTAGCCATGATAGCCCAGCGGTGGTATGCACATCCTTCACCACATGTTGCAACTCGCACGTTTCAAGAGCTATTTTTCCAACAAGACCAATAATCGGTCTCACACGGCAAGGTCACAAGCTCTCCACACGCTGTACTACCCTTCCTGGGCCTGCCGATCCCCTGAAATTTGTCTCGATCGGCATATCTTGAGACTCATTTGGGACGGTGAGTTTGGCATTAGTTTGAGCGAACTATAGTCAGTTACAGCAGAAATGGAACGAAATGTCTCAAGAATCACACTCTGAACTTGGTATACATCATAGCCGATCGTATCGCATCATGGTCATTCGCGTGTACGGGTTCAACAAGGATATTAAATCTTCTTAATCTTTGTCTATTTCTCTGAAATAAATGAATCCTTTTTCATTGATTTTCTAATCATTTATTATATCAAAGTAGCATTACGTTAGTAAATTCGTTTCATTTTGACGATGAGATTAATATATATATATATATATATAAATAGTATATATATAGGTATATATATATATATATTATATATAATTATAAGAAAGTGAAAAATTTGAATTTTAAATCTAATATAAACATAGGAAATCTTATTAAATTTTGTAGAAATTAAGTATCAATATTTAAAAATTTTTCTTTAGAAATTAGTGATATATAGTAATTATCTAAAATGGATATGCTTTTGTTAATTTATAGTTAAGTACATTTTTAAATAATATTAAAGGGGTTTCTAATGTTTATAACGATTTTTTTAATTATGGAAAATCTGTGATCGAGAGTAAAATTGCATAAGAATTGCAGGGATAATAGGTGGAGGGAGTCTCTGTTTCTTTTATAGTTATTACTAATGTTGAGCTTATTAACTATATCTGATCTAGTTGACACGATCCCTGTTCTAAGATTTCATAATCATAGTATTGATTATATTATGGGATGGATGATAAATAGAGATACTGTACAAATCTGATTATCTCTGGTATTATAATGTGGTGTAATATATATATATATAAATAATAATATTATCTATAATGAAAGTGAAATTTTGAATTTTTAAATATGAGCATGGAAACCTTATTAAATTTTTTCATAGTTTGAATATTAATTGCGAACCTTTTCAGTTCAAGCTTTTCGGATGATATGGTGATTATTTCTTTTGAAAATTCTGGAAGAGACCTAGAGCGTAACTCCAATACTTTAATTAATCTTATTGCAGAGCATCTTGCTCGCTTGGAGTGAGAGATTCGAATAGAAGTCAGCTTCGTTCTTTGTAGATGCCCATCAATCCATAATAAAGGAGTTACGTGGTGGCAACTCCTTTGTCAAATAATTTTCAGATTAATCAATTTCTGAACTACAATATTTGAAAGATATTAAATAATATTTAGGTATTCTGATTGATGTTGCCCTCTATTGAGTCCCTGCAATCTCTGTAAAAAAAAATTATATTCCCTCATTAATTCAACTGAGGGTTTCGTTCATTAATTTAGCCTAAAAATTGTTATATGGTATTTTGCTTTATAGAAACGTATAATAGTCATGGGCAGGGTCAGAGAGTTTACAACCTTGCTAAAGTTAAGAACTCCATTCAGAGAATTTGCCTCTAAAAACAAAGACCTGTTTATGATGTCTCCCTACTTTGATGCTCTGTAGCTGGTAATTTGAGTCCACCTGTATTCATCTTACCAATTTCATTGTCATATAATATCTAATCTAGAAACAGACATAATTGCAACTTTTTCCTTTTCTGGTTAATAATATCGACATTCGATTCAAATCTCACCAGATTTGTCCGTCCGAAAGCAAAAATTATGTTTCTTAAACATTTTGTGTCTTCGAGTGTGAACGGGTCTAAACTGGATTCGCTGTGTGTCTTCCATCGAGACATCCTAAATTGAATGTGATGTTTAACCAGACATTTTATAGATAGTATGAGCCTTCGGCAATCGGATTTCTCTGGTTTTTGTCGTCATCTCATCACTTCAAGCTTCTATTATTCCGATAGTATCATCAAACTATACGTCTGCAGAATATCAGAAATAAATGGAATTTATTAAGCATTATTAAAAGAAAATGTAATAGTTATTCATTTTTTTATAACCTATATTGATTGGGGCTCGACTTTACGTATTATTAATGAACTGCAGATTCATTTGCAAAACTGAATTGTCACTGATGATGAGGAAGTGAATATTCTTTGCTAATCGGTTTCATATAGTTAATTTATTTTAAAATTGTAAGCTTTTTTCTTACTGGGAGTCCTGGTCTTCAGCTGTCAATCGGTATTCGGTTCAGTCTATATTCAAGACCAAATCTGAATTTTAATCCAATTCGATTTATAATCGCTTCATAACTGGTCATGGTTAATTAGTTTATTATTTAAATTGTTCCGATGAATTGCTAATGTGATCCTGTGGTTCTGTGGGAAAACCTGATCATTATGTTATCTCGTCTTCTTTTACGAAAAGCTTTCTTCAAATGTCCGTTTGTTGAAGTCAGAAACCTATTTGCCAATTCCGTGAGGAAATCCTAATTTGCATTTATGTTTCAATCCTGTATTCTTATGCTCAATAAGATTTCCATAAAATCCAGAATATTTAATATATGATTATATTTTTAAATTTTCAATTTTGCACATTATGTACTTTAATTCTCATTTTGTATGTATATATATTTTCAGTTCACTCGAAATAACAAACTTTATTCTTTAAATTTAATTCTATTACACCTGACATCACAGAACAGTCACGTGACTTGCGCATTCTCTTTCACTAACCTTGGGGATCTTTAATTAAGATTGATTGCTTTTCTAACAACCTCTGCCCGTAACGAAATGAAACGATTATGCAAAAGAGAAAGCAGATTAGAAATGAAGTGAATACGGAGAGTTATAATATATAAACTCAGACGGTTGAGTCGCGATAGAGAGCTTGAGTGGTTCTAGTGTCAACAACTGTTCCATCGGAGCAGGGAATTTTTACAAGTTGATTGGCTGGTTAATGTATACTAGAAGTCAAGATCCTTAGTGGAAAAGTCAGTCCAATTGAATTCTGGTAGATCTTAAGGCTTTGTCCGGGAGAACATTTATAATTGTCTATATTAGTAAGGAACTAAGAAATATTGTTTTATTGTTACACGTCTTTTGATCGACTTATGACATTTTAGTGTTGGAACATGAGGTTTATCATGGCACAAAGAGACAAACAGGAATGGTCTCACATCACAACACAAAGAGGATATTACAGTAACACATTAAGCATTTAGAATAGTTAAGAGTACTATTTCACTAATGACTACGCACACGCTCAACCACACAGTTACTGAGAACCACTTGCAGGTTCTACCTATCTGCACACTCTCAAAGTTCCATTTTGGTTTCGATGAATAGGATTGGTGACAATTTTCGGAAACTCGTTTCTACGATCAAAACCGTTTACCACCAGCTTCACAGAAGTATGTGAGACTGCTTTGTGCTTTTATCTATCCTAGATTCTTTAATTAGGATAGATCTTACAGACTTACTTCTCTCCCACCTGAAGAAAAGCGATTTCCGAATGCGAAAGGAAAATATTTATTTATTATGTAGAAAGAACTCAACAAAAGCCATAATTAGGAATAAATGTGAAGCACAATGTGTTTGATTCAGGAAATAATATCTGACTGATATCCGTAACAGTTCTAACCAACAGTGCCTTACAAGGTTATAATTTTACAAAACTAACAAACAAAACAAAAATAAATAGTAGAAAGGATTAGGACTGCTAGTCACTGATAGATTGACACTGAAATAGAAATTAAAAAAATAATTACAAAGGAAATGAAAATTAAATTCATACAGAAATGGAAATTTTAATGATACTTCAAGACATATAATTGATAATAAAAAGACTTAGTTTAAGGGATTCGACTTAACATCAGCATTCAATTTTTCTTTCTCTTTGATGCACCCATCTCATAGCTAAAGGAATGTAAAACAAAAAAGCCATCTCAAAGTCTGGTTAGTCCGACATTTTAGTCCAAACAGACTAATAGATGATTATGGTCCGTTTGAATCACAAATTTTGTGTCTGTCAAGATAAGCATCTTAACTTTTGTACAGCAACTATAATGGAAACATCACTTGTCTTTCTGTTGTACTGACTTTTGTTCAGCTGCAAAAACGTTTTACTTAAAAACATAATAGGATGTTCTTCAACCTCTCCATTATGGGAAAGCACTATACCAATTCAAGATGATGAGCGTCCATTGGAGATAAAGATTTTGGGAAATCAGGACTGTATGAACACAGGCTTTTGTGTTTATTCCGAGTTCGTCACATCCTTCTGACGCCACCCATTCAACAGTTGATTTGCGAACTTTGTCTTTTGAACGATCCAGTAAGAGGGACTGCAATTCAAAATTTCTGAATATGTTATTTTCGATAGATAACCTACCAAGTACAAAATGATCTTGACTTTATCTTAGTGTAGGCCTTGGAAAATCTTTTATGGCTTTTAACTCAGTTCTTCGTGAGTTCTTAAACCCTGTCCTACTAAATGTCCAAGATATTTCACATAAGCCTGAGTGAACTGACATTTTGAGGTTTAATGTGTAACTTAGCAGAACTTAGATCGGTCAAAAATCTCCGTTAAGTGTCTTAGATGATCTTCCAAGGTTTTTGAAAAGATAGCGACCTCATCTAAGAAGAACTGCATATTCTTCACAGTTTCAATAAACTTGCCATAGTCTACTAAAATAGTAAGGCGCATTCTTCAGCCAAAAACAACCTTAAGGGTCTGATGGTACACAAAAGTGTTTACAAGCAGAATATCTTTGCGCTCAGCTTGTAGTCTATTTGCCAGTATCCTCTATTGAGATCTGAAACTGATATATTTAGCCAACGATACTTTTCTCTATCAGATCTTCGATATTTGCTAGGAAAAATTCCTTCTGATCACTTTGTTCAGTCTTCTATAATCTATTCAAGGCCTTGCATCTTTTCAAGAACTCCCATAAGTATTAATGGAGACGTGAAATCAGAATCTCCAGGTTCGATTATATTCAGCTCAATATTTTTCAACCTCTGTTTTAAAATAGCGTTTTGTTCGTGTTGTTGACATACGATAAGGCTTCACCGAAACTGGTCTTTCAGATCAGATTCAATATGTCATGTTCACCTAATCGATCATCCAGGTTGATTTGAAAATATGTCTCTATATTTTCATAAAAGTTCTTCAAGTTGTTTTACCTGACTTGGATAACTTGGAATTCTCTCTGAATATCGTTTATGAATGTTGACCGATTCATCCTTTGAAGATCCAAATTGGTATCTCTTCGTCTTCTTTCAAATTTACATCTAAACACAATAAATTTATATTTTCCTTTCTTTGATGATATGGTTTTGATGATAATGTGATGATAAGGGTTTAGCATGTTGACATGATACATGAGTTTCATCCTTTCTGGAAATTTAATACAAATTCGTTTGAGAAGTTGTTGAACTATTTCTCCAGGAGCCAGTCATTGAACAACAGACAACTTGTATAGGCCTGGACGAATTCACGATCAAAACTAGATCACCTATTCTAAATTGACCCTTCACAGCCTTGTATCTACCACACAATTTCTGTTCTGTTTGGCTTCATCCATATTCTGACATCTAATTTTGACATTTCTCATTCGATTGATGAGTCAAAACATAATCCACGGCATTATTTTCAGCTTGGCTTTCTTCAGTTAGCTTCTCGTATATTAACATAACGAATTTTTAGAATTTTTCCATGGACTAATCTGCTGGAGAAAATCAGGTACTGTCATGTGTTCAGTCCTTAGGGCAAAGGAGCTTCAGTGAGACTCTCTCCCAATTGGAACTGCTTCAAGACACAGGACACGAAGAATTCTTTCAGCGTTTTGTGCATCCCTCTAGTTACTTTGAGGATGAACATGAACTCTTACAACTTTAACTCCAAATCTTTCCAAAATTCTGTTGTAAAGTGCACTCTGAATGATTTACCTTGGTCGGTCTACAATTCTCTTGAGCCCATTCTGCTGAAATTCTGTAACAACATCCACAATAGTTGTCGAACATCGATCTGTCTCAGGAATAGCGTCTAGTTATTTGGACGAAATGCATAATACCGTGATTTTGTTTCCGATGGTGTTATCAGTATTATAGACCCCAGGCATCTACGTTAACTTCGTAAATATTTCTGTAACGAGCAGGAACAATTTTAAGAGGAGCTTTCTTATTGACTTGAGGTTTTCCACTTTGGCATTTGTCAGAGTCTTGACAAAGTTTCAACATCACCAAAACAATATATAGATAAATATTTTTTGAATAATGCGTCTTTAGTTGTTACACCAACATGAGCTACTGCCCTTCAGATGTATTGTCATTAAATTTGTTCTATATTTTTAGAACTGCAAGTAGTTCACGTTTTAGTAGCAAGTATTTCACGAAAGTTTTAAGTTCCAATAAAGATAAGATATTGTCTTGATTATTTGAAGACACTTCATCGTAGTTTTGATTTCAGGAATAATTTCATTCGATGATTTGGAATCTGATCATCATTTTCATTCAATCTTCTGACTCGAGTGTGAACAGCGTTCACCATATGACTTATATTTCTATTCTTCTTTCTTCTTCAAATGGTTCAGCGTTTTATTCCCCAAAGGTATCTTTCTTAATCTAATGAGTCTCTCAAAACAGCAACCTTTGTTGCTTATTTACCATGATTTCAATCCAACTCTACTTCAGCTATCGGCACGTACACTACGATTTCTTCAGAGGTGTTAAAACCAATTTCTGTAAACATTGAAGTTCGGACATTTTCTTGCAAATTAAATGAAGAGTTGAACCAGTGTCTCTAGTATTGGCATTTCGATTCCATTTACTTTCTTCTAAGGATTGTGTATGGAGCCAGTACTCACTACAACGTTCCTGAAGAGTTTCATTCGAAACAACAGCCATAATTCTTCAAGTTTATCACATTTTAGTCGAAGATGTTAGATTGCGTTACTCCGTATCTAAGCTCTCTTCTTTTCTCGAATTCTCACTCGTGATTTTTCATGTACAGGTTCCTTTTTAATTTGATGTTTTGACTTGAAATCTTTAAATGTTTATTTGGTTTTAAATCCACCTTAATATCTACTACTTGGAATTTGTGACCAATTTTCTTGGAGACTCTCTTCTGAAACTTTGTTTAACTCTAATATTAGTCTAATTTTTTCTGGAGGATTATACGGAGTTTTCATCTGATTCAAACATTGAGAAATGCTCATCTGGATCACGGTACTTCAATAGTTCGGTGAGCATCAGATATTTAGTTCTTCGAAAGTTGTAACCCTTAAATCAGGATCCATCTGAAAAAATAACTGTTTAGTTCAGAATTTTTTTTGGAAATTTTGGAGGCTGCGCCGTGATTTAAAAATGTGATCAATCAATTCAGCACACTTTACCATCTCACTGCAACATTACCATCCTGGTATTTTTAAAATAAATGTCATGTTGCATTCCTGGAACACTTTTGAAGAGGAGTTTATGGAAAGAAAAGGCCCCTGCACAAGGAATTTGAGGAAAGATATTCTCTTCATTTGAGTTCGATAAATGCATCCTGCATTCCTGAAATTGCGTTGATAAGAAGATTTAATCATCAAGCACCATCCAGGTGAAAAAATTCTACATTCTGAACATTTTACATGTGAAAGACCATCCTGATTTTTGGGGTGCCTTTTGGATGCTCGTAGTGTTGTGATATGTTATCTACTATATTCGATAAATTACCGTTAATGTGCCTTTGAGACAGAGAACACTGAAGAAGAAATCTTGGGTATGATCGCAAAGTATCCCTTTATTGTGATAAGGTCCTTTGAGATGGTGTTTTTTTTTCTTTCTAACGTAAAACTAACTCCAAAAGTATTATACATTTGATCTGATAAAGTTTTCATTTCTCCAGTAACGAAAATTTAAGAGTGAAGGCTAGGTAAATCTGACCTTGAGCCGCTGAAGGACCTGTTCATTCATCATTTTATGCTGATCTGATTTTCCTCTCCTTAAGACATTAAACAGAATTTTACAATTGAATAGCTCAAGTACTCGTATTTTTTCTGTTTATGAAAACGTGTTGTTGTTTTGTTGATGCAGATATTTATCTTGAGAATTCTACGAAATGGTCCTCTTAATTCATTTTATATTTCTCATTAATATTTAAAGTACATACATTTGTTCAAATAGCATATGTATGAGTTTTCTTTTCTATTTAGAATATAATTCGAATTTTTCGTTAAAGAAATTATACATGAGAATTGTTTGATTATATACTGAAAAACAATATCAAGAATTGAAAGTATTTCTTTATTTTGCTTGTTGATGATTTCTTTTCATTGAATTTGAGAAAATATAATAAATCTCTAAATATTATTATTTTTAGTTGTATGTATCTTGGTTGAGAACGTAATGTACAAATTTTCCATAAACGTTTATTTTAAATTTTGGAATCAATTAAACTAAGGATAAACAGTTTCATTCACTGGATTAAAAAAATCTTGAATCTTTTTCAGATAATATGTTATAAATATTTCAAAATATATTCCTTTATGACTTTTAAAGATGAAAAGGACTAACCTGAGCAGAATTAAGTATAGAGCAGGCTGGAGAAGACTAAACCAATGTTGAAAATTTTTCATAAATATTGCAGGTACGACAGGGAAGACCAAATTGATGTATGATAATATAATCGAAGAGAGGAAAAATTAAGAAGAGTAAAAGAACAGACAGAGAAGAGGAGACAAGAAGAACTGGAACTGGCAGAGAAGAGGAGATAAGAAGAACCAGAACTGGCAGAGAAGAGGAGAAAAGATGAGATAGAATTAGAGAAGTTAAGAATAGAGATGTAGATAGTTGAGTGATGGGACATTCGCGTTAAATACTATTACACCAGTAATGAATGAATAAGACTACTACATAAATTTGATATGAAAGAAGATGATCAGAATATTTGATATTTGAGCGCCATGCTAATATGATCGTACCCAAGGTTTTGGTTACACATATGCTTAGGTCCTACTCCCACAAAATAACGCAACTAATTGCTCGGAAGCCTGAAGAAAGGGATAAAATTATGATCATGAGAGATACTGCTACTAAGATTCAAATTAACTCATGAGAAGTGTAGGCAGTTATTTATTACTCTCAGAAAAGTGCTGAAAATACAGGCCAGATTTCTATCAAGAAATTCAAACATTCTTTGGATGGATTGAGGACTTAACGTCAAAATCTTTGACTGATTGCGAGATCTGATAATAACAGATCAAATGAAGAAAAACTCCTCGAATTTAAAGAAGTCATTATATAATATATTTAGACTAATGGCCAGTATCAACTCATAAGAGGAGTTAGCCGAAGCTAGAAGATTTAGAAGATTCGGAAGACAATGAAGCCAAACCATGCTTCTCACTGCATCTTTTGGAAGCAAGAAGCCAGATTCAAAATAAGTTCGTTATTTCAAGGAAGATGTGAAAATCGCCACAGGTGAACTGAAAATTTCAATCAGAGAAAGTAGATACTATGAGACTCATCCGAGTAAAAAATTTGAAAAACGAATACCTGAAAAATGTTTTAATTGTTATTCTCTTAACCTTTTTTGCTACAATTGTACTGAAGTAAAGAAAGAGTCGAAACTCGAGAGACCATTGAACTCTGAGTACACTATTTTGTCCCACAAAGGGCTACGAAGAAGATATTCCTTGTGACAAAACCATTTCCGGTCTGATAGATGATACTGGTAGTTCAGTTAGTCTCATTCACGAAAACGTAAGAAGATTGTCATAACAAAAGTTTTGAAAGAAATGTAATATTCTATCCGGAATAGATAAATTACAAGTGTTGACGAAAGGTACTTTAAACGAGTCTCGTCATAAGTAAGAAGACCGTTATTCCTTATCATGGTATGTTGTACCGATAAGCATCTAAACTGAAGCTATCATAGAGCTCAGAACAATTTGGAACTTTTAAAGTTTACCGAAGAGGTGTCAAGTTCCACAAATATGAGGAAATTGAAGTCGAGAACCATAGAACATATAAGAAGAGAAAAGGCTCCCTTACAGATTGATGATTTAGTTGCGGTCTAACGTACACAATTTGGTGTATCCTCAAACTCAGACCTAAATTTTGGACCATATCAGGTTGCTAAATTTAGCCCAAAGATAGGTATGTGATAGAGAAAGTAAGACGTCTAGCAGGAACGAATGTAACTACCACCTCTGCTGATCTAATGAAATAATACTTCTCTCTGGGTAAGATAAATCGACAACCTTCTCAATAGCTAATCCATTATTTTTAAAGTTTTCTTTGTAATATTTATAATTCGTAGTTTTATAGCTATGAACTTGTGATTTAATCAGATTTGAGGTCAGGACACTCAGGAGTGCCGAGTTGTAGGAAGTCTTCTTTTTAGACGCCCTCAACACTGATGGTCCCCAGACTGGAGCTCTACTTTTTGACCTCTTTCGAAGGGGTTTAAACGGAGTACCTGCAGACGGTGGGAGCGAGACAACAGAGAAAGACTGTAATCTGATAGCTCCTTAATATGTATAACCAATAGTTCTGTTTTAAATTTGTAAATACAATTTACATAATATATGGTCTAATTAAATGTAAATTTTAAAATCCGCTTTGTTTTGAATCCAGAAAAACTCTAGACTTTTTAATGAGCTATGTACCCCTTTCTGTAGTTAGAGATACACACACACACACACACACAACATATATATATATATATATAATATATACATACATAGATAATGCATTATATCAAGTACTTACAATTCACAGTTCCGTGTTTAATGTCACTGCTTTTCTTCATTGTGCTCTTATTGACCCTTGTTTAATTATTTTCCTTTAAAATATCAGTTTTCTGAAAAATAAATTATTCGAACACTTCCAGTTCTCAATTGTTCCAAACACTTTTCTATCGTCAAATAGGATTCATTGTTCCTATTTTTGCTCTAATTATGGAAAATTTTCTGAGTCCTTCATCCTCATGACAATATTATGGTTCAAACTGTTGACTCCACATTAGATGGTGAAATCTCCGCCCACTTATAGCTCTAAGAATTTTCATTACTGCAATCTGCAAATAGGAAAGGTAGGCTTAACTTTTAGGAAACTTTTCTGATTCCTGATATAATTTAACTATTATTTATAGTTTTAATGTAACATTAAAACCCGATAGGACTTAGATTTAAAATAACCCACTGTAACATATATGACTCCATTTGGCGAGGAAAAATTGTGGTAACCCCTCCTTTGTGTAGGAGAGGTACTGCTAATGTGTTGATGAATTCAGAGAGACACAACCTGATCTTGCTTGTAAAAAACAGAGGTGAAAAGATCTCCGAGAAACAAATAAATGTTATAGTTTATCTAAGCATACGGGATTGTCCTTATGCCCACATAAACACTACTCAATACAACTCAGATAGATAGAAAGTATGAAAAGTAGATTTGATAGAGAGAAAAAAATATCACGTTCTCCACTCGCAATTGTTCTGCATTTTAGTTTTGTACTGTCGTGATGTTTCAAAATTGAACTCAAAAATTGAACAATTATTCGTGTTTTCAGGGTATATCACTAAAGAGAGAGAGAGGGAGAGAGAAATTTAGAAAACTGTTCATAAAGAAACAACTACTTTTCTATGTTTGCTAGAATAGTTCGTTCAGGTGTCTTTCGAAAAGAATGTCGATAACAAAAACTGAAAGTTGAAGAAGAAAACATTTCTTACACAAAATAAGCTTTCAAGAGAAAAATTTGTAGAGAATAAAACAAGCAAAGTAGAAAAATAAATAAGTAGTTCTATGCCCCAAAAAAATTATTTTTGCTTTTGTTCTCCTCGCTTTAAAATACATTGAAAATAAACCAAACAATTTGTTTTGTTAAGGAATTCTGAAATATATTTTCAGTTACATATATTATTTAAAATGCATTAAACTTAATATATACGGAAGAAAAAAAGATTTAATCGAAATTTTATGTTTTTACATAAAATAACTGCATAAAAATCATATCTTTTAAGAAAACACAATTTATATTTATATTTGTTACATAAATTTCATGGTGTAATGATGTACCATTGCATGGAACATAATTATAGATATAAAAAGTGAATTTTATTTTGCCTATTTATAAAAAAAAAATTGGTATATTTATAAAAAAAATGAATGCATAGTCCAATGTCACATGTCTTACACACATATTTTGACACTTCACGCAAGATTTTGATCAAAAGGCACATCTTCTTCTCCCCCCCCTTTTTTTTACTTTAATATCTATGTACAGATTTGAATTATCTTCGCTAACATCATTGTCAGATTCATGTCAGTTCGCAAATCTCAGTATCAGATAAATACTTTCTTTTCGTTATGATTATCGCTACAAATAAAAACCAACCGAATGAAACGAATAGCTGAGAGCATCTGCTACTAAAAGCCTTAACCCCATAAAGAGCCATAAATTCTCCTTCTAACTTCTAAGAAGAAAGCAAGAAAAAAAAAAATCGAATAAAGTACACCCTTTAAATCATGTCATTACATTTAAAGAGCCGCACCGCAGCACGTGCTTTTAACAATTACTCCCCCACCTCCTAAGAGCCAGAAGTGAAATCTAACCCCATATAACCAAGGACAACATTCCAAATAACCTATCTAGTTATATAGATTTCGTGGTATTGTAACGCTATATAGTAACATTAAAAAAATCAAATAAAACTTTCTCATCAAGAGTATCTCTATTGATACGTTGGGCTGTAGAAGACACTCACGGAGCGTATCTAATGTGATACGCTGGGCACATGAGAGCAAATGCGAGCGTATCGCATGTGATACGCTGGGAGCGAACGGGTTAAGATCTGAGTACTAGTATATATATATGTACTTGCAACCAAAGGGATACAAAATTGAAAAATGTTTCTAAATTTATTCTTTGTTTTCCCAATTATTTCTTCAGACTTAAGCTAACTTGTTTAAAAACAAAGAAAAATAGCACTACGAATATTTGTTCCCAAAGTATTGTTTCAAATTCTATTCTTTCACTAAATGGTGTTTTTGCCTTTTAATTAGTTTGTAAACAATATTTGTTTGTATTCCTTCACTTAAAAACATATTTTAAACTAACTTTTTCATGTTTTTTTTACATTTTAATTACAATAAATTAATAAAGAAACTGACTTTGCTTTTTGAGTAACGAAATGTTCAATTTTCAAGAATTTTGCCATTTAAAAAACATCTTTATAATCATCTTTATGATATTAAGAAAGAAAGAAAACCATTATTACTGCTTTAAGTAGTTAATATTTTTCGTATTTGTATCATTTACACGAGGATTTAAGTCGTCATGAAAATATTAAGTTTCCTTGCTCTTGTATTTTATTTTATTTGAATTTCCAAAGTTATTTGGTTCATTTTTATATAACTAACAAACTGAATTGAATTAATTTTGAAGTTCTATTATTTACAGTAATTCTTTACATTAATGATTTCTTAGAGCATATCAGCAACTGAACTTGTTAAATATAATCTTTTCGTTGTTCAATGGTTTCCCAAAATATAGACTTCGTATTGAGATACTAGCTCAAACATGACATAATACATGTCTTTCGTTTACTTAAGTAAGTCGGAAACTTAGCATTTGGCTCTACAGTGAGTCCTAATTCTTCTGCTAAAGTTATTAAGTCGATCTTTCGTGCTCTCGAACGAAATGACATTTTGCAACAAAGGAAAATAAAATAGAATTTATGTACTCACAGAAATTCTTCGTCCATTAAAAGAAGTCCACTAAGGGTATCCACAGTATTTTAAATTCACAAATCACACACAAATCCAATTCTTTTGAATAGACATTTCGTCTCTAAACTAAACATTTAAATTTGATTCGCTTAGGTAAGACCAAGCCCCCCTTGTGGTGTGTGTAAAGATTCAAATTAATGACTACTTATTACACACATTGTTTATTTGCTAACGTAGGACAGAACATTAAAACACAAAAGAAATTGATTAAACTCGCGTAATCATAGATTTATTGTCCGGCACAATTTCTGAACCGTCTTGTTCAGCGTCTCGATCCCTCTTCGTCTCTTCTAACTCTTCCGAATTTCTCTGAAAGCGCTAGGCGGCGCTCAAGGAACATCATGGCTGTCCTCTGATAGTAGAAAGGCAGATCTTAGATCCCACATGAAATAAAAATAAGTTGGGATATGCAAATGATATTAGTATTTAAGCGCATTTAGACGATGCAGGACGAAGAAAAGACATCTGTTCATTCGAAAAACGATTTGTAAGATCGGATTTTTGCTCCGGATATCGTGTTATGCCTCAAATAAGAAGGCGAAATACTTACCAGAAAGTATTGGAATTCGATACAGTCAGGATCGTTGCTTATCGAGAGTGTGGATTACCATTCCGTGAAATTATTCCGTCACACTGGTCAAAATCCAACCACTGTCATGCGAATTTGGAATCAATAGATTGCTGAGGATCATACTGAAGTGCATGCAGGATCTCTACCTCCACCCATGAATAACGCCCGAGGGGAGAAATGTATTGTGAGATTGGCCCTGTAAGCAATTACAACCACTTCACGGACCATTACTCAGGAAATGGGCCCTTTTTCAGACGAGTCTTGGTTCTGCATATAGTATTCTGATGCCAGTATACGTGTCTGAAGGATCCGAGGAGACCTCTCATCGCCTGCTTGCATTTTATATCAGCATAGGGGCCCTGTACTTGGGGTGATGGTTTGGACAGCCATTGGGTACACGATACGTACATCTCTTGTTCGGATCGATGGTAATTTGAACGCAGATCGGTACATTTCTGATATCTTAAGTTCAGTGGTAAGACCTTATCTTCGAGTCCAGCCAAACGCCATCTTCCAACTAGATGGTTCAACACTATATATTACACATTGTGTTCTGACCTTCCTCGATACACAGGATATTCGATTTTTGCTCTGGTCTGCATGACCTACAGATCCATTGAAGATATCTGGTCATGGGTTGCTGAGAGACTAGACCGCCTCTGCAGTTAATATGGTTGATGAAATGTGACATATACTTGAAGCATCATAGAATGAGTTGCCCGTTTCTGTCATCCAAGCACAGTATACCCATGCCTATCCTAGTAAGGGTCGTTTTAGCTCTCAGGGGAAGCAGCGGTTTCTACTAATTTCGTACCCCTGTAAGCCCCAAACTATTCGAATACTAATTATTTTATCTTCATCCCATACTGTTTACTTTAGTAAATTTCTTTTTTGTACTTGCCTTCATCTATGGTGAGGCAATTTTAATGGCCAGCAGTGTAGAAACTATCAGAACCCCTAAAGGACTGAGATGAAAAGAATGCGGTACTATAAGAGATCGCCAAAAAAAAAAAAAAAAAAAAAAAAAAAAACCATGTGTATTTCCGGTTTAACTTTAGGCATTTTGTTTATTATGAGCATTTAAGTTTGTAGTGTAAATTTTACTTTTTCTTAGGAAAATTTTGAAAAGAATAATTGATGTAAGACGCTTTCCCACGCATGTATACCAAAAATACCAAACATGTAAAGAAATTTCTGTTACTTCCTGTTCTTTTAAATTCTTATCACCGCTAATGCAAAAAAGAGATTGGATGAAAGAAAAAGGTACGTAATTGTAAATGATATAAAATGTTTTGTATCTGTTAATAAATACAGGAATAAATGAAATAAACCAATATAAAAACTTATTTGTTATAAATATAATCTAAGCTGTGTCTAATAAACACATATACATGCTAAATGCATCTTTTTTTCAACAAGGTGCATAGGTTAAAATCGAAAATAAACTAAATGCATACGCAAGATTATAAAAGTAAAGAGCTTACAATTGATATTGTTGTAACATGTATCTAGAGTAAAACAAAAGAAAAATTTGTTTATTTTAAAAATAGTGTAAAATTTTATTATCTATCTGTTTGTTTGTCTCTCTCTCTTTATATATATATATATATATATATATATATATATATATATATATATATATATCAAAACTTACATTTCTCTAAAATTTTACATGGCTGTAACTGAATAATTTGAGCAATTTTTTGTCGTATAATTTTATGAATTGTTTACAAGTTTGTCTTGATTTCTGTTTTTTATTATTTGAAAAATTAAACATTTATAGAAAACAACTGTCAAGCAATGTTTTTTAATTGTTTTCTGGTAAAACTACAAGGTTTGCAGATACATTAGAGTTATAAAATATTCCACATGATAAATAACACGAAAACATTTGTTAAAATATATTGTTAATGAAAACATGAAAGCATTATTGTAAATATTTTTCTTACTTTTATGTACAATACCGTAAAAAGGAAGTGAAAAAAAGCAAACGAATAATTAAGTTGATATTTTGTTCATACAACCCAAAAATAATTGACAACACTCATTTTGTATGAATGAAAATTTAGTATAAATAGTCATTTTGATGCATGAGTTTACAGGCTCTATTTGTACATACATATATAACGTTACGTTAAAAAAGATTATCTTGATTTTAAAAAACATATTTCAATGCATAAAACATTAAATATGAATATATTAGAATGTATTAACTATGAACTTTATAATAACAAATTTAAGCTGACTGCTATTTGCACAAGCATAGATTAGATTAGCATACTCATATATATATCTGCTCCTGACGTACATATTTTTCATTGTAAGAAATGAAAACAACAATGCATTATGAGATATATGTAATAGTTTAAAATGAATTTCTTATTACAAATATGCCATTTTTTGACTCTTGACTCTTGCTATTTTTTGAATAATGTAAAGACGTTTTTGTGTTCAAAAGTTTAAGTAAAGTTTATTTTAAAAATATTTTTTTTTGATAAAACTCTCTTGTCAAAATATGTTCTCAATAAAAATAACAGAAGATAAATTGAGAGCTTTCAAGAAAAGTTAGGTAGCTACTATAGTTTAAATATTAGGGGAAATAAAAGATTTATTTATTTTTTGTCGTAATAGGCAAAAATATTTGTGTTAACAAATTCTGAACCTATATATAAAAAAGATAAATGTACTAAAAACATGTGTGGATCAGAAATATTTCTTGATTTAACTGTATGTAATTTTGTACAAAATAGTAGTTATTGTAATGAGTAATGATTAAACGATTGCACTTACTAAGCATTAACAAATTTTTGAACTGGTGTCAGAATAATATAATTAATTGGCTTGCTAAGAAGAGTTTAAAACATAAATTCATTATCAAAAACTTCTATACTACTGGCCATTAAAATTGCTATATCAGGAAGAAATGCAAATAACAATATGATGTTTATATGGACAAATATAGCGTATATTAGAAATAACAAATAATTACCTTTTAAAGAAATTTGGAAGTCTAGATCCTGAAAATTCAGTTCAAGGAACAACCAAACCTGGCAGCAATAACAGCTTTTATACTTTTGGGCATTGTGCATTAATGAAATATCTAGCCAAGGCAGTGGATGAACATTTTCTGTATCTAGGAAATTCCGTACAATACCGGCAAAATGCGGTTCCGCTTTGTCCTGCTGAAACGTAGCATTTTTCACGGCTTGAAGAAAGGGTAGAGTCATGGGCCTTAACACACCATAAATGTAACGGCCACTGTTCAAAGTGCCATCAATACAAACTTAAGGTGCCAAAAATGTTTATCCAATGGCACCTAATTCAATCATTCCAGGTGATGGGCCAGTATGACGATGTGGAATGTATACTTGCAATGTGAATTCTCTACGATGACAACTAACGTGGATGGGACCATAATGACAATGTAAACTGAACCTAGATTCGTCCAAAAAAGGCGATGTTGCGCCATTTATGCGTCCATGTTCGTCATTGATCATATAATTGAAGGCACTCCTGTCTGTGTTGTAGACAGGACTGTCTGTGATGCATCTGGCACTCCTGTCAAGGGTAGTGGAAGCCATGGTTGCCGAGTTGACAGTTCGTGCTGCTTCAAACGCCGTCGAACTGTTCGTACAGACATTTGTTGTTTTGTAGATGATCCGATTTCTTGACTTGGCACTCGAACGGGACTGAACGACCCATTAAGGCTATGCAGGTAACGTGTATGTCATCTCTGCTGTTATTGGTATTAGGCCATTAAGATCTAGCACGGCGTATCATATGACCATCCTGAACCCATCGATTCCATATTCTGCAGACAGTCAAGGTATTGACTGACCTGAGCAGCAATACTACGATACTATAAATCGAAATCCCAGTAGGCTACAATTCGATCTCTATCTAAGTCCGGAACGTACTGATAAGCCTTTTTTCTTCTTACACGAGGCATCATAATAACTTTCCACCAGGCAACAACACTTAAATACAATTTGTGTATGAAAAACTTGCTGCATTTAAACACATTGCAGTTATCGTTTCCGGCGCTGAAAAAAAAATTGATGCTTTGAAAGCTTATCATTCGTATATCACAACATCTTCTACCCGGGGTGTAAATTTCACGCGTGTATTGTGTCGCCTTCTTGGTGTATCAATTTTAAAGAACAGTATTGTATAAGACATATAGCATAATTTTTAAGACAGGCATATTAAGGCAATTTTAATTTAAAGTTGATATTAAGATATGTGTAATTATACCACTTAAGCCACAAAAGAAAAGAAACAGTAGACATTTCCCAAATGTATCGAAAACTATTCAATTATTTGTGCATTTAAATGCAGAGTTTTATTTGAATCTAAGTTTTAATAATCACAATGCTCTGGGATAAAATAAATATTTTTATACTATTTTATTTTATTTTAAATATTTTTAAATACAGTTATATTATTATATATAAAAATGACAATGGAAAATTAAATACTACGTTCTAAATGATTTTATGCATTAAATTTTAAGAATCTGTTTGAAAGATTATTTTGAAATTAGTATTTTTTCTACAAATTTTAAAAATATATGAAACCAACAGAAAATAATAAAATTTACGGTGTTATTACACCCGTAGTCGTTGATTCATATATCGGATTTAAATTAATAACCTTTGCAATACTTTTAAGTTGAGAATACTATATATTGAGTTGCAACACTATTTATTGGGAGAGACGACAGAATTCAGAAATTTCTAAGGGGAAAAAATAAAATACATTAACAAACAGATGAAAAATTGTAATAATTTATAATTCAGTACGGAAGAATTTTGAATTAAATGTGACCCTCTAAATTTATTCATTTAATAAATACTGTTTCAAAATATTTTCATTGTAAGCATCGTGCATAGTCTTTAAGCAAATTCAAATTATAACATTCAATAAGTATTTAACTTAAAACGTCTATTACTTAGGAAAATACCGTCAAACTGTTTAAAGCTAACACTAACAAGTTGAAGATTATATATGTCATATATACATGAAAGTTCCATGGTTATCACTAGTGGGTCACAAAGCTTCGAAATGTGAGTTACTTACAAAGGGATTACCCATGAATCGAATCGATAAAGGCTTCCGGAGTGAAAGAAAGAAAAAAAGATATTACTTAACCTAGCGCGAAATGACAAACTGGATTTACTGGTCTTAGTCCATCGATATCTGAAAGCTAGAAAAATGAGTTCAAGCAAAATACGAATGCAATTTATTTGGTCACAATGAAATACAACACAGCACTTAACTGAAAAATATGTACTGAAGTTATGTAACAAGGATAAAAATTACTCTTCTTTGTTTTTATTGTTTTTCACATGCTTGGGTTTGCACTTTTTCCTATTTTGTACTTTTTCATGTTTCTTTTTAGGTTTGTTTCATGCTTTTTCATGTTGTTTCATGTTTTTTTGCAATTTTTGTTATGTATTCTTTCAGGTATTTGTTCTCTATTGTAATTGTTTAGTTGGTTAATTTTATTTTTCCGAGGTTTTTGTAATTTAATTTTTATTTTATATCTTCTAATAGGTCAATTGAAAAGTCCCCGGCCTACCATAGTAAAACAAATTTTTTTGCAAAATTAGTTTTTTTTATTCAAGATAATTCCCATCAAGGGTTGATACACTGATTATAGCGACCCTCCAACTTTTCGATACCATTTTTGTAGTACGATTTGTCATTTGCTTCAAAATAGGCCTCAGTTTCGGCGATCACCTCTTCATTCGACGAAAATTTCTTCCCAGCGAGCATTCTTTTGAGATCTGAGAACAGGAAATAGTCGCTGGGGGCCAGATCTGGAGAATACGGCAGATGAGGAAGCAATCCCAATTCATGGATTTTTGCCATCGTTTTCACTGTCTTGGTGAAGCAGCACTTTCTTTTTCTTCAAATGCGGCCTTTTTTCGGCGATTTCGTCCTTCAAACGGTCCAATAACACTATGTAATAGTCGTTGTGGTTTGTCCTTCCTTTTTCAAGGTAGTCAATGAAAATTATTCCATGCGCATCCCAAAATACGTGTGCAGTCCACTCGGATGACTGTCGATTGGACTTCGGAGTGAAATGATGGAGCCTTGTTTCATCCATTGTTACATATCGACGCAAAAACTCGGGTTTATTACGCTTGATCATCTTCAAACACTGCACCAAATCATCAACTCGTTGTTTTTGGTCAAAAGTGAACTCGCGTGGCACCCACTTTGCACAGACCTTTCTCATACCCAAATATTCGTGAATGATATGATGTACACGTTCAGTTGATATCTTTAGAGTGTCTGCTATTTCATTCAATTTCAATTTATGGTCATTCAAAATCATTTTGTGGATTTTTTTAATGTTTTCGTCGGTAACAACTTCTTTTGGGCGTCCACCGTCTTTGGTGCTCATTTCATCACGTCTAAACTTAGCATAGCAATCCTTGATGGTTGATTTTCCTGGGGCAGTGTTCGGAAACTCGGCATCAAACCAAGTGTTTGCTTCAACTTTATTTTTTCCCTTCAAAAAGCAATATTTTATCAACACGCGAAATTCCTTTTTATCCATTTTTTTCCCAATAACAAAAGTTGCTTCACTCAAAATGCTATAATTCCCAAACTAATGATCCGACAGCTGTCAAATTTATACACGCATTTTTTGAGGGTTAGGGCTAACTAAAAAACATATGGACTTAATTCTAGTAGCACTATCTATGTGTCAGGCCGGGGACTTTTCAATTGACCTGTTATAATCTAAAAAAAAAATTACATGTAAGTTTTCACTGGACTTTGAAAAAATTCTGTT
>BMAW01085565.1:0-11890 GCA_019974015.1 Nephila pilipes | reverse complement strand
TGGTTTAGTTTGATTTCTTTTATCTCTAATAATTTCAACTGATTTCAGTTATTTTGTTATATATATGTAGGATTGGAGAGAGCACCGACCAGCTGATGGTGCTGCGATCAGAGGCGACCAGCTGCGGCTATTGCTTGTGCGCAGGGAAAAAAGTGCTCTGGTAACGAGAACGAGAATGTGCTGTTCAACCATGCGGATGCGAGAGAAAAACACTTTTAAATTATTAACCGCGAGAAGGTAGTTGAGTGAACATTTATGCTGTTACTACATGAAGGCAGTAACATTTACCTGTAGCAGTACATAGCATCAGTGGGTATCCAGTAAATAATGCAACCGAAACGAAGCATACCGAACACACACACACACACACACACACACACACACACACACACATATTGAAGAAATTGGGACATCATATTATATTTTTATAAATATTACTTTAAAAGAGTAAGCCTCCAAGAAAATTTAATTGATTAACATACATTAATCTGATTTTAAACCTGATCATGTATTACCATGCAACATTTCAGTTATATATACAATTTATAACCAATGACTAAACTCAGTTGTTGCCCAATATTGCGATTTATATATTTCTCTTGAACATATTTTAACCATTTTATGGAAAGGTTTGTAGTACATAGTATATTCAAAATATTCTAGGACTGATCTCACCCAAATGATTTAACCCAGAGGTTATATAAATTTGTCACTACGCTCACACATTGTCTCCTCACAATTCAATACATCATTTAAACGAGTGTAAAAGTCCGTAAACGTCTTCTGGCACACCTCCACTGCAACACTAATGTGTTCCGATCTTATCACTGTCCTTCATCTTAAATTTCAATTTAGGAAATCTATAATAATGCGTGGGGACATATCTGGTGAGTATAGTGGGTGCAGGATGAACACACCTTACAAATACATGCGATCCAAAAATGAATTTATGAAACGGTGCATAGGTGCGTAAGATACACCAATTTTCACTGTCTCAGAAATCGAACCTGACACATTGCCTTCGTTTTAAAATCCGATCCAAAACATATTCGTAGAATCTCTTAATAACAATAATAACTTTATGATTGAAGTCTGTTGCAAAAGATAAAATACTAGGGGACGAATTGATAGCATCGTCACCATACGCATATTTAATCATTTAGTACGTTTATGTGGCCGATTACTAAAAACAAAGTTTGATGTTTGTTCGTGACTACATGTTTTTTCAATAACAATAACACACTCACACTCTACGCAAAGGAACGCTGCGAAGGACTGGAATCTTTCTGGATTATCACACTTGATAATCACTCTGAGAATCGGGCGAAATTCGTGCTCCTCATGCTCCAATATATTCCAGTGCTTTGAATTCATCTTAATTGATGATAATGTTCGATCTTTCCAAGCTAGATTCTTTGATGTACAATATATTTTGAAGACATAGGTTTGCAGTGAGTTGTATTGTCAGCTCGATCTCTGGACATTAATCCAATAGAGCATATTTAAGACTACTTCTGACGACACGTAACTTTCTTAAAACTTTCTCCGGGGTCATCGAATAAGTAGTTCGAATTACAGGAACTGCTTCTCGTTTCAGCATCTGCCAACTTAATTGACATTAAGAAAATCGATGTTGCCAGTAATTTACAAATAGTGGTGTGCTGAGTCCTTATTAAAATTCATGTACTAAATTTTTTGTACCAAAACTTGTGATTAACAATTTATGGAAAAATGCACTTTTGTAAAAGAATGCGACTCTTAATTTGTAAAAATATCTGACTTTAAGGCATATTTTAAATAAAAAAAAAACTGTTCACTCCACAATTCTCTCGTATTTCATGCCTCAATTTTTTTTTAAAAATTTTAACACAGAAAATTCAAGTTTTTTGCCCCTACACATAATAAAAAATTCAAGGGATAAAAAATTGCACTTAAATTTCATTCTTTTTTTCTTTTTTTTTTTTTAAATTTTTAAAGTTTTATAAAATACGATTCTTGAAGTGATATACACTTTAAAATATTTTTTTGTTGGAAATAGAGAAGTCTTAAATTAGCACAATAAGAAATATTGCAGCATTAATCTCTCAATATTCACATTTGAATTTATAACCTTTCAAAATTCAAACTCAAGTAGTAAATGTTGTTTCCTCTCAATGAATATTGGGCAAAATATGCAAAATATAATTTGCAATATTCAAAGCAGTCATGCTAAACAATTATAAGCAATATATTAATATCAAAAATATACCACTCGTTTACAACTATTTTATCATCACAGTGAACGTTTAATTATTAAAATGGATTGTTGAGTTTCTCTCCAGAAAGTTTAATTAAATAAAATCCGTACAGGAGAAAATTCCTCATAGTTAGAGAGAAAATTAGTTAAATATTATATGGTTAGAAGCATTTTTTCCTTTGAATAATCTAACTATATAAGACACAAGAGGTTCTTTCATATTTTGGTTGATTAATTTAATACGATTGAATTCGGTATTTTTAATTATATTTCTTCCAGATAGCCAACATTGATTTGAGACGATGTCAGAAATATTAATTATAGATCACCCAGAAGTTAAAATCTGCTCAACCATTACTATTGTGGACGCAGATATAATGTCTTTGACAAGGAATTCAGAATTTCTTAGTCGTAACTTGTATTTGATTCTCAATTCTGTAATTATAAATATTTTAAATTTATTTATCTCCAGTGGAAATTTGCTTTTTCTTAAACTGAAAATTTGTAAATATATATCAATGAAATAAGATATAAATTTGGTTCTCAATTCATCTTGTTTAAGCCGCGATAGCCTACTGGTTATGGTCGAGGACTCGTAGTTGGCGTTGTTTCAGTCGATTCGTGGTATTGAGCCCTGAGGTCAATAAAGATCCACATTGTGACGGGGCTAATGTACGTCATTTCTGTAAAGTCACCAAGTTCCCACATTGTTTTTGAAATTTGAAGAGGGTGGAGTAAACTGACAGGTGTCATTCCCGTCACATTATCGAGGGTCAAAACTAAGAGGTCCGTTGTGTTACTATAAATACGATTTAAATACACAATCATTCATTTATTCATGGCTCATCTTGTTTGAGTCTGACTAGTTATGAGTTTTAAAACTACTTGAATTCTAAGTAAATTGGGTTTAGTTATAAATCATAACTTGAAATATATCAAAGTTTGAATGAAAATGTTTCTTAAATAATTCTAAGGTTTAAAAATTAGCAGACTATAGCATACTGGTTTCTTCCCTTTTGTTTTAGTTTTAACACAACAATTTATCTTTTAGAAAAGACTCTTAGAACAAAAACATACAGCATTCATGGTTCTGATACTTAATATCACAAAGCATATAATTTAATTGAAGATGATCGAATGAGTTTTTTTTTATTTGCAAAAATGTTCAATGACTTAAAGTTAAATAAATCTATAATTTAATTTTTTAAAGTGTGGTTAAACACTGCTTAAAAATTGTATGTATCTATAAACATCAAATAATTTTTTTATTAAACTTATGAAGAAAGTAACTTTATTATTTTGCGTTTTTCTGGAGGGGGGGGGGTTCAATCGGTAATCATAACGTAAAACGTCTTTAAATATTTCAGGGAAAAATATTTTAAGTTATTTTTTACTTAATCGATACTAATGACTGTTCTCTTTAAATTACTGCGAATAAGAACTAATAATAAAGAACTAAAAGATGCCTCAACAAGGAGGAAGAAAATTGAAAAAAATATTTTTTAGAAAAGAATTAATTATATTACCTCAGTATCAGCCATGTGGATTTGAATTGATAAATTTACTTTCAATAACTGCTTTTATGTTTTTACCTCGCTACTACTTTGCATCTAAATTTACCAAAAAGAAGTAAAAAAAAAAACTTTTACGAAGGGCGAATGAATAAAAGAAATAGTTTTTTTTTTACATATTTTTAAGTACTTAATGATGAATTATTCTGTTGAACGTTAATTACAAGTCTTATATGTACATTAGTCAGTTAGATTATTATTTAAATATATCTAGTGAATTTTACTTTGATGCAAAATGAACCTTAAACATTTGATAAACTATACAGAAATTAAGGTCAAGATTTGAGAGCTCTAAGAATTATATTATGAGCAAGCGTGGGCGATGAATTTAAAAGAAAACTTTAAATATGAACCTGTAAATTTTTTTTTTATAAAATATACATAGAAAGAATATATAAACAAATATTTGAAATGAAGCCGAAATTTTGTATAAAAGCCTTAAAATCATTCAGATGAAATTATTTGTGTAGCAAAAACATCAGTAATCTTGTAGACGTTGAAAAATAAAGTATTTAAATTTATATAAAACACAGCTTGTTCAGTAATATTATTATGTTGATTTCAACTTTTTATGGAATGGTATTATATACATTGTATTGCCAAACAACATACGTAGGATAATTTTTATATGAAATTCGAATTTGGTATTAAATGATTAATTTACTGTAGTTGATACACTTCAGGAATTAAGCGCATTGATTTTTCAAATCAATTACTGAATAAATTTCTTCAACAATGAAAATAAATTAAATGTAAGATTCAAGAAATTAATAAAAGTAGAATTGTCTTCCTTTAGAAGGTAATTCCTGTTAACAATATGTATAAAACTTCATTTAAACTATGCAGAAGAGACAGTTGTGTACATTTTTGGAACAATCTTCGTATGTTGATGTATTTTAGTTTAATAAATAAAATTACAAAGAAATAATTCTAAACAAAGAGAAGCAAAAATGTTAAAATTTTAATAAAATTATGAAATAAATGTCTTGATTTCACATTGTGCGATGATGCTTTCGCTCTTTTTGCGTTACATGATCTTCTTGGATAAGTTTTTTCCTTCTTGGAGCTCGTTGTTTAGTTTAGTTTAGATTTTATTAACTTCGCACTAGAAGCAAGACTATTGGTGAAGGACCTCTTAATTCTGAACCTCTGTCAAGTGAAGAGGACGACACCTCAACTGGCACCCACTCTCCTAACTTCCACACCATGCCAACGGGAGGACTTTGAGCAACGACAGATTTAACGTGCTTCGGCTCCGGCTACACGACGGGTCTTTAGCGACCAAGGATTGAACCCGCGACTGAACGAAAACCGCCGGCCCCGAATCCGAAGCCATGACCGCTAGGCTATCGCGACTTTGGAGCTCGATGTAAAAAGACATTGAGTCGTGGAATAATATAACTAGCCTTAAAATTTTTATTTTCTTCGTATACGTTATAGGTAACCATTTGTGTAAATGTAGATTATGCAGTTTGTCGTAATTTTAACATAAATATACTCGCAAGCAAAATTTAGATGATTTCATTGTTCTATTAAACTCATTTGTAAATACTGAAACTAAATGAGCTATCCAAATAGTCTCAATACTAAAAACTAATTGTTTACATGAGTTAAACCGATTTTACATTAAAAGTGGAAAAGAAAATATTTCTTAATTTTTCAAGTGTTTTAAATTTGAATTCACATGAACAATTTGTATGAAACAGGATGTGGCAGGAGTGGGCGGATGCCACAAGTTGAAGAGGATAGATATTCTGTGATGAATGGAAGGTCGTCCGGATATTAGTCCGTGAGAGATTTCCCGTACCGTAAATGTGCCCCATTCAATTTTTAGGCGAGTACTACGAGATAAAGGATTACACTCGTACCATGTACAGAAAGTATTAGCCTTAATACCTACAGATTATGTGCTACGTGTCGAGTTTGCACTTTGGTTTTTGCAACAACTTACAGCGCAGCCTGATTTTAGTGCACATATTTTAATCACGGATGAATACACCTTTAAGTATGAAAGCATTTCCAATTCGCAAAACTTTCACGTGTGGGCATCTAGCAATCCCTACAACACATGTCCTCATGCGTATCAAAAGCGTTTCAGTTAAATGCTTGGGCTGGAATCGTGGGTGACCATTTAATTGGCCCATACCTTCTACCATTCCAACTAGACGGCAGAACATACCTTGTATTTTTACAAGAGGTATTTCCAAAGTTGCTTCAACCTGTTGCAGCCAACATACCATCACGTATGTGGTTCTAGCTCGACGGATCACGACTCCATTTCAGTTTGGATGTATGGAGCGCTGTAGACACTAAATTCCCAGAGAGATGAATTGGTCTGGGTGGGCCCACACTTTGGCACAGAACGCTCACACGATTTCTCTCGCTAAAACCTTTTCCTATGGAGCAACTTGAAAAGTTTTGTCTATAAAAGCCCCCTCGACTCTGACGAGGACGTAGTTGCCAGTATTTCTGTTGCTGCCCGTCGCAGTTCGATAAATACCGGGTGTGTTTGAAAAAGTTCACCGCTGGCTACTTTGCAGATGTGACACTTGCATAGTTACAAGCTGTCGCTCATTCGAGCAGTTTCTGTAATTTTGTCATATATGCTGTAAATAAAATTATTTAATACCTCTTCTATCCGTTTGATGTTTCGTTCTATCATTTGACAGTAAAGGTTCTAGCGGTTCACCCCTTGCTCTCAGCTAATGCATTGAATGGTGAAAATTGCTTTTTAGATGTTTTCCTTCATCCTTTCAATGTTTGCTAATGAGTTACGAAACACCCTGCGAATTTTTAATATTTACTAGTGTGAAATGTTTACGATTCAGATATTCCTTTAGAAGAAAACACGTCCGCACTTAGTAATATTGTATGTAGTATGCAAATAGACAATGCCCAAATACATCTTAAGCTGTTACCAAAATTTTAACAATTTTAGTACATGGTTATTATTTCAAATCAAAAACTTAATAGCTATCCTGCTCTTAAATTTGCAGAATTTTATTAAACTGTCTTATAGGAGATATACGCAGAGATACTAAGGCTCTTCTATTCTATCTAAAATTAGATATTTTTTTCTTATAAAAATCCTTTGAAATTCAATACGTATGCTGCAGGTGAACAAACAATCAAATATTTTACAATCTTTAGTTATTCAAGTAATCCACTTAATAACTTATATACTTTTCTTGTCAGCAGAATTTTCATATTTTAAGCAACTAGAAACGGAATATGAATTATATGACTTTACAAAGACCGATGAAAATTTTTATTAAAACAAACTGAATCTTGTTCATTGTAAAATTTTCAATATTAAGATTATCAATTAATGTAAATTAATCACTAATTTAATGGCAAAAGACATATGTTCATCAAATGCTTAAATTTCAAATCAGCATGTCATTTATAATTCAAGAAAAGTATGGCAATAAATACAGGAAGTTGATTGTACAAACTCTGAACATTTATAAGTGTAGGCTGTTCAGAAGTTTATTTTATTTATTTCTCAAAAGCATTAAAGCGGTTATCTTATGTTGCAAAATTTTTCTCGGAGGCGTATCGAATGCTCTCATCAAAGCAATTTAAATAGATTTACGAACAAAAATGTCATAAAGAACGAGTTAAATTTCATCATGAGCAGAGGTTATATAATATAAAATTAAATGGAAATAAACTTGTCTTCCCTAAAGGGATAATTGTGCCATATAACTAGCCTGATATTTCTCGAAAAAGTTCAATATTGAGTTATATATTGCTATAAAGAATCTAAGAAACTTTTAAGTTTCATGCAAGTAAAAAAGTTTAAAAACTATTCACTTTCAAATGTTACGATATTATTTTATTGCAGTTACAAAAACAGAACTAAAGAAAAATAGAAATTTAAAGAAATTTCTCATTTTCGCACAAAAGTTCTTTAAAAGTGCGAGTTTAAAATAAGAAGGAAAAAAAAAAAAAAAAAAAAAAAAAAAAAAAAAAAAAAAAAACACAAGTAAATAGATATATAATTAAATCTGTAGGACATACGTTAATTAGATTTTTGCAACACAAATTACAAACAAAAAAATCTTTTTATTCATAAAATGTGAGTTGTTTCCGTCACAAATGCACCACAAATTAGTTTTTTTAAACTTTAAATTATGCTATATCGTTTAGTTGATTGAGCTTAGAAAAACATACAAACTGCTGTCAAAATTTCCATATATATATATATATATTATATATATATATGTATATCTGTGTGTGTAGACCTGCAGCAAACACACACTCCTTTTGATTTTTTCTTCGATTAACTTCTAGAAGTTCTTCTTGAATAGATTTTAACTGCATAGACAATAATAACATAATGAATGAAACTTTGGTAATACATCGTGGTTCCTAATTCGGAATTGCAATAGCAATTTCATCATGTAACTTTCATACAGCTTTAACATTATTTTAACTCTCTACTGGTCCAGATTCAATAACGTATTCATGAATTACTTAGTTATAATTTGTTTCAAAGTTTTTATGCATTAATCATAGTTTCTTTTCGATCAATTCTTATGAAGATTCTTCATTGCTCACTACACCTATGAGTAATGTTTTCAGTTAAATAAATTTTTCTGCCTAAGACCTTTCGTTTTTGCCTATAGTGCTTTCGTAACTGTTCTAAAATTCCATAATTTCCATAACTCCAGTGATCCAACACCATATATTTATCTTATATTGTATCCCTCCAATGTTGTTATTTTTTCAGGACAAAATAATGAACAGTCGGGATGGTTTCAGAAACAAATATTATTTAAAATTCGACACGTTCCACAACACAAGACTGGATACAAAACATATATATAAAACATAGATTCACGAACATCACTCCATCATTGTGCTAACGAGTCACTCGCCTTTTATCGAGCTTGCGCTAACGAAAAGAACATGTGGCGCCATCTGGCTACCGTTTAAGTACTTGGAAGATAACGCTAAATTACGGTGTTACATCATTTAAATCAATTGTATTTTCGTTATAAACTGTCGTTTTGTATGTTTCATTTATGTATTATGTTCAATTTATGTCTCGTCTGTATTAATATATATCATGTGTAAAAAATTATTTCTTATGCTTCTCCCATGTTTTCTACCCAGTAGTTATCTTTAGCGCGTTGACAACGTTCTTGTTTCGTTAATCAGTAGAACTGAGTTTGTGGGGAAATGCCATAAGTGTACTTGTTCATCGCACTGAAGCTGCTGGCTGGTGTTGAAATAAATTACTTGTTTGTTACAAAGTTTGTTTAGTCCTTGTGCCGATTAATATGTATGAAATAAATAGTTGTAGCAATGACACAATGAAAAGATAGCAAAATTAATAAAATCCGAAGCACGAAATTCTTTAAAAAATAAATTTCCTTTTGACCTGATAAGTTGGTTTTACATTTTTAATTCCTTTCAGAATGAACTTAATTATAAACTTAAGTAACTGAAAAAAATTACTTATGAGATATACTAAAGGAATAATTTTCTCCTCTGTTTCGCTAACTGCACGTAACTTTTTAAATGTTTTTACAATGTGGTATTGAAAAATTATTATAAAAAGTAAATAAAAAAGTAATAAAATTCTAGGAAAGAATAAATAAGTCTTAAGCGCAAGAAGTAATAAAAGAAGATTTTTCATACTTAATTATTAATTATTATTAATTTCAAAAGTAATACAGATGTAATGTAATGCAATGAATGAAATTTTCTTTTTTTGAATAATGAAACGTATGAAAAAATTATGGCTTTGAAATTTAATTAAATATATATTACTTAACGTCCATAATTAATGTGAATATTGTTTATAAGATTGAAGATTTTGTTCAGGTATCGAATCTAGTTTTTTTCCTTCTTTGGTATGGATTTATGAAAACTATTAATATAAACTATGAATCATGTGTGTAAATCATAACTAATGTATCATAATTAATTCTCATAATTAACGAAATATGTATCACATTTGTAAAATGCTTATAAATAACGGCATTGGTATTATATATATATATATATATATATATATATATATAATTAAATCGAAAAGTAACGGATAAATTTATTCAGCTGACTATTATCAATTAATATTTAAATTCACTAGACATATATCATTAGTGTAACCTCGAATATTGATTTAACAACTTAAAACCAGATCTATCATTTTTCTATGTTCTATTCTTCCACTAAATATAACTTTATATTCTTTGGTACTGCTGTGCTAAATTTTATAGAATGCATCTTAAATTTTCATAACCTTATATTTATACAAAATATCACATAAATGTTTTCATTTTTAATGTTATATTAGAATTTGAATTTTAAATATGAATAACAAGACATCATGTACTATTTTTATTGTTAAAATACAATTTTTATTTTAAATATGAGTAAACAAAACACTGATACTGTATATTATACATTTCGGTATTCAAACCTAACAATTGAAGGCATTTGTATTAAAGCGAAAGTTAAGGGCATGTGTGGGCCAGAGATAAGCATTATGATATATATTTTTGTACTAACACTGTGTTTGAATGTTTTTTAAGTTTAATAGAAATATTCAAATTATTACATAAGAACTTTAAACGATTATACTCGAGTACATATTGAAAAGCAAAACAACTTTCTCTCTTACAGAATACGCTTCTAGAAAGGACTCAGATAGGTTTCCACATTTTATTTTATCGATTAGTGAATTTTCTTGAATTTAGTTTATGGTACAATTGCTTTTAAAACTCTATATTAAAATTTAGTTTCTAAAATGCATGAATATTGTAAATCAAATTTATATTGGATAGTATACAATTTAAAACAAATTAGTATATTTATTAAAAAAATTATAAATAATGTATTCATTGTAAATTATAATATTTCATAATTTCTTCAATATGTATGAATTTCTTAATACTAAAATTTAAAAAAAATATCACATTAACAAACTCACTCGCTGCATACTGGTCTCTGTTAGATTTATTTCTTTTTAATAATTACAAAATATTACCTAACATCTCGTTTTAGAAAGCTTTGAGTCGTTTGAATTTGATAAGTTTTAAAAGAAATATTCCTTAATGTTGTTTTTTCAAACATACTTATTAAAAGAAAATGAAAAATAAAATTACAGATAAAGGTAAAATATTTATATAAAAAGTAACATAATTGTATGCGTAGGGTGATCTTTTTCAAAGACTCCCCTGAAAGATTATATTTTTTGTATCATATGTCTTCATAAATCTCAAGATACGATAGAAAATAATTATTTAAAAGGGTTCCAAAATAATTCCAAGAGATTTAAGAAAATAACTTAGACATTTGCATATATTTATTTTTATATCTGAAAATATATTTTGCAGTTGATTCTCAGATTTCGAAGGGTAGTGTATAGGCTTGAAATTGTTTGTTCTTAGCATTATTACTATATTAGTTATAAGAATGCAATATATATATATATATATATATATAGTAAATATAATATAATCTTCCATATAAAATTATTATTTTACAAAAAAGACCGATTGGAATCATAGATTTATGGCAAGAAGTTGTTACAGATAAAATGCTTTAAATATTCAGGATATTACTATTTTTTATGAGAAAGTGAAAGTCACATTAAACGCAAAAGAAACTTATCAAATTACGAATTTATAAAAGAAACTTATCATTATAAAAGAAACTTATCAAATTGCGAGACATCTCATTGTATCTGTTATTTTAATTGAATTCATATATACAATATAACAACATTTATGGTATAGAAATAGTTGAATGCATTTGAACTAAAAATAGTGCGCCCAATCAGAATCTGAAGACTTTATGAAAGTATTAAATCTTTTTCTAATCATGCGCAAATCTGATTGCAAAAATAATGATAAATTTATCGATATTTTGTCAAAATATTTGAGTTGTAGGTTTATACATAGTGCAATCAAAATATTTATTAGTTAATAAAATTGCGTGTTTATTGAATTTAACCTTTTGAGGACGGCAGACCGATCTATAGGTCAAAAGGAACATACCCTTAAAAGCCGGCGCTGACCGAGAATTTTTTTCCTTTAAGATTTCAAAATAGCGAAAAATTATTAAA
>BMAW01085558.1:0-64367 GCA_019974015.1 Nephila pilipes | reverse complement strand
TAAGACGCGATATTACATTGTTTATAACCATGAATATTAATGAGTGACTATGCAAAGCTAAAAATATTTAATAAAAAATAATTATCAAACCAAAGTCAAATTACTTATATTATTTAATAACATTTTACAAGTAATCAATTTGAAATTGATAAGTTTTGCAGTGGTTAAACCTACTAATATTAGCAAATATAAGACCACTAAATTTCGTAAAAGGTATAATTTTGATATTTGTTCCTCCATCTGTTAGCTAAGTTTGATTTAGGATACATTACCTTATATAAAAATTACCATCACTAAAAATAGGCAAAAACAAATAAATGATGCAATATATTAGTATAACTAATATGTGGAATATGTTGTATGATTTTATGAATATCATACATTAATATCTTATTGAAATTTCTTTTAACTGGTTTCTAAGTTTTAGAAAATAAGCACAATAGTGTTTGGTTTCATTTAGAATTCGATATGTAATAAGTTAAAATTTCTATGATATTACTTTATTGGTATTTCAGATTTTTTCATATATATTGTTTTAATTAATGCAATAGATATATCATGCTGAAAATATAAATTTTGTGTTTACGGTAACTTTTCAATTCATTCTATTTTTGGATTGAATTATGTGAAAGAGAATATTTTGAAAAATATATTGCAGTGTCTTTTCTTGGTTTTGATTTATTTCTATTTAAAAATATATATTATGTTGTATCTTCATTTAAAATAGTAATTATAATGATACAAGTGCTTGATGCTTCGTGGGTATTGTTATTGGTTTTCTAATGATAATTTCTCTTTATAAATATAAAAAAGTTAATATATTTTGGGATTTGATTAAATAACTTAAATTAGTTTTTCGAAAAATATTACATCATGTGTAGTATATATTACCAAAAGTTTGGGAACATTCTGTTTTAAGAGTGTGTGGTTTTTAAAAAAATTTAGTGTCAAAGAATGTGATACATGAGTGAAATAATTTTGAATTTAGTTCAAAATTGATTTTTAAAATTAGTGCAATAAGTGAAAAGTGATTAAAACATTTTTGGATATGAATGACAAAACATAAAGTGTGCATATACCAATATTTCAGAACCTTTGAAATATACCATGTCCTGAATATATTCACTGAAATATTACAATTGTAATATAACGTCAGCAAAATTAACAAACAAGAAATATGATCATGTGTGATATAAATGAAGATTTAATTTTTTAGATTTGCATAATATTTAGAATAAATTTTAGGATTTGCATATCTATATATAGTTTTTATCGAAAATTCCGAGACTTCTTATAATAATTTATTCAAATGCATTTCTTCTTAACATACATTTATCATTTTGTCCTATAGTTTATAAGTAATCTAATAATTTGTAGAAAATGTTTAGTAAATTTATCATACCTTAATTTTTATTTTTGAAATATTTGTAGAGCATTCTGATTATTTTATGTCTTGCCATAATCCCAAATATTTCCTTTCACTCTCATTATCAAAGTATCTTAAATAAGTTTCAAAGAGACCTGTTGTTTTATTTGCATTCACTCCAATCTATCTAAATCCGTTTCCTACTGTCTTGTTTTACAGTTAGAACGATATAAAAATATACATATTTACTTGATGTATTGTAATTTCCTCCAGTTTCAGTATGCAAACGTTGGAAAATTGTTTAGGTGTTCGATTATTTGATTAAGCAGTAACATATTCATTACATAATTGAAAAAGATTTTCTTTATTTTCGTCTATTCGTTTTTCAGTTAAAATAATCTGATATTTGCCTTGTGTATTGCGAGGATGAATCAATAGCAAGGGTAAATATTATTTCCTATTGTTTGAGATTTTTTCTGTCATGTTAGTAGTTCGGAATTCAACATTTGTCTTTTATTTATAAAATGTAAATAGGAAACATATCACTTGTTTCACGAGCAAGAAGAGAATAAAATAAATTCCTTCGTAGTTGTTTACAAATGTATTGTGTGGTATTTCTAGATTCTGAAATGCTGAAACGCACTACACGTTGCAGTTATTTATTTTTTTTATTTATTTATTTATTTATTTATTTATTTATTTGTTGTAGCAAAAATTGAGAGTGGTGTTTTGATTCCGTAGATGTATTTTTTTGAGAATTTAATAAATAGAATGTTAGGAAATTGAATTTTCAAATTGAATGCAGATGTGCGTTATGTCATTGAAAAAAAAATCTTTATTTGCATTTTTCTCCAAAGGTGATTCGTGGGATTTTGATATACTTTTCTCAAACTATACTTTATCCAAAGTGCTGCACTTTTCCGCAATGTAAAATGAGGTTATTTCCTATACAGAAACCGTACGGTTTTTCATAAACGCTTAAATTATTTTAGTTTTGTACAATCTTATTTAAAAATTAAATTAAATGAAACTTTTTTCTCTCTTTTATAAAAGGAAACTCTTATCATAAAATTTTTAAAATGTTAACTTTTATTATATTAAAATTTTGAAATTATAATTATGTTTAATGTTTAGAATATTATACTTATTAGTATTCTGTGAATTTTTAAAGTATTAGATGCAGTGGATATTATTCAAGATGTAAACTTATGAGTAAGTAAACACGACTTACAAATGTAAATACAGCTGTTAGTTAATAATTGTTCATCTATAATATTTATCTATATAAATATGATTTTCATCAAATAAATAGATATGTAACTATACAAATCTCAATGGAAAAATTATAGGTTCTTTTACTTTTATTTATAAAATTCAAGCCTTTTTTTTTTTTTTTTTTTTTTTTAATTTAACAAAAAATAAAAAAAATTTTCATTTTTACCGACGCCTTAGTTACCTCAGTAGAAAATTGTTTCTTTATAGAAACCCAACTTTGGGAATATTTATTATTATCCTATTTCTTTTAAAAAGTGTTCTTCAAAATGCATCTAAAAGTAAAAATTTCAAAAGACATTCTCTGAATCCCTTGCAAACTAATACATTTTACACATTATTTATTTATTTCATGAATAATTTAGCAAGCATTTATCTCCACAAGTCAATGATTGTACATGCAACGACTATTTTCTACAATGACGCCAGAAGTTAAAATGCCTTACTTAACTAGCCAGATGAGACGTCTTTTCAGCCTAATTGGTAGGAGCGCATTCTTCGGACCCCGTGGTTCAGGGTTCGAAACAACGCTGAGGCACTCAAGGTCAACAATTGCTCTCTCCCCCTCCTCGGGGTACGAGGTCGGAAAACAGCCCTCGATGTTTCGGAGATCTCGTCCAGCGCTGAAGTGGTGACTTGAACACTAGATGGCAGCACAGCCAATAACAACAGGTTGCAGACGCAAAATACTTGCCTCTGTATGTCTAACTAAAAGACAACTTCACATAAAACACAACTAGTGATATTCGGGCTCTGGCGCACGTGTCGACGATACCCGACACTCAACACGAGACTGCCGAGGAACTGAAATGGAAACTGTCCCAAGCAAAATTCAATTCAACACAGAGGGAATGTATGTCAATTGCAGTAATGGCTGAAAGGAAATCAAAGCAACCTTCTATACAAACCAAAATGTTTCTTCGTATCATCCCGATGATACTGGAGGGGGAATATGCAGCGACTCTCTTCTACAACGATGCTAGCCAGATGAGACGTCTTTTCATCCCATTTGGTTGGAGCGCATTCTTCGGCCCCACATAATACATTCTAAATTCTTTCGAACAGAATTATAGATATTTGAAACAACGCTGCGTCATTCAAGGTCAACAACTACTCTCTTCCCTCCACTGGGCACGAAGTCGAAAAACATTCCCCGATGTTACGGAGACTTCATCCAGCGCACAATACATCATAGTAAAATTAATTTCTTTTATTAATTTTCTGATAGGAATAAGAGTTTTTTGATAGAAGTCCCTTCATAGTGAACATTTGTTGTTCCTCTAGGACAAGTTTCAATATTTTTAAATCATCTCAAAATTTAAGTTCAGTAGTAATTTCATTTAAATTTAAACACGCTTTCCCTCTTTATGTATTAAGATTTATCTTTATTGAAGCATTAATTCTTTTTTAGTTTCCAAAACAAGGATTTTGTCACATTTAATCATATAATGATTTATTTGATTCAAAATATTTATCACAGAGTTTTAGAGACTCTCTGTTCTTACGCATTATAAATACAATTTTTATTCTAATTAACGAAGTTCAAAAAGAAATTAATGAGAACTTTATATTATAAACAATCATTTGATCATTCTTTATTGAAAATACCGAAATGATTTTCTAACATATCTATTTTTCCATTGTATCAACAAATCACTTTTTATAACCAAAATAAAAACACTGTTAATATCTTTGTTTCGATGGGTTTCAAAGATATTGATATACTCAACCGCAATTTCTACACCATCAACCCCTCCATCAATTACGGCAATCCCATGCTTTCCACACATTTTAAATTGAAGGCAGTTTTTGCACGTTTTCTAGAGCGCTCAATACCATTCAACAGGCAAGGCGAGCTTTGATAAATGATCTAAAATACCTGTCTAGAGCCTTCCTTCAAAGGATATTCATCACGAGGCTTAATCTCGGAGTACATATTTCATCCGTGTATGGCCAAACGAGTTATCCATCCTAAATTCTTTCGAACAGAATTATAGATATTTTATCTATTTTATTTGTTTATTTATTAAGTTTTTGAAAGTTTCAAGAATGTTTAAATAAAAAATTCGTCTTCTGGATTTTTGAAAGCTTTTCTAAGTAGAATTGTTATACAGTTTCTAGGAATGCGTGACAAAAAAAATAAGTAATTATATTCTTAAGTAACATGATTAAATTTCGTAAAAACTTGACTAAAAATTAGGGAAGGAAGACTGCTTACAAACGGAGAAAAATATTCTATGAATACAGTATGTTTCAATTTTGTAGTAAAATAAACATATTTATCTTTTATAAGGAATTTTAATATAAAGCATCATATTTAATATTGCAATTTCAGTATTTAACTACGAAATACACTTTCAAAATTACATGAAAAGCATTTTCTGGTATTTCTAACGTGTTTTAAGATTTAATATAAAATCCACTACTTACCTTACGGAATAGAATCGGATCCCAATGCGTCCATATACACTAAAAAATTACTTTGTGCAAATAAAAATAGTATCAAATTTTGCCAATAGTTGGTGATATATCACCCTAACTTTGGTAGGTATATGTATTTCATCAGTGAGTGAGCGAGTGATAGGGTTTAAATAAAATAAAATACGTATATAAACACAAAATATAATTTTAATTAAAAAACCCAATAGATGCATTTATAAGTGGGCCATACATTTTCCATTAATTCAAAACAAAAGCAATATTATACTGAATAATTATTCATTTTCAGATATTTTGATTTCCCTATTTGACAAAGAATAATGAGCTCTTCACCGAAATGCAGCGGTTTCGGATGTCCTACTTTCAATGACTTTTCAGTGGGAGGGCTGATGCACTTGGAATATTTCGTTGTTCAAAATACTCAAGTTGATAGAATGAGGAAGCTAGAAATTTGAGATGTCTATGCAGGAATCTTACCCGGTCAAAAATATAAGGACATTCGTGAAAAGTCTTCATATAGCTTTTAGATATTTAATAATTAGCATAACTTATTTTAATAATTAGAGATACTTTAATAATTAGCACGACTTACTCCAAAATTTACAAAGCTATTATTTCATAATCTATTTGATCATCTTTTTAAATTTTCCAATCGATATCGTGTTTCGAATTTTATAGATGCAAGTGTAGTCGATATATGTCTTAGCTATAACATTTTACTGTTGTTGTGTTTTAAATATTAAATATTTTAATGTTCCGAACAATAATTTAATGGCTTTTATTGCAATGAAACTTTTGAAATATTTAAAAAATCATGGAAATAATCAACTTGATTATATAAAGAAGTATTGAAATTTTCCGCTTCCAAATTAAAATTTAATTATTAAAAATAATGGACAGTAAATTGATCAAAATCAGTAAAATGTTCTTCTTTTCAAATGCATATTGGTACGAACATAGAAGGATTTATCAATTCAATGAAATTGTCGAGACAAACGATCGATATTCTCATTATCTGCGATACAAGCATTAATGAGATGGTAATGAGATAGTGAATTTTAAATACTGAATTCCCAAATAGATGGCGCATCTGAGAATACTTTCAAGGACAGCTGACACCACAGCTGTTGCCTCATCCACCCTTATCATGTTTCAAAACTGTGGGGAAGGAAAGAGAATTAAAGTAACAGGTCATTGGAGGGTGAATTTGTCAAATCCAGATGGACCGAAAGACATTAAATGTACATTTTATTTATATCAGTTATGAATTGCCCTGAGGGGGAAAGATCGTAAAACATTTGAAAGGTTTGGTGTTGAGTTAATTTTTATTTTGAAAGGAAGACTTTATTTTTTTCCTTCCATGATCTACTTGGTGAACATCATTAATGATTTTAAATATAATGAAATTTTAAAAATCTAGTGCAATGCTAGTATATGTTTCGAAAGAGTTAAAAAAATATGATGGAATAGACAGTTCTGATCAGAAATTTTTTGCTTGAAAAAAGTCTTTTGTATACATGGGAATTAAGATCGTAAATTCATTAATTACTAAAACCTAAAGAAGCTGGAGGCTATTTCAGATTTTATGCTCTCAATTTAAAATGTAACATATGATAACTTTCCTTTCTGAAACTGTTATCATTCAATATGCTTTTAAAACATTTTTAGAAAGTTTTAATTCCTTAGTGAAGTATCATTTATTTTACAAGGAAAGTGAATTTTTATTCGAGCCTTTTTGAGTTTCGAAATGGAATCTACAGTTATCTAGCTAAATGTTATTTATTACTCATAGTAAATCTCACCCAAACTAAGAATAACTCGCAATACTTCTCAAGTAGGCTAAAAATATAAGTACTGAAATGCAGTTCCTTTGTTAAAAATGTCATTAAGTTTTAATTTGTGGTGGAAACTTTTATAATTAACATTTATTAATTTCCTCATATTTTCTGGTCGCCACATGAACTACATTTGAGTATAATATTCAAATTTTTAGCCTCAGTTCAAGAATAACAATAACATCTTTTTTAAAGAAGCCCTTCCAGCACTAATACTACAGAAAGAGACGAGTTTTAGGCCTAGTTGAGCTAAGAGGACATAGTGCTCTAAAATGAACAAAATAACGAAAAGATTTTATCTTATTTTAAACGTATATGATGTTTCTAAAGATATGTTCAAAATTTCATAGCTCTAGCAACATTATATTGCGAGTTGTATGAATTTTCTTTAAAATTGGGACAAATTATTTCATTGGCCTTCAAAATTTTAAACTGCTCCTCCACAGCTTATTATTTTTCACGATGATAATGTATTTTAAATGCTCTAAGGCATTTTTCTGTCATCACCATTAAGCTTTGAAAATGTATCTATATATTTTGTATAATATCCTTGATAATATTTGCATGAAATAAAAATTCAGATAAATAGGTATTTAATACAAATATTCAAACTTAAATGTAGCTGTGTTTTTTTTTTTAATTGTTTTGTGCAATGTGTGACAGATAAAAAAAATGTAAAACCATTTATAACGCTAGTATGACCAAACCCATGCACTGAAAATGACAAAAAATACGTTGCTTAAAAACTATTAAATTGTAGAAGTAGTATTAATTTTGAAATATTAAAATACTTTTTTAAAAAAATTCAAATTTTAAATAATTGTTTGTTTTAAAATAAAGTTTTTTTTAAATACCTATTTTATCAGTATTTAAATTTGGTGGATTAACAAATTTTCTTATGAATATCTAATTTTAAAAAATGCTCGCAGCTATATCAAATAGATGACCTTCCTTCAAATTAGTTAAGTGTACACCATTTGTCCCAAATGCACATGTGATCGCGATAGCCTAGTGGTCATGATTTCGTTGAATCGTGGGTTCGATACTTGCTGCCATCAAATATCCGCCATGTAACCGGGGCTAATGCGCGTTAAACCTGTCGGAGTCCAAAGTCCTGCCGTTGGCGTAGTGTGGAAGTTAGAAGAGTGGCTCCTCAGGTGTCATTCTCATCACTTGACCGAGGTTCAAAATTTTGAGGTCCGTCGCCAATAGCCTTAGCGTTGCTTCTAGTGCGACGTTAATAAAACCAAGCCAAACCCAATGTACATCAAATTAGACCTCGCCAGATGATATTCTGACTTACATGGATATGAACAAATCTGATTTAAAGGAACAGTCTTGAGTGGTGCTAGATTTTTTGAGGAAGAATGATACGATGAACTTTGTCTAGAACTGTTTATATTGGGAAAGACAGGAAACAATAACATATATCCTTTTGAAATGGAGCGTACAAATTTACCCTCAATTGCTAAACAAGAAATACTCTGTCTTCTTTCATTATTTGAACATTTATATATAAACAACTTCCAGAAATAAATGTGTCTTCAAAGTCGGATTCAATGAATTGAATAAAATCATTATGCACTGTACTGAAAACTAAATATAAGTTTAATCTTCAGAGTATTTGTTTACCATTTTATTCCAAGAGATTCAATAAAACCGAAAAAAAAAATATTCAACCTTTATGTTCCCTATACATTTCATTCATTCATGATTCAAACGACTTTCCATCGTCTATTTTTAACATATGCCCTACGAACTCAATTTTATTTCATGATATTGTTTACCAGATGAATTATTTTCTTTTGCATCTTTTAATGAGGATGATGAGGATAATAATGTACCCACTGTAGCATGAATTTGAATGAAATTTGTTCTTGTTATATTGGAAATACTCAAGGGGGAAAAGGTATTTGTTCTCAAAGGATGACATGTCAAAGAACAAAGAACTTAATGATGAACATTTTGACAAGTAAAACGAGAGTTGCGATAATTTTCTCTTTTAATTACTAGTTTTGGTATGCATTTAAAACTTTTTTTGAAATATGTTGTATTTCAGGACGTGATTCTTCTCTTGTAAATGAAAAAAACAAAAGGGGGGGGGGGGACCCCAACCCCTTTCAGGTTTTGAAATTGTTTCAAAAATGGTATTTAATAAGAAAATCTACAACAAGTACATGAGATTAATGCATATTTAATAACGATGTTAATGATTTGTATCTGTATGGTATTATGAGAGTTAAAAAATATTTTAAAAGTAACAGAAAGCTGTTTCTGTTGAGGACACAAATTTAAGTTCACATTTAATCTCTATAATTTATTAGTATATTGGGAAATGAATGATTAAATTCGTTAAAATTCAAAATATGTGGTAATATACCATCACCAAAATTATCATTAACCACTAATTATAACTTTTATGGACTACTTTTCAATATCTCTTTAGTTTTTGCACACTGATCATACTTATAACTACTTTGCAAATATATAGAGCAGAGTTCAGAGTTCAGTTCATCATTTTAGCTCTTACTTGTATACAGTAGAATCTATCTTAATCTTACTTCTCATTTATCTAGTAAATAACTCTTCATTCTAAAAACATTTAGATCATCAGATGGCGGGATGTGTTTTAATGAATTCAAATTTATAAATTTTTCACTATCCTTTTCTTTCCGATTCATCCTTAATGCCTCTTCCAAAGTCAACTAGCTTTTGATGTTAATGTTCTATATACAATAGCATTACCATTACCATAATTTACCATTTACTGCGGAGGATAAGGATCTTATAGGTTCCACTGTTAAGCGGAATAGCGTTAAACGAGGTCCCCCCCCCCCCCCCCCCCCCCCCCGCCCCCCCCAAATTGATCAGAATAAAGATTACGAAAATGTATCTAAATAATTTGTATTTTACAACGTTTATTGTCAAATACTTTTTGATACATTTGTTATAGATTTATTTATTACTAATATCAGTTTTTTTTATTCATACAATATTCATGAAAATAAAAAACAGTTTGAATTAGAAGTTATTTTTGTGATCAGTTTAGGTTTTCCTAATTTGGCATTACTTGCTTAACTTAAAAGCATATTGCATTCAAATTCATCGTAAATCCAGATGGAAAATATTTTTTTCAACTTCCTTAATCTCATTGGTCCCGGAACGCATAACTATTGTTGAAGAACTCGTTGTGGTTGTAGTTGCAGATGATATTTGTTCTTTATTTGTTTAGATTAATTCGTATCATGAAGTAGATAAATTTAATGCAGCTCCAATTTCAGATAGCCGTTCACCTGCATTTAATTGTATACGTACTTTATTTTGATTTCCAGTGAAATGTTTTCCTTGTCGCTTTACTTCCTTTCTTTGCAATCACATATCGTCAAAACTAAAAATTGCCGTAGTTATAACAATAAAATAAAATATTATGTCTTTATATTCATGCACACTCAAAAACGTTGATGGTCTGTTATAAAACAATTGTAACACAACAAACGCGTATTCGTTTTGCAATCGTATCAAACCCTCCGCGAGACTGCGATTTCAGGGAATGTCTTACTCCACCGCGTTATACAGAAACAAAATTAGATTTACTGAACATTTTTTTTCTCTTTCATGTAGTGCGGTAGTCGAAACCGTGATTCTTGTTACAATGCATACCTAAACAAAGAAACATTTATTAGTGAATAGACTGTTATAAAACGGTGTGTCTATGTTCGCCTAAATAGCAGTATTTCTAAAGGCAAAGAAAAACTTGACTGACTTTCCGACAAGTAAAATAAATGCTGTGGAATATTCCCCTTTTAAATATAACTTTCTTAGCGTAATTTTAACTTCTCGAATTTCTCAAGACTTTCGTATTTCAGTACATCATTAATCTAAAACCAAAAATGAGTTCCTTTGGTGAGAAGACAGTGAACTATATTTCTGCTCAAATTACAAATCAATAAATAGTTTTTACAATGGGAATAAGTTTACTTAAAATGTGAATTACATATTTAGACTAAAAAAATTACTTGAAATGGGTACCGTCAAAGTCTTGTTTTGCGATTAAAATTTTTTTAAATTACTTAAAAAAATTATAACACATTAAAATATTTTCTTTATAAATGTTTCCCTAAATTTCATTACGAATCTTTTATAATGTTTGACTTAAAAGGTTGATGTGTGGCGCTCAAGAAAAAAATTATTGTAATTGTCTGTAAACCATTAAAAGACAGACACATTTGTGTGACATATGCGAATATCGTACTACAGTTACGAATTTAGTTATATAATTTCTAGTTTCCCTCCAATCTACATTGCCATTCTTCATAACATTACCTTTAGAGAAAATAAATCTCTCTGCTTCTTTCATCTCTGATTATGATTATGTTCTGTCTTCATCTGTTCTTTCTCAATTCTCAGAAAGAAGCTCTCTCAATGTTACACAATTTAGCAACAAAATCATAAATGATTTACCCTGCTATACTGATGACGGAGCTGATTTCATATTTTTTGTCTTCAAAAATGATATTAAATCCGAATACTTTGAATTTAGAAATCGAGATGAATACATGGTTTTATAACTATAATCTTTTATTTTTAAGCGTCACCATCAAATGGATTACTAAAAAAATTAGAATCGTATGATACTATCTTATTTGTACTGACTCTCTTTCATCCTTGTAAACCCTAAAATGTAATTTTTTCTTCCAATAACATAATCGTCGAGATCAAAATGCAATTGAAAAACATAAAAATCCAAACATCTCGGTTTCTTTTGAATGTGTTTGTGAACTCACGAGTGTTTTAGGAAACGAAAGGACTGATCATCTAGCAAAGGTTACCACCAAGGCGAAATTGACATGTATTCTTAATATCCTTGAATCCTTTTCTAAGAAAGTCACGAGAGAAAGTATGGATTCGTTGAATCAAGAATATATCAGTTCATATAAAAATCTTAACCAAGTAATTATTTTTTCTTCCATGCAAATGAGACTGTCATGCTACCATATCTTACTAATTATTAAATGACTCTATTCTTAACTGGACATGTGTGGAAACTTCAAAATTTACCTGAGGGGATTTAATTTAGATCCAATGACTTCCTGTGACAACAGCGGTAGAGGTGAGGAAAGTTGAACATGTGCTTCTTCTATGCTCTAAATTTGTCAATGAAAGAAATATCCTAAAATTGTCTCTTAAATACATTATTATTAATTGGTCTTCAGATTTTAACCAACTGGTTTCATAGAGAAGAACATTTGACCAATTTTGTAAATTTGACTAAGTTTGTAAATTTGACTAATTTTGTAAATTTGACTAAATTTGTAAATTTGACTAAGTTTGCAAATTTGACTAATTTTGTAAATTTGACTAATTTTGTAAATTTGACTAAATTTGTAAATTTGACTAATTTTGTAAATTTCGTGTTAATTCATGGGGAGTAATTGAATCCTTCATAACTCTTTAAATTTTCATTTTTAATTTTTTTCCCTTTTGTAATGTGTTTCATACTCATTTCTTTAAGCCCCGTGTCATACTCTGTGGTACACGGGTATTAGATGGTGTTTACAGTAACAAAAATGTACCCAACAAATTATTAAATTATTGGCCTCCAACAATTAATCCACGTTAATAACCTTTGCTAAAATTGGCCTCATTTTCGAAAGTCATCCATAAAATCTCCAAAATCTATAAGTTTATTTTTCTAACAATAAATGTAAATCCTACACTGAAATGCAGAGTTATCTCACCTGTTCAATAAAAGTCAATTATTTCCTCTTGATTGATTGTTTTAAGACCGTTTCTCACTCAAATAGAGAGAACTGAAAGCAACCTGCACCAGATTATACGCTTCGAAAATTCCTAGAAATCCTCTAAATAGTCTACGGTTTCATCAAGTGTCGAAAATTTTCGATCTGGAAGAATACTATCACTTGTTTACTTCCGATTGTTGCTGCTGATGCGTGCTGTTAGTACAGGTCACGAATGAAAGCATTAAATGTCCATCCAGTCAAGCGGGAAGCATTAATCATTCACCTCGTTCAAAATACGTACTTCTGCACTCCAGAAATTAAAAGATAAACGACAGTAATTGAAGTAGATGTTGTTACATTGCACTCCTCCAGTCGAAATTAAAAAGGAACGGATTGAAAATAGTTGTTTCCTGATATAACTGATATTAGTGTTATTACGAAATCAATGATTTATTTTTGGCTTTATGATTATTTTGTAGAAATCTAAATGTATTTTGAAAATTGTTGAGACTAATGGTTTAATTTTGAGATATTTCTTTCATCGTTTACTTCTGACAGACATTGCTCCAATTTATCAATTTATTTTTTAAAAAAACATGAATTAGCAACTATAAAATATTTTTAAAGCTGGATTTTTATATTAACGTATAAACTCTATACTGTTTTTTGTAAGATTTTTCTTCTTCCAAAAATATTTTCAAAAATTAGGAAAAAAAAATATCGTTTAAAACGTAACTCATATTTTAAACTTTAAGATAATCACTTTTTGAACTTGAAACTTTTTCATTCAATTTTTTCATTGTAGCTGTGAAATATAAATATTTGTTTTTAGTTATAAGTATAAAGAAGTATTAGGATTTTCTATGCAAAAATACTAAAACATATCAGAAGTACAAATTTTATGACTATCTAGAATTTGAAATCCTTTTTCGCTGTAGAAAAACATTGCAAATTTTTGAATTTACAAAAAGTTTTTATTGACTTTTTTCAACATTGATCATTTGAAGAAAGCAATTAATTTATTCTTCAATTTATTTTACACATAACTTTTTAAATGTTTCGTCTTTTGCATAGTTCATCTTTGTTTTGTTCAGCTTTAGTTTTTCAAAAATGTTTATCTAATATCCTTTCGTTTTAATCGTAATTGTTTATTAACGCCTCACTGAGAAGTGACACGAGGGCTACTGGCGACAGACCTCGTAACTTTGAACCTCGGTGTAGAGACGTGGACCACTCATCTCCCTCTCCAAACTTCCACCTTCCACACCATATCACAGGGAGGACTTAGGACCTCAACCAAATTTAACGTGCATCATCCCCACTACAAGCCGGGTTTTAGTGACACCAGGGTTCAAGCGAAGGTGCAAGTCCCCAGCCTTGACCATTAAGCTACCGTGGCTACACTTGCAATGTAATTAACAAAGAGAATACAAAAAAATGAAGTATCAAAATTTAATTCATAATTTCTAAGATAAATTTACTTATCCTTTGATAAATTCATTTACTTTTGACACTTAAGTTCGAATGAAATAATTAGTAATCCCTCCTTCAAAATGTGCAACTTATAATACACTAGCAGCAATCTTCTATGGAAAATAATTAAGGTTCTTATAACTGAACTTTTCTAAATTTATAAGATTTAAGCCTTTTTATATCAGTTTTAAATTATTTTATATTGAAAAGTTCAACAGTTAAATTCCAAACAGATATCCTGATAGAAATCTTTTATCGTAATATTTTCTTTCATGCTTCCATTAATGCAACTCTCCCAATTATCGAAAATCAATCCCTTAAGCAATATGAATTACATAAATTTAAGTAGAATTTAATATAACCTGCACAGATAAAAAATCATTTAGATTATAATTCAAAATATTTACGAATAATCTTAAAATTCTTCTCTGTCTTTTTCTTCTAATATGATCTTTAGGCGTAATAATTGGTTATCAAATTAATAGTTTTTTGAATAAATATGGCAAATTTTACTTTTAAAAAATATTTTTTACTCAACACCTTAATAACAATTGCTGAATATACACTGGTGTAAGAAATTAAGAGAATGTTCATATTTTATCTACTATTTCCAAAACTACTGGACAGATTTTAATAAAATTTTGTGTGAACATAGGTTGATATAATACAAATAAAATAAACATTCAACAGTTATAATAGACACACATGTTTGTGCGTAACACTCATGGGGATCTGAAGGTCTGAAACAGCGGTTGCTGAATACACAAAAGAAATGGGTTAATAGGGGGTATGGTCCCCTCTTGCAGCTATGCACGCCTTGCAGCGTGATGTCATACTGGAAATAAGGCAGTTTATCAGTGCCTGTGGCAAATGGACCCACTCATTCACCAACGCTGTTTTCAGTTCCTGGATGGTTCTTGGAGGGGGGATTGCGAGTTGCAATTGCCATTCCCAGAGCGTCCCAGACATGCTCTATAGGATTGAAATCTGGAGACCTGGCTGGTCAATCCATGCGGCGAATATCTTCACTCTCGAGAAATTCGTCGATCAGAAGAACTCTATGTGGCCTCGCGTTATCGTCCATTAAGATGAATTCGGAGCTCACTGCACCCTGGAAAAGGCGAACATAGGGTTCCAAGACCTCATCCCTATACCTCACACCAGTCACAAAGCTTCTGTCAAAGACGTGGAGAGGTGTGCGGCCATCCAACATGGTAGTAGATAAAATATGAAAATTCTCTTAATTTCTTGCACCAGTGTATATATTAATCATTGCCAATGCATTGCATTCCTGATATTTCTATATTTATTGCAAGAGGGTTTTAAAGGCAAATACAGTCTAATTCAGTATGCATAAACATGACATTCAAATAATATGCTCAAATAAAAAAAATACAATTATCAGATTTGAAATAGTCAAAGTACAATAAAACTGTAATATTAATCATTCCAGCGTATGTAGCCGAGTGGTTGTAACATCAAGCTTTGCGGCCGATATTGTTTCAATCCAATCGTGGGTTGGAGTCCTGATTCCCCTAAAGACCTGTCATATAGAGGGGATTATGGATGTTAGTATGGTTTGAATATGAGCATTCAAAAGGCATGGTGTCGAAGCTACGAGAGTGAGATGCCAGCTCATGTGTCATCCTCATCGTTTGACCATAGTTCAAAATCACGAGGTAGTCTCCAATAACCCTCACGTTGCTATTGAATGCATTTTAATTAAGTATGAATCAGTAATTATATAATGTGTAATATCTATAAGCTGATACATAAATTCGATAGGTTTTGAAAATCTCGTAAGATTGATCATAAGTAGGATGTATTATATAAAATGAAAATGAAATTATTTATAAGGTTAAGGGATATATGTAAGTGTTTTTACTATATTACATTTCACAGACTTTTTCAATAACTTTCATAGAATAACATGTGACGCTTAAATAAGCAGTGATATTTTCTCTAACCAAAATTTAATTTTTAAGAACGAGCAATCAATCCAAAATCCGTTGACAATTTTGTTTCCGTTTAGATAAATATATTCTTGATCCTGCTTCAATAATTCAGAAAAAGGAGGGGTCGGGGGGATAATGTTGCTGTCTGGAATGACATACAACACTGAATGGGTCCGGACCCCACGATGCGAAAAGTTTCATGTGGGCCGATATGTCCTAGGTGAGAAGATGGATGAGTGGTAACTTTTCGGTTGCCTTTTTCCTGAAGTGGAGATTTATGGCGCAACATTTCGGAAGTTTCCTTTCGTCTATCCTTTTAGATTGAATGAAAGCATGAAAAAGGTATTTATTCTTCCTTAAATTCAGTTTATTTTTCTAAAGTTGTTTGTATTGTTCTGTTCGAGAAACATTTTAATAAACTAAGCTTTGGAATGATAAGAAATAGTTTTTTTTTATTTCATTAAATGTTAGCGGAAATAATTGTTCAATTATTCAGTCGGTGAATTAAATTATTTATGCATTCCTTTTTTTACAAAAAATTCAAAAAATGTCTTAGTATGACAGCATTAACTTATCTATGGAGATGTAGATATATGCAATTCTTGTCTAGGCTATAATTCTTATTCTTTTCACGATGTTATATACTATCGAGAAAATGAGATCTGAGATATTACATTTTTAAGGACAATAGAACGGTTTTTAAGATCACCTAGATTCATACTATTTGAATTATGAAAGTGGTTTGATTTTTATTTAACATTTGATAGTGATAATTTCTAATATTTGTTTCTTGCCTTTTATTCTAAATTTATATTAAAAATCAATGTTTAAAATGGGAAAGGTTTTTCTACTTTGAAAATTTATAGTTCTTATCTAACTATAAAAAAAGGCAACAAAGAATATTTTGAATGATGTTAGTACGTTCACCGAAGTAGAAGTTTAAACAATTCTATAAAATGTCACGTAATAAGAAATAATTAAGTTGAAATTTAAACATGGTTTTGAAACCTTTTCTTCCCTACATTCATTATTTTTTAAATCATATTATTTCTTGAATTTCTGATTTTTAATTAATTGATTTGGTCCTTTTTAAGAAGAAAAATAGACCTTTTTGTTCTTGGAAAAATAGTTACACCAACGAATTTTCTTACTATACTTAAACATACCTCTTGATGTTTATTTCATGGCTTAAAGCTGAAGTAATAAAGAACTTAAATTAGTACCTGAAATGCTTAATTTTTTTTTTAAAAAAAAAAAACATTATTTTAAAATAAAATAATAGATATAATACAACATAATATTCCACATTTGAATATATTTATACCTTCACAGATTCTTATTAATTTCCCAATCGCTTTACGTGCATAAAAGTAAGCAAATATAATTTAAAATTTTAATAAATGCAGTTTGCAATTTAAAAATAAATATTTATAATTATAATTAAAACATTTAAAATACACAAATATATTTAAAGCAAAGTATAAATAAATACACATATATATTAAAGTAATTAATCTACCCTTTGGTATAAATAGTTATTCTAAAAAAATAGAAAAAATAATTTTATTAGCACTATTCACTGGTGCACAATTCTGATAGTAAACTTAAATATAATGTTATGTAAAAATAATTGCATGAAACTACGTTTAAAAATTTATAATAAAAAATGTCCCTGAGCACAGCTAAAGCTGTTAACTCCATCCACTAGCACTGATAAATAAAATTATTTATCTTTCAAAATGCATCGAAAATTATCTACAAATTACATAAAGATTGTGATTTAATTCTTGAGTTTCTAATATTTTAATTAAAAAAATTTGTGCGCAATTATCGGAGGAAGACAAGTTTTTGGAAAACTTAAACAGAAAACAGAAGTTAAATTATTTCACATTTAGCCATAAGATAGGGGGGGAATGAATTTTTCTTTTTTTTTTTTTTTTTTTTCTAAACATATATTTTAAACTACTGAGTCCTTTGCTCAAAACACTAAATATTGTATTTTTATATTTGTTACGGTAGATTTAAAAACCCAATCATTATGTATAAATGTCGGTTGTTATATATAATTATTAATAATTCTAGTAAATGTGATAAATAATTGAAAACTACTTACTTTAACTGGCAAGTGTATTTAATTTTTAATTCTTATTTGAGAATGAAATAAATATTTTCACTAATTGAGCCAAAAGAATACAATGCCTTTTTTGTGAAGTTACTAGTCAGTTGGCTAGTTTTTTGTTGGATACTATTGCTCGAGAGGCAGCGAATAACAATATTTTAAAATTGACAGTTAAAAAGCCTATAAATGGTTATTTTTTGTCACCTGGATGTAACTTCAACGATGTTTAAAAAAGGGATTTCCGTGTCTTGTCGAAGGAAATATCTAAACAATGAAAATAATTTATTACTAGAAGTTATACAAAACAATTACATATAAAAACAAACTGAATCCATAATATAGAAAAAAAATTCCAATAGCGTTTATTATTACTACAGATTATAAAATCTCTCAAGTTTACTTATTTAGATATATTAGACTATTATGACTTTAAGATTTTGCCACATTTGTTTTACGTTTTCACCTATCAGATTTGCATTGTCCCTTGCACTATCCCGTGTCGCTAATATCCCTGCTCCCCAGAAACAGATGATTTTATAACACATTCTACAAATGGTATTGCTACATTTCGTACATCGTCAAGAAAAATAAATTGTTCTTCACAAATCATGATCAGATTTCTGGCATACAACTGAAAAACTTTATTGATTTGTTCTTAACCAGAGATATAGAGATGAAAAACAAACATTTAATTGCTATTTTTGTTCAGTTTGCTATCAGATATTTAAAACAAACAAATTAATAGTAAAAAATACTGACAAAAATAAAAGTAATTACTTATTTCTATTTACTTAAGTAAAAATATCATTATCATAATGGAAAATAGATATAAACTGCTGCCTTCTCATTTTAAGATCAGTAAAATGGCAATAACAAGTATTTTTCTATTATAGTAATAAAATAATATTTTTGTCCACAGGTTTATTTATATTGTAGACATGTTTTGTCTAAAGCATTAAATAACACGGAAAAGTTCTGATTTTCATACAGGATCAATATTGAAGCATTACATTAAAATGGCTTCTACATTTCCTTATCTCACATCTCAAGAATAGGTTACATTCAGCTGCTGAAGAATACGAGTAAATAGCTTGTAACGCCCTACCGACCCGGGCGTCCTCTTGTGCCATCACTAAATTCAAATATTAAATACTACGACACAAATAATTACAGAACCACCAAAACAACTTTCACAATTTATTAGTATATATTTACTATGACACCAATAACTACGCTATCCAGGTTAAGCTGCCTAACACCTTAATTCAACCCCCAATAGTAATCTAACAGCCTCTTACCAATAGTACTGCCACGACTGCAACTCAGATTCCGGAACCACTGTTGAAAACACTAGATCAATCTTTCTACGACAATCACTACTCGAACCTTCCACAATAGACTTTAATTCCTCCTTTCCTCCAAGTGACTTTAATTCCTGACACTTCGGCTTCACCTCATCTCATCTCATCTACAGTATTTCTCTCAGATCCTCCTTCGGCTACTCTTTCAGATCTCTTTTCAGATACTCTACTCCTTCTGACGGAGTTTATATAATTCCTAACACTTCACTTCATTCCTAACTGCTTTACATACTAACATTATGCATCATGTTTCATTTTTGGTTGGGCAAAGGTTGTTTAGTGAAAGCAATCAATCTCAATTGAAAGTCCCCAAGGTTAGTGAAGAGAAACCGCGAATAGCCCAATGTCACAAGCTTTTCAAGTTAAAGTGCAAAATGCTCTCTTAGCACGTGTAATATGCAATTTGAAATAAAACTAACAACAGGAGGAAGCTTGGTATAGAAAATATTTCAAATAAAAATTCCATCAAAGTAAATTTTTTAATTCCTTTAAAAATGTTTTAAACAAAACTATTCTAACAAAGAATATTTAAATTTATATATATCATTAATATATTAAAAAATATTAAACTTATAAACCAAGCATAAGTATATTTATGAGACTCATTATGCACTTTATTTCTGAAATTAGACAATGTTAATGAAAAAAAAAAAAGAGTACACATCAAAGAAATAAAACCACTTACAAATCTGTGAATTACTTAGTTTCGAAAGCGATATGATTGCAAGTATTTAAATTTATTGATGAGAATAACCCATAGTGTTTAAAATATTTATAAATATCTTAAAGCACTTAGATGGAAATCGAATAGAATTCAGTATTCTCCATGTCTAAATTAGAGAGAAACATTCCATATTTATGAATGCACTTTACCTCATTAACTTCAAGCATGTTATAAAATTCATTTGACATTTCTCTATCTTAATGCTTCTATGACGTAGAAAATTATAACTATTCGTATGTGAAGGATATTCATTTGATTTTGTCATTTGGAATTAGATACATTAATGTCTTCATAAAAATATACTTTAGTAGTAATTTAAAATGGCATTTTTAGAAAAAAAAATTATTCCTAATATAACGAAATTACGGATGTATTGATATAAATTTCGTTTTAGACTTATTCGAAAGTTATACGAGCAATTGTATAAAAGTATCAGTTGATTTTTTACAAGATATATAAACCTGATTTAGATGTGTCAGAGAATATTGATTTTTACAACAAGGGTAAATACATTTTTATCTATTGAATCATTACTTTTAAGGTACAGAAAAAAATAGCACGTATATTAATAATTTTATATGATTGACAACATGGAATTAATGCAACATTCTTTCTTTCATTTTAGCGTTTTCATTATGATTCTATATTAAAAGATATTTTAATATATTATTTAACCTTAAATAGTTTTAAAAAATGTACCAAAATTGTATTGGTATAAAACGAAGAGTAGACTTTTTTACAAAAAAATAGTTTCATATATTTGTACTGAATCAAATATTATGAATTTTCTCAGTACAAATTTCTATTACTACTTTGATAAAGGGACATAACAGTTTGCTTAGATGTGTGACTAGGACACTGTAAAATTATACATTGATCGATGCTGTTATAGTGAAGAATTTTTCAATATTATGAAATATTATTACTAACATATTTCAATATAGTTTATTACATTACTAAACATTTTATATAATGAAATTATCCGCATTAAATATAATGCAGTTAAGGATGAATCTTACTGTATCACAGAAAATAGTGTAAAAATGAAAGAAAGTTACTAAGTATATAACGAAACTAATGTATGTTCTGAAATTACTTAAGATATTTCATATTTTTTAACTTTTTTAATGAAATGTTTCCTATTATATCTTAAAAATTTTTACGTAGTATATAGTTAAAATATTGTTTATTCCAACAATTTTTAATATGTAAGAGTAAATGGTTGCGAGATTTTTTAGAACTCTTAAATGAAAAGGAATATGAGTTTTTTGTTTGTTGTTTACTTTGATTTTGTTCAATAATTACACGAGATAGACAAGGAATCAAATGGTTCATTTTTATGTCAAAAGAAAATATTTTATAAAAGAGATATAACAATAGTAAGCCTCAAAAACATGAAAAAATAGCTGAAGCTAAATTAGTAAAAGCAAATATTAAATTAATCCTTGAGCTAACATGCACTCAAAAACCTAGAATCAATGAATCTTAAGTTAGATCCATATAAGGTTCTGTTACTTGAAAGGAAAAATAAACTTCTGTGGTAAAACCATTGTTATATTGAAAAAAATTTTGAATACTTGGTTTGCGTTATGCATTGTTCGAAAGCTTCATGAGAGTGATTGGAAAATTTCATTGGAGCGATTTATCATTTTCACCTTCGATTTAATAAATTTGTCGACAAATGAGATGTGCTTTGCTGTTTTATACCCACACCAGAACTTGCTAAGATTTAATGCTCCATATTAATTTGGTTTTTATTCTTGTATATGGTATTTGAAAGAAATGCAACTCCAATTTAGCATATACATGATTTCATAACTGCATTCGTAGATTTTCCATGGCCAACAGTTCTGCTCTAAATAGAATATTCATTAAACACATGATGTTATGTTATCAAAGCATAATAACATGAATTCTATTATTCATAGACTTAGTTCATTTCTGAATTAATGACTCAAGAAGAACATTTTGATGGAAATTACTCACAACATAACAATAAAATGAATGTTTAAAGTTACTTTATCAAATGTTACGATTCAAAATTATAATCTAATAATTTACCGATTAGTTTAATATATTATAGTAATTCAATGGAACAATTATGTAATTCACATTTCTACATTTCAAAACATTTTTGTCTTGTGTTTGTAAGCGAATGTATAGTAATAATGATTTTAGCTACATTTTAATCATGATGCAATAACGTCCTATATTAGGAATAGTTAATAAATTCATTCATAATAGTTCATTTTTTAAAAAAAATCTACTGTTTTTACATGTAATATTTTGGCAATATTGTTCTTAATTTTTAATTAACATAATTTGTGCACATAACAATAGCAGATTTTAATCATTAATTGTTGTAAAACTTTTTTTCTAAATGTACTTAATCATTCACAGTTCCAATCAGTATTATATTGATTCACGTAAAAATAATTAAAGAATAATATAAAAAATATGTGTCATATTCCTTTTATAATATTTTAATAATTACAAATTAAAAATAATTTTTAGAGATAAATTTCAAAAAGAAGTAACAAACAAATGTGAAAAATAAAATCAAATTTTTAGAGAAATCTCTAGATGCCCTATTTAATATTTCCAAAACTAAAACCTTCTAACCATGATCTTAATTATGACTTAATAATTCTTCCTCAAAGTATATGTATCTCAGAAGCATTACTTTAGAATTTATCTTTCATGTAAAAGATATGAATCTAAAAAGATGCGATCGTAAACTGAAGATTGCTTTGCGACAAAATAAATAGAGGATGCATATTTTTTTTTCTCTTTTATTGTTTTATCGTAGAATTTTGTCCTGTAGTCACGCGCAAAGTATGAAATGCGAAACAAACACAATTTTTCTTTTAAGGAAGGGCTAAAAGAAAAAAAAATGGAAAAGGCTGTTATATTTTAAAGATCCTTATTCCCACTTGACTTGCGAAAAATAAAACGCGTTCATTTTTTCTTTCCTGCTCATTCAAAAAGTCCTATTAAACATCTTTAGACTAATAATAGACTTTAAGCATAAATATCTTCATATTCAGTTTTCTTCAAATATATAAATTTGTTATTTTATTTCTCTATCAGTAGTCTAAGAATCGAACATATTTGAAGAAAAGTTGTGAATGATTTCTTATAGTTATGTTTGACACAGTTGAAAGCAAGTACTTATAAGCGTGCACACTGATAAGTTGATAAGTTTCACTGATAAGTTTTAAACGAAGCACACTGATAAATGTTAAAAGAAAATATAGGTTTCTGTGCTTATTTCTTGCTTATGTAACATAGACTCATTTTGCATTTTTAACTTTAAGGCGATTTTTGAATCGTCCAAAATAAAATCAAAGTAATCTATCTTAAATTTGTGTCCGATTTTTTTTTTTTTTTTTTTTGGATAAATTATTAATTTATTTTGATTCTGCATGAAAATTAATAGTGTTCTCTGGACATTTAAATTCCCTATAATATTAAAAGATTATTTTTAAAAAATATTATATTAAAAGATTTCAACAAAATAGTTATAACATTAATAATATTAAAGGATGTATAATGGCAGAAAAAGACATGTAACTGGATTTTATTGGAAAAACATTTCAACATTTTTATGACATCTTCACATTAATTGTATATACCGAAGCCTATTATAATTTATATTAGAAAAACCCGTTCATTTGTTATAAAAAAAAAGTAAACACACATTGAAAGATTGTGTCGCAAATGTTATAGGGCACCAAAATATTTTCGAATAAATTCCTCAATAATGTTATCGACCGCCACTTCTTTCTTCTTATTATTTTTGCGTTACGATGATGCTTAAAATATATTTTGGCTTTTCTTTGATGGATTACTAACAGAAATATTCTACGAATTATTTTTTAAAAAAGAAAAAGATGGCTGTTTATCGCAAAGAAAGAAGAAACTATGTTTGAAAACTGATTATTTTTCCTCCAAAAACAGTAGTAAATCACTTTGAAATGCTAATAAATTAATTGATATGTTGCATTTGACTCTACTGTATGATAAAACTCTTTAAAGTAGAAACTCGATCCGAAAACAAGGCAAGAAGTGGCCACTAGACATAGCTAACTCGTTACGATAGATTTATTGTTACAGAAGTTGTGAAAAAACACATTTCTGCTGAATTTAATCACACATTTTCCTCTTCAGTTTCACCTGAACCTGTTAAACGAGTGCTCAGATGAACTGGTTTACATGACCGTTTTGTGAGAAGATACTTCTTTAATTATAGGAACCGAAAGTTTTAACTCTCCTTTTAAAATCAATGATAAATAGGCCTATAACTCATTGAGATTCTATGCTGCTTGCAGATAAGAGTCAAATTAACAATTCGGATCGAATGGGTGAATAACAGTATAGAAAAGAATAAAAAGCATAATCCTAAGAGATTTGTTGGAACTGTGATACATGGCGGGGGAACCGTCCTTATGGGGGAGAGGCTGCATGAAAATTAGAACTAGATAATTTGATGCTTATGGATGGCATATTGTATTAATCTGTTTATTTAAATATTTTAAAAGGCAACTTATAATTATCATCCTAAAGTTTGGATACTAGGAACAGCTTTGATTTTTTATCAAGGTAACTTTCTTAGATACATGACGCTCAACATTCGCTTCTGATGTCTCTATAACTATAAAAAAATTCTAATAATATCACTCAATCAACGGATATAAATTCAATTGAATACTTTTCGATATAACTGAGAATTAGAGTACAAACCAGCATTAAAATGAAAGCGATATTAAAACAGTGATCACCGAAGATTGAAGAATGATAATGCTACGATAATTATGAAACAGTAATAAATTTCGCGACGCATAAAAGCTATTGTAAACGCTCAAGGACATCCTATTAAATATTTATTATATTTGATGCTTTGAAATATATTTTAGCCCATTTTAACCCACTGTCCTATCCAGAGGACAGTTGAAAAATAGCGAGTGGAAATCAGTATTTATTTGTTGCGAATATTTTATCAGCTGGAATATGTAGAGGTATATCTAAGCTTCTGCTACCAATAGTTATGTCTCGCCTACCTGTCGCAACAGTCAGGAAACTATGCTTATTTCCCCTATTAGTGGGCATAATTTGTATCTTCTTTTTGCGGTTGCAGAATTCCTTTTCAGTGGACTTCAGATATTTGATTGGGCATTTTGTACGTAAGATTACTCTTTCTTTATCAACCTGGTGGTTAGTTAAATCTTTATTAGTAGTAGGCAAGTTGTAGCGCATTATTTTTAACTGTTCTCCAAATAGGACAGTGGAACGAAACGTATACAGTTGATGCATTATTTCTCACTTTATAACTAAAAGTAAAAAAAAAGTCCCCCTAGCGTTTTACTCCCGCATAATCATGTCGGTGCAAATGTATCTGAAGTTAGAGGAAGTATTGAAAATATTAAATAGCGATGTTGAAATTGCTGTTTTACCACCAGATGCTAGGGAATTAATTGATGAATATGAAGGGGATGACAATGACGTAAATTCTGGTGAGATTATTGTTAACTACATTCCTGGGACTCTGAAGGTTAGAGTCAGAGTTGGAGACAATTTTGAGTCTGAATCGTTAACAAGCTCCAGTGTTTCGACAACAAAGAGCAGACGAAAAGCTAAAAAACATCATTCATTTTGGATAAAGACAAAATCGCTACAGTATACAAAATTGAATATACCGGCTGATTCAATTATAAATTACTTGCTCAAGCAGATGGAAAATACGTAGAAAATCTCCTGCAGAGATTTTGAGGAGTTTTATTCCTATAAAGTTTACGGTCACATAGTAAAAGAAACTGTGAGATATGCTACAAACGTAAGAAACAAACACAATTTCTTGACAGGCGCTGATGAAATACGTGTGCTTCTAGGAACTTTGCTTCTAACTGGCTATCATTAAAATAACTGTGAACGTGACTACTGGTAAGATGCTGAAAGCCTTGGCATTACTGTGGTGAAAAGTGTCATGTCACGAAACCACTTCCGAAGTTGAAATCTTATTTACACTTCGTGGACAATGGAACAGTAAGTCAGTATCCTGAGGATCGATCTTTTAAGTTAAAACCTTTTTATTGCCTTGCTGAATAATAATTTTATGAAGTTCGGACACTTCTCACAAAATATAAGCATTAATGAAATGATTATCTAGTACTACGGTAGGAACAGTTTGAAACAGTTTATCCGAGGCAAACTAATACGTTTTGTATATAAAAATCGGGCTATCTATGGAAGCGAAGGATGTTGTTACAACTTTTCCCTCTTCAGCGGTAAGGAATCTGATTCACGAAAGTATATTCCTTTTGGTATCCATGTTGTGCTGAAACTAAGAGATTTCTTTGTGAATCATTCAGGCTACACTTTATGTTTTGATAAATTTTTACCAGCATTTATCTATTGAGAAGTCTTGGTGAACAAGGTTATCGAGCCACAGGAACCATACGAGAAAGTCTGATAAACCATGAGCGTCCTTTAGAAGATTCGAAGTCTTTGCGGAAGAAAGAAAGAGGCCCATCTGATTTTGCATTTGACAAAAATTCCGAGAGTTTCTCCGAGAAAGTTAATGTAAAGATGCCTAATTTGATAAATTCTTACAACAAAGATACGGGTGGTATGGATCACCATGACTGGTTGGCTGGACTACATGCCATTAAGATTCGTAGAAAATGTGGTACTGACCACTTTTCATTCGTACGCTGGACATGACTTTGGTAAATGCATGGATAATCCACAAAGCTGTCTGCAAAAGTGATGCCCTAATTCTGAAGGAAGATCGTTAACAACGGTTTATCTAAAAAAGACTGCGAACAGAACAAGAGGTAGAACCAGGATTTCTTCTGTATTTTTAGTGCAAAATAAGACATCTCCAAAGATGGTATTGGCAATTTTTTCTGAAGAGGGAGAAACAGCGTCGTAGTCAAAGAGAGGGCTGCAAAGGAAAACCGAAAACATACTGCCGGAAATGCGATGAAACAATTTATCAGGCTTGCTTTGGACATTTCCTCTAAGTTTAGTGTTATACTCAACTGAAAATTGAGCTCTTAAAGTGAATAATGAAGTATTATTCAGACATTGTAAAAGTTTGTATAGGTAGAAATTTCTATTCTCTAACGAAGCGAACACTGAAATCGCTAAGTGCAAATTTTATCATCTTTATCCTAGTGTTTTATGTAGTGGAGGAGCCAAATTTCTTGTATAAAAATTTTTTAAAAAATTCAATTTTTGTTATATTTAATCTATTTAGTTTTAATATACCTCAGAAAATAGGAGCAAAATAAATAAATTAGAATAATACAGATTAAATGAACATTTACTTTTATGAGTTATTTTTAATTATTTTTTGATTTCTAAAATAAGGAGTTTTATTTGTATCCAAAACGCATTTTATAGTTTTGTTATACATAGTAAAATTAAATAGTTTTAAAAAAATTCTCATCGTGAAACAACAAATTTTATTGCAGATAGAGCTCTGTAATACACTGAAATTCGGGAATTTCCGTTCCATTTTGGGAGCTACCATCCATATTAAAGATGAATTTAAGAGTAAAATATACTTTGTTTCTTTAAGCAATTAAAACGTACAAATGGTCCTGTCAAAATCACAATATCTAAATGAAAACTACAAAACCGAAATTTAATGAGATAAAATTCTGCAGTGTAATATAATTAAAATCTTTAAAGAATTATTTATAGATAAATACTAAATAGTTAAACTTGAAAGGTTATGCACCACTGTTCACAGATACATTGATTAACAATATATTACTGTTAAACAAAATGAGTAAAAAATTGAAAAATATCTGAAGACACGTTATTGTTTTATCAAAGAATTCTCCTTTAAAGTGAAATCTCTTAGATGTGCTAAACCCTTTCAAAATTATGAATTCACTGCTGCGTGTCTTAATCAATATTAACGAAGAATTAGTTTTTATCGATCTTCTGTGAAAAATATGTAACGATGTAAATAAAAATATCAAAACAAGTTTAAAATAACATTTGTGAATAAAACACTTTTTAGATAATACACTTTCGATTCATTAGTATAAATTTATTTTTGCATTTACCATAAAGCACATTAGTACTATATATTTTCAATCTAGCTTAACAAAAGAAACTGTTTTCAAAAAGGCTGTTCTACTAGCACAAAACACTTCATATCAATAAGATTAAGCACTTTGAAATAGCATGAAGAAAACATAAAATGTTTATATCAAAGCAAATGAAAGTATTATATATATGTATAGGTTTCTGTGCATTAACTTTACATATTTTAAAACGAAATAAAAGTAGTATTCATGAGTTTCATGATCCTTGTGGAAAATAACATGCAAGAACTCAATAGGCGAGTCATGTTCTATTTACATATTCCTACTTTACATTCCATACATTTGAGCAAATATGTTGGAAGAATTTTACAAAATCGCTTTATAAGGAAATATAAAATATATTCACACTTTTCATTTTATTCGAAGTTCCTGGAACATAATGTCCTAAATAAAGGAGGAAAAAGCTTTTTTTATTCTACGAGCTATGTGTATTTTGGAATGAAGTATCTTTTTTATGAAACAAAAGATTTTCTTCTCTGAAAAATGTTTTTGCTCAGTTTCATGATGTTTGTGGAAATAAATTTTGTATGACTCATTTTAGCGTAGCAGATAGACCAGGCCTGGCAAACACGCGGGCCGCAAGTGATCCTCTCTGTGTCAAACCGTAATTCGCAGAACTGATTCACTAATAAAAAGCGAAATCGAAATGTCACATTCTAGTCGATGTAAGAAACGAAAAGAATGAAAATTTTAAAACGGAAGAATTCATTAACAACGCATCAGACGTGAAACACAAAATAATACAAATCCAACTGATGATATTTTTAAATTCGGTTCGGTACGGAGAGAGACTCCTAAACAAATAATTCAGAGTCAAATTTTTGATTTTTGTTTTATTTACTTTTTCGGCACTGTAAGTACTTTAAAGCTCAATTTGATTAAAATTGCATTAATCATTATTATTGCACGAGATAATTTTCATTGGAACCAAGACTCAATGTATATAAAGTTTTGATGCAGTTATAACTTATATTTAGAATTACAATATTTGCTACACAAAAATCCCTATACCATACATAAATTCATTATTACTTTTCCATATAAATAGCAAATTTATTTTCTTTTAAATGTGCGTTAATTATAAATTTATTGTTATGCTTTCCTACAAAATTACTATTGATTTAAGCTATTTATAATTTAAGCTATTAATATTTCCACTGATTAAATTAATTGAAGTACATGAAATTCTAATTTTTACAATGACCTCTTGATAATAATACATAGAGTTATATCGAAAAATGAAAGTTCTCAATGATAAATAATAAATAGACAACAACTCAAGAATGAAGTAACATCGATGTGAAAATGTGAAAAAATAGAATTTTTAATTAATATTTTCTCAAATAGATGGCGAGACTGAAATACCCAAAAGAGGACAGCTGACACAAAAAAAAGTTGCAAGATCTACTCAAGTCATGTCAATACACAATCATATATATATATATATATATATATATATATATATAATAGGTCTCATTAACGTACTAATATACCATTTATCGAAAAGTAGTCCTAAAAGACATTAAATGTACATATTTTTTGTATTAGTGTTGAGTAGATTTGAAAATGAAATTGGATAAGTATTGTATCTATTAAAATATCTTTTTCACTTTTTTAATATATTAAAGGTACTAACAACACCCATTCTTGAATATATTAAACTTGACTTCTTATGTATTATATTTTATTGTTTTGCACAGAATTTTCGTCTTATTATTTAATCGCCTAAAAACGTTATATTCTTCCACATCAAAAAGACACGACCTATACCAAACGTGCAATTTGAATAATTAAAACTTAAAATTTTCTTATTTTATGCAATTCGTTTTAGTATCTCTTCTGCTTTATAAGTATTATCAATATGCTCGATTCTTATATTTGATAACATTGTTCCCGATATACAGAATTTTACGCTGACTCGCATAATGAGCATAAGAAAAGCACGTTATAATTACTACAATGCAAATATAGATAAAGAAGTTCTTTCTGGTCCTTAGAATGTTCTCGAGATGAGTCTTTGTTCAGAAAGAGCGGCATTACTTCAAGGAACAAAGAGCCCCGTGATGGACTTTTTGACAAGTAAAATGAGAGCTTCTGTAGTTTTCCCTTTTAATTATTAGTTTTACTACGCAATTAAAGCAGATCTTTTCGTCTTAAAACTTTCATATTTCCCGTCGCCATTGCTCTGATGAAGAGAAATGTTTTCACTGGAGTTCTTTAGAAATTTTAGATTGTTTCAGTAGTTACACTTAATGAGCGAATGTACTGCAAAATGTCTGAAATCTATGAACATTTGTATAAAATAGTAGTTGTTTAGGATTTTCTGTTCGAACCGGTTAACAAGTGGTTGTCGAATCTATGGTTACTTAAACGCGGATTATGTAAACCGCGATTTATAGTATTAATATAAACTGAACAATTATATTGTCCACCATCAATATGAGTTTTCTACGAATTGAATAAATGCGTAAAAATACAGAGTAATTGGTTAATTACAAAACCAGATATGGTCATGTAAGCAGTTTTTACTTTATATAAACCAACTAGCTGATATCCGCCCGCTTCGCTGGACAGACGATAATGTAATGTTTTGGAACCTATACGTAAGATATCAAGAAAATTTCCAATTTTTAAACTTTAATGATAACCTAAATTTAAAAATTTTGAGAAATTGATTGTCTGTAATAATGGTTATCCTCGACATTCTTATATATCGTCAAATATATAAGAACAATTAAAAAATTTAGTAAAAAGTCACCCCATATATATATATATATATAAAATGGATAAAATTCATTCCACTGTATACATGTTACACCTAGTATAGCCAAAGATGCAACATTTTGTCAGAAGATTCATCATGTGCTTAACTTTCAAATGAAATACCCTCGCAATGGCATCTTGTCTATTATAAGATTTTTGTCCTTGCCTCAAGACATTTTGATTTCTGACCATTTAGGATTACAAGTGACTGCAATCCTAAAAAAAATGTCGTGCAAGTCGAGACGTCCAAAATATCTTACGTATGTCATAGCCTCTTCAGTTCGTTCATGCATGTAGCGAGGTCCTCCAGTAAACGAAGATTGTCTTGCTTGAGTGCTACTCCGTAAGAAGTCGCCATTTTAGTATTTTTCAAAATCCCGCTAAGTTTTGGAGCTAAACTACATTCCAAATACAGAAACTCAATTTATTCCAAACAGATTTATTTCTATCGCTAAATATGTACGTTTCCTATTTTCGACATGTACGAAATTTCACTTAAAGAGAACTTTCTCCAAAATCTTGCCCATCCTCCATCAGCGCTTCAATATAAAATTATTTGGTATTTTTCCATTCCACACGCTCAAATCTCAGCAAGTAAACTTAATTGGTGACAATACACAATATACATATAAGAAATACATTCCGTTTGGCATCGGTCATATCATTTTTGGCGATAAAGTCGCCAAAATTACATAACCGACGGATAAGAGTAGATTAAGGGATGAAAATTACATTTTGGATAATACTTCCGTAAAATTCGTTCTTAGTGAGTGTCTACATCGCAAAATGAGTAACTGTGCTAAATTTGAAGTCAATCGGTTGTACAGTCTTTGAGATCTCGTGATGAGTCAGTCAGTGGTATTTCGCTTATATATATATAGATTGCCTATTATAAAAGATATCTATTCAAATAAACCTTGATGGTACCAATACAAGTGGTGAAAAAAGAAATACCGAATTTCAGAATCTTTCATTTTGTGACATTTATGTTTTAAAATTATTCATAGAGCTTAAAGGTACCAGAACATCCGAAGAATGCTGGAATATTATATCCTAGACTCCTTTTTTTGTGACATACATCTTTTCAAATTATTAAGAGGGCTTCGATTTTTTGTGGGCCTAATAATAATAATTCCATCTTTCTATAGAACTATAAAAGTAATGTTTTCCTCATAAAAAAGTTTTTCTTCTCTTTTGAGTATGGACATGTTTTGTGAGATATATTCCGCTGCTTTGAGATGTTTTAAAAAGTGTAATTGGAGTCTGTTTTGGTATATTTGTCTCATTTTCCTTATCTGACATGTCTTCACCTGAAACATCTCCAACAATAGTTCTGTTCGTGTCACTCCTCTAATCATTAACAATAGTTTTGGAGAAACTTAATTGTTAATGCATCCTTTAATAAAATTATATCAGTCTTTTTTTTTTCTCTCTGTTAACTTTTGTGAGATACATAATAAGCACTTTTAAAATAAGTTCGTAAATGAGACAAATGTCGCATAATCACATGTATCAAAAGATTTCAAAATTGCACTCTTATTGATATCTTTGTATTATATGTGTTTTTGAGTACTTATCATGTCTTCCAAAATTTAAAAAATCCTCAAAATATAACCATTACGTAAATGTTCAATATTATGTATGTTACACTACATTTAATACATTTAATGTTATGTATTCAAGTTCATTTTGATTGTTTGAATTGCTTTCAAGTTTTATTATGGACTTAAAGAGCAAGATAGTAATATGAAGTTCATGATATGTTCAAGATAAAGATTGAAACATTAATGCTTCTATTAACATCTAAACTGATTCATTTATTTCACAAATTCAGTGTAAAATACGTCATATTTTTTGTTGAATATTCCTATACTTTTACATTTGTAAACAAGAAAATATTATTAAATTAGTATTTCTAATAATTTTAAGTACATTTTTCTCCAAATAAATTTTCTTAATTTGAAGTTAACTTTTCTTCCTGCATGAGTGTCTAACAGGGAAGTTAATTTAACAAATTTGCATAAAAAATAAATTTAAAGTTAATTTCCTTTACAATTACATTTAATTATTCTTACAATAACTTACTTACCTTATGCGACAAAACTTACAACAAAAGAAGAAAAGATACGTGCAAAATAGTATAAGAGGCATAGAAATCAGATTACCCGTACGGGTAAACCAGGTAAAGCACGGACACAACAAGCAACGCAATTTTCGAAGATTTTCAGCATATTGTCTCCCTAACGTAATTAGACTATGTTTCTAAATTGGAGACTCCCCATGAATTCTCGAGGTGCTCATCAAATCCTCATCAGGTATCTAATTTCATTCTTCACGTGCTTCATGCTCGAGATTAAATGCCGCTGCTTTTATAAATGATGTATTAATGTGATCTGAAGAATATTTTTTTTTTCGAAAATATATCTCATCGAAGTGTAGTATAAAAAGACATGATCAATTTTTTCTTGAAGTTAAATGTCAAATACAGAGATTGTAGAGTCTATTTGGAAATTGAGATATAACGTATTAACATAACTGAAATTTTAAGAGGCGCAAGTGTACCAAAAGATTGTTCTTTTTTCAAAAATTCTGACAAATCATTTTTCAACACCCGTATAAAATCGACAAGTAAAGTTGTATATTTTTCATTCCTAACAGAATCATGTTCGGCTAAACTGTTGAAATGTAAAAGTTTTTTACGCTATTGTTTGAGAATGCATATTTTCAGTTTCATTTTTGAAGGCAATTAAGTATTTAATAATTGTATATATTTCATAAGATTCATCATGAAAACGCATACATAATTCATTTAAATGAGTAATCAAATCAACTAAAAATACCGATTCACGAACCACTTTTTATTGTCAATATCTCAAACAAATTCTGGTCCTTTTCGAAAATGATTTCTTTACATTTCACAATGCGTAAAATCCTTTTTAACAATTTTATTTCTACTCATTATGTGATTTACTCATGTAAGCATTCACAAATGTAAGGAATTCATTCAATTGGTTGTTATTCAATTCCGTGATATTTATGAATTGTATAGATTTGATAATAATCTACATAACGTTGTTCACCATTAAACTTTTTAAATATAGACATTTATGTTGTACTATGCATTGATATTTCATAAAACATAAATTTCCTGTAATAACCATAACCAAGCTGCCATCACTAATTATAACGGTAACATTTACAATAAACAAAGACAATACTTAAATGTATTTTTCACTGTTTCGTTTAAGAAAGTGTATCTAAAGGTTTTCATTATTTTTCAGAAATAACGGAGATATCCCAATAGCTATTATTCTGTATATTAATTAATTTTTATGTACTTAATGTCGTAAGTTATAAATGTTCATTTGTTCCTTAGATCGAAGAAACCCGCAGAGTTGAAAAGAGGGAGTTTAATTTGTTGAGTTCTACATAGACGGACTACGAAATTACACAAAACACTGATAGAAATCTATACCTCCTGATGATGACTATATAGAGAATTCTTAAGAATAATAAATAAAAATTAAATTCAGTAAGTAATTTTAATAATAATTTAACTTCACGATGTTTGTGCCCAGTGATAATAATTAAAGCTTTTCGATATTGTGAGTTACTTCCATCCACGGCTTCCTGAGATACCAATAAATTAAGCTTAATGACGGTAACTTGCATTATGTACATATATAAAATTTTTGATCAAACCTATTTATTTAATTGTGTCTTATAGCACTTAAGGAACCATTTTTTCAATGCCATTACATTCGTCATAAATACTACTAATTTTGTTATTCCATTCATTTTCATACATAATAGAAATTGTCTATAATTTGAAAGTCAAAACGAATAAAAGCATATATAGAGAGCAGACGATTCCTCCAGAGAGGTTCAGAATGGCAACTAAAAAGTTAAAATTAGATATGTTCAAGTACGCTCTATAACAAAAAAAAAAAAAAAAAAAAAAACGACGCACAAAGATGGAGTTACCCGATAGTAATGAAATTTCGTGTGCAAAGACATTTGGACCGAACATGCAAAAGATTAAAATTTGGTGTCCCGTGAATGAATAGCGGCAGCTACTGCGCATCGGAACTGCGCACTCAGTAGGTACATATAAGAAGCGATTCTCCATCTGATGATCAAATTTTCTGTTGCATTGCTATTTAGGATATCTTTCAACGACTGAAAAAAATGTCTCGCTGCCGAATTCGAGCTCATTACGAGCAAATGTCAGAGTTTAAAGAGGTCGTATCATTCATTGGATTGCGGCAGATTGAGCAAATCGGTGAATCGCTCATCATATGGGTCGAAGCGATGTGACGATTAGAAGATGCTGGTAAGAATGGGTAAATACAATGGCAGATTTCAGCGTCATGATGGTAGGGGTCGACCTAGGGCCACAGCATATTGGGAGGGTAAAGTAATTGCTAGATCAACTGTCACACTGACTGATTCACAGTTATCAACCATCAGACTTGCGACCCTCACACGAGTATCCACCATGACCATTCACAGACGGCTGATAGAACGAAATTTTCGTTCGTACTGACAGCTACGACACTTGCCACTCACGCCTGCACACTGCAGAGCCAGATTACAGTAGTGCTTGGCTCAATCAGGTTGGACTGGGGACGTATAAAGTTTAGCGACGAATCCCGCTTCCCACTGTGTCCTGACGATCACTGAAGACGTGTCTGGAGACGTCCGGGACAGCATGTAGCTTGCATCCTACCTAGAGGTGGATCAACACCTTATTCAGTCTGTTATTTTGTAACTATGTAACTCCGAAATAAATCATTCAATTTTTCTGAAATTTTAATCATTTTCTATTCTGTACATAATTTTCCTGTCCGCCAATTTTCGTCTTCATCGGAAAACTCCTCCTCGGTGTGTCTTTTGTTGTTGTTGTAATAGAGTGTTTTTAGAATATGGAAATTCTGGAAGCATTTGGGGTTGTGAAATTGTTGTACGGTGATAGTAACTATTCAATGCCCACGTCTTCAACTCCTCAATGTCCGTTACTGTAACTGTTCTGTACACGTATCATTAACCGTTCTAAGACCGAGTAGGCTCTAATAATCATGTCAAGTAATGTTTAAATGTTCAGTAAATATTGAGTTCGAAGTGCTTTATTTTTACTCATTTATGTCACTGAATAAGTTTTCTATAAATACTAATATTAATGACTGCTGGTTGAGTTGTATTAATAACATTCTTCCTTTCTTCTTTCGTCATAGTATAAAATTAAATTTAGAAATAGCACTCACTAAATATTTTTCTATGGTTTATTTTATTTCATGAATTACTTTTTGGTTATAAATTCTCAAACAAACTTTGATTTTGAAATACCCACGTTCTTATTAGGGTAAATTATATATCTACAAGTTGACTATCTACTGCTGAATACACTGTATTACAAGTGTACGGTTTTGATTTTTTACCATCACATTTGCAACCATGTAATTAGTTTTTACAACTGAATATGTTCTTCATATATTTAAAATACACTAAGTTTAGATGTGACTTACAAACTGAAATCCCTCTTACTATTTTTTATACACGAAGAGACACACACAATAGACGAAGAAAATTTACTCATTAATGTTTGCTCATTTCCGAGTATAATGTAGAAAAGTAACTACTCTTTAGGGTTTAATTTTTAATAAATTCTACATTATCTATTTTATACATGAAGAGAAGTTTAAATAAATTAATTGTAGTATCAATTTTTTAAATTGGTCACCGCTAAAGAACTTTTAAAATTCAAAACATGTTCTCTTGTAAATTAATAGCTAATTAACCTTTTCGTGGCCTTGAAAAGATTACTTCACACGAATATGATCTTACGAAATATATCTGCGAAAAATTCAAACCCATTATAATATATTGGATTTGCTATTATAACGTTGAGAACAATTATTACTATTTCAATTTTTTTGCTGCAATAAATATTCAATCGATTGAAAAAGAATTAGTAAAATTGTTTTGACATCTTGAAAGCGTTGTGTGAGATCTATTTTGCTCTGACATTTGTTTTGATGTTATATTTTTACTGTCCACGATAATTATTCCATATATTTTCGGCTTGCTAGAAACATACTTGCGATAGGCCCATTTTCTATGGGGACTGTGAGGACGCAAAGGAAGGATCTTCCACCAATGCTAAAAGCTAATGACTAACTCTAAAGAGATGAATCAACGTTTCTAAATATGTAAGGTAAAGTGGGTGGAAAATATGGATGTTACTTTATTGACTACTGCACATAATCCAGCGTTTATGACGTCTGTAAATTGTACAAAGAAAAGGGAAAACAGAAGTGCCTTGCCCAAAATCTTTCGATGTAATGATATCATGGGAGATGTATATTGCTTAGATCAAAGAAAAGAAAGACACTAAAAGGGAAAATAGATCTATATCATGATGACATCGTACTTTTTTTAAAAAAATTTATTGATCTTGACATCGTAAATATTTTTATATTGTGGAATGTTAACAAAAGGAACAGAAGTTAAGACTTTCTTACATTCCGTAGAGCATTAGTTCGTCAACCCATTGACGGATATTCCTCAAGAAAAAGAAAAGGCTGTCCTGCTAGCTTCCCAACAAACAAAGATGTGTGCAACTACGCATGATTTGAGCTTAGTCAATGTGGGAAATTATATAGCGAAAATTATCTCTAACTATAAACAAAAAAAGTATAGCACAAAGGCCCAAGAAAGGAATACCCGCTACATGTGTGCAGAATATGCTGTACCCTTGTGCAATTCAACGTGTTTCTATTCTTTCTATGGAAAATAATCACCGTAAAATTGATTTTCTCTATTAGCGTAATTGGTTGTTTGGGAAGTACACTTCCCCTCCATATAATTTAAATATAAACATAAAGAAAAATATATATATATCCTTAAATACTCTTGTTTAATTGATAATAAAATACAAAAAACTGGGAGAAATTCATAAAGAGAAATAAATGGTCCCCGAAAGGCTTAAAAGTATATTTCTAACTTTATGAATGATATTTTAATTACATTCTGGTATAGACTGTAAGTCAACAATTTGTTTTGGCTGTGTCACGTTTATAAATGAGGTTTCGATCAATACTGTACAAAATGTTTCCTTTGCAAACAAAACTTACGAGGAAAGAAAATAAACCTATTGTGAAAAAATTAAAATTTATTTTTTAAAAATAACTAATATTCTGTACTTCTTAAAATATAAAGTCAAAGGAATTAATTAATTGTCCCGTGTTTATTGCTGTCATTAGTTTCACAATTCAGAATCCCGCAGAAAGCAATTTATATTCCAATAAAAATATTCGAATCTTTCATAAGCACTCAGAGCCACTACAAATCTTTGGAATCAATGATTAACCCCACCCGAGACATGAATTTAATTACTCATTTAAGTAATTAAAAGTAATCGACGAGGGATGAAGCTCTAACAATTTCTAGAGCTTTTCTAGAATATCTGGATTCTTATCTAACAGATTTCTGATTATTGCTGGAGGTATGCGGTATTAGAATGGATCACGATTTAAAGAGTTGATGTCAAGCCATAAAGCAAACAGTGTTTGTCATCAATCTCGTTTGAAATACGGGGCTTTGAACTTTTCAAATTGAAAAAATACATGCAGAGTTCTCATAAACAATGATACTATGCTATAGGTGGCACATATCTTTCAGGCTACTGGATACTGAAATATGACTTTAAAGCTATCCAGTTGTACATTCTATAAAGTGCCTTGGTATAGTGTTATGTTGAGTAGAAATTAATTTCGTAAGCCCCATTAAGACTTAAAAGGGATGGAAAATAAAAAAATGAAATAAGAATCGATGCAAAATAAATATTTCTACTTTTCTATCTTTACTTCGAATACAATATCCATATTTACATCAAAACAAAGTAATAACATAAGTATTTAATTCTTCATTCAATTTTATAAGGATAAGTTTATATAATAATATACGTTTTTTCTTTATCATATCACTTATACACAAGAAAGAAATGCTTTTGTATTCCAACCAAAATATACACATTGAAGTATCTTCTATTGTAAATCTATATTACTTATGACAATATTAATTCTTCAAATTAAGTTTTCCCCCAAGTTATGACATGGGATATTCAAATTCTAAAGCATTAAAATCTTAATGTATCTTAAGTAAACTGCTTCTAAAATATACAAAATGATACATTTACTTTATAGAAATTAAAATAAGAAATCACTATTTAAATAAGAAATTTTATTTTTCTGATGAAGATTTTAAGAAATGTATAATTAAAAACACTAGGCAATAATTTACACTACTACATTTATTGTTTTATTCCAATCTCTTATTTTTGTATTTCTTAATTCAAAAATAAGAGATTGAATATCTGTATGATACAAATTTTAAGAATCTTCCAAATCAGCATTAATTGCGCAATAGAACAATTAATATTATATGAACTTAACCAGTTTGTTGAAAGACAGAAAAAGTTTTATATTTACAATAGAAATAAATTCATTCTATGTTTCATTACTATAAGTGTTTTACATTATGATTAAAATAAATTCCACAATAATACCATATTAGACGCAAATTTCACATCTACTTCATTTTAAATGTATTTTTAACTCTAAAGATTTCAGACGTTTTTATAAATCCAATAGTTACACAGCTTTCGTTTTGATTCTAAATGAAAATATTTGCTTCTAAAATTATAAGCTCCGTATTTAACGTATAATTATTGACTTAGCTGATGATTCCTTATTCAATAAATATTTTTTAAAATAAGTTCTGATTTAAGCATATTTCATTATTTACTACTCTCTGTATGTTCATGAATTCAAAGATTTTTTTTTAAAAAAAATTAAATATAGTTGTTTATGATCATTTAAATAAATAACTCTTATTTCCTATTGAGTTGGTTCTGTCGAATCTCAAGCACAAGTAAATATTTGATTATTATGTGAATCTAATTACAAAACTATAAAATGGTTTCCAGTAAATATGAGCATTTAACAGATGATTAAATTATGACGGATGTTACAAAAATTATAAAAATCAAGTAAAGTACTATTTTGCACATATTATAATGTGCTACTTATGAAACCAAAGAAACTGCTTTAGTTAGTATTTTCAATTCCAGTGCAAAAATACTTTATAAAAGTTAAAATAAATTAGCAATCAAAAGTCATAAAATGTTATTAGTATGTAATACAGAAATACTAAAAGCGAATATCTTGAAAAATGTTTGAAATATATATTAAACTAATCAATTAATGATTAAACACAAAATACTGAAATAAAAAAAATTCAGCGAAATTCAATTAAGTTTCAGATTTTAAACACATATATATTTTGAAACACCTAGAATTGTTAAATGCTTAACAGCGAACTTGAAATGTCTATAATGAGACATAAAAGTTTTATCAAGAGGAACAATATTTCAATTCAATAAAAACCCTTTAAAGCATCTCTTTATTTAAGAAAAAAAATCAAGAAATATTCTCCACTAAATGGACTATTCTTTATTCTATTTATCCTTGGTAAATTGTTGCGATGTAATCATTTAATTGGTTCATTTAAATATTTCAAATCATTTGAATTAAGAGAAAATAGACTATATATTTATAAGAAAATATTAACATTTACTAATTTTTTTTAAAATAAATTGATACTTTTTCTCGCATCTGATTGTAAGACTTTCTGGAATTCTAAATTTGATACAGCTATAATTCTAAATGTTTTTCTCATATTTATTCATTATAATTATTTTAGACTCTTAATTATTGTCCAATGCATTTCGAAAACATTTTAAATGTGAAATTCTTCATTCAATTTATGTATTCCTTTTTACTTATTTCATTGCCTTTTTCAGATATACTTGTGCTAATAAATCTTAAATGCCAAAATAAATCATATTTTAATAATTTAAAATATATGGAAATTATCTTTGTAACAGTAAATAGGTATTAGGAAAAATTTGCAGATAGATTTTAGCACAGTAGATAATAAATATTTAAATAATTTTCTTTTAAATAATATTCTACAAAAGTTTTGCTATAAGCAACTATAACAAAAAATGGGAAGTATCGGGAAACGTAAAAGGATTCCATAATTTCTTACCAAATTAATCGCACAAATAAAATGTATTCATTCAAGAGCTCATAAAATGATAATAAAGGAGAATTTCATGTAATATGTTGAAAAGGCAAATTGAATTTATAATTGAAAATTTTGCATCTTTTGATAAAGAAATAAATTAACTTAATATATGACATCTGAGAGACTAAAGTTTTATGAATCAAATACGACGAATAAAACTGATTGTTAACACAGAACTAAAGTTTTTAAAGACGACTCTGACTTGTTCACTTTACCATTAAACAGCATTCACTATTCTCAAAATCAACGAAAACCAAAGTTTAATTAATTTTTAACTCAAAGTTTTAAAGACCTATCTAATCATCATATTTAAATACATACATAAAATTTCAAATGAACTATTTCCAGATCGAAACAGACATTCAGGTTTTCAACAGTGTTACTCTAAAATGTAACAGCAGTTTTATCTTAGAATACATTAATAAATGCACAAACTTCAATCCGCATGACAGAAAAAAAGAGAAGGATTCAAAACGTATGGTGAGATGGCTGCTTCGAATGACATACATCACTGGATGGATCCGGATCTTTTTATGCAAAAAGTTTCATATTTGTTGATATGTTTTAAGAACGAAGATGAATGAGCGGCACATTTTCGGTGTCTTTTCTGAAGATAGAGATTTATGGAGCAACATTTTGGAACTTATTTTTCGTATTCCCTTTCAGATCAAATTGAAAAAAAAAATCATGTCTACATTTTGAATTTATTTCTTAAAAGTTTGGTTTTAATCTAAACGAGAGATGATTTAATTCAACTGAAACCAAGTGATAAAAATAATCCTTGCTTGAGGCGAAAATGTTGGATTAATTTCGCTTGATTTTTTACAATGATAAACAACATAACTTATTTATTGGGAGCAAGAATCATATTTGAACGTTTATATTCATTTATCTTCGAAATCTGCATGGAATTTTCTTCTTTTTATACCATTATATTTAATTTTATCTTTTCTTTTTTAATACCGATTAAGTAAATTATTTTTCTCATTTATTACATACTAATCTAATACTATCTAGAGTACAATATTTGTACATTTTTTTTCTGTAATAATTCGCTTAAAGTTTTGTATACATATTTTTTTTCATCCGCGTTACGTTCAACTTTAAACAAATTATTAATTTCATTTTTCGTCTTATTTAACCATTCTGAATACATACCAAATATTGGTTAAACAGTAATTTTCAATTTCTTTTATTAATACTGATTGATGGTAATTAAGTTATATATAGTACATCTTTTTATGTAATAATTCCTCTGATGATATATAAACTTCTATATAAAATAAATGAATTCGTCGTTCAATAGAGAATATTTTTGTTGAAAAATACTTACTACCCATAGTACTATATATAACTCAATTACCATACACATAAATGTCTGAAAATCATCTACAGCTTCAGATATTTCCCTAGTGTTAATTTGATAATAGTATACAACTTAAATATAACATTTCTAATGAAATAAAAACACAGGTATTAGTAAAGCACATTCGGTATGTTGACTGCAACAAGTACTAATTCAAATAGAATATAACCGCATTTGATCCTTATTTAACTTTAAAAAATTAGAATCATCAATATTTGAGTCAATTCGTTAACATTTTTTTCATTTAATATAAACCACACGTATATATTAATAAAAGTATTATACTTTAATACATGTGTAAATACATACCAAATACTCTAATACTATCTAATGCTATCTTAGTAAATTTATTTTTATAACAAATTTACTAAGATATTGACATTTATTACGCTACAAATATGTGTGTTTAGAAATATGCATTTCTTTGTTTGTTTCACTTATACAACTGACACAAGTTCATTCATTTTTAATAATTGTTCATCAAACAAATATTCAAAAAATAAATACAAGCTGTACATTTCAAATTAGTTTTTAAGAATTCCTAGAAAGATATCTGCTTTTTTGAGTATTCTTGGCTAATTCAAAATCAACTAAAAAAATTATATTACTATTCAAAAATTATTCCAGTACTTGAATACATTTTGAAAACAGAAAATAGAATAAAGGAGATTGAAGCTTTGTTTCATTTTCCAAATGCCATAAAATGAATGCTTATTTTTAGAGAATACTACTGGTAGATTCTGGAGTACCTTGATATTGATGCCCGCTAGGTTGCGACATAGCGCTATTGGCATTTTCTCCCGGTATTTATCAAAACTGAAAGTTTTCATTTCAACTCATTTGTTTTGTAAAATAGTGAATTATATATCATGTTTGTGCAACATTATAAAAGTATACGCATAGAGTACTGTAAAGTAAAATGTTTTCGAATCCTCGCAAATGATTTTCGAATGCTGATGAAACGGATAAGCTTAAACATGGAACAAGAGTAATTCGTCACAAATTATTTTAATTATAGTTGTATTGTATCATTTTTTTTTTGTACAATTTCACTCAGAATTCACAATCCCTAACCTACTTTGTCAGTGGAAAGTGTTCTTATCTACGTCTCCTTTAACGTTTAATATATGAGGTTTAAGTCTGCCAGGGGCCCTAAGAAGTATGTATGAGCCTAAAACTGATATCAATCCATACTTGTTAAGATGGTGTGATGTTTGCTATCGTATTTCTCCAACTTCTACTGGACAAGTTCCGATTTTTATTTTTCGAAATCTTACGCGAACACTAAAGCGCTTTCGCTCGCTTTTCTTCTATTTTTAAGAATTTGCAAATTCATAAATTAACTCAAGCTCTTGTTCTGTGACCGAGAGTGTGTAATACCTGCTACTGTACACGAGAACATTGAATAACTTTTTTCTTATTTATTTCTATCTCTGAGCTACCATCTTACTTTCTTACCCACTAACTAAGTACTGGAGAGTTTGGTAATGTTCATATGGGCATAAAGACAATTCCGTCTATTTTAACAATATACAATTCTTCTTCTTCTCGGGTCTCGCTTCATCCCTACCTTTTACAATGAAGTCTCGATCGCGTCTCTCCCCAGACACTCCCCAACCTTCTTCCATACAAAGAAGGTGTTACCATAATTTCTTTTCTCTCCAACAAGTGTGATTTATAAAAAGATTAAAATTGCTAAAAATGCGAATAGTTCTAGCAGAAGCCCATATGAAAACTAATTATATTTTTTTCTTCTCTGTTATTAACATTTATTTTTATAAACTTATATACTTTTTTGTACTTTTAACTTAATGTCACTTTTATATGCTTATATTTGTTGTTTCTTGGTAATCGATGTGATTTATTCGAGTATCAATATTTCTTGTTCTCTGTATAAAATACTACACTTAAATTTAATTATTTAATTTCAAAATTGAATTTCAGCCAAAGGCTGACCTTATCTATCTGCATCACAATAGGAAAACTTTCAGCTCTTGTATATGCTTTTTTTTTTTTTTTTTTTTTTTTTTTTTTTTTTTTTTTTAGTTTCATTACCGGTTCATGTTTTTACAAAGAACACTATTAGGGAGAAGGGAATATTTAGTTTCTTACATCCTGCGGCACTAGAATGCCTCGAGTATGTCTTTCTCAAATGAAATAGAACTATCTCAAGGCGCACAATTGAAATACGAACTGTTCTCAAAACGATTGTATAATAGGCACCGTCCAATGTGTCTATTTGGATTTGACATTTGAATTCAGGGCATTGAATGTAAACTCACTACAATTGAAAATTCTTAGTTAAAAAAGTTTAATTATTGCAAAAATATATGAAATTTGCAATGTGACAGAAATTATTGAAAATAATCAATTTCTTGAGTTTCCTTCGTAGTCAGTGCAATGCAGACATTTCCCCCACATAGGTATTAAAGTTACTGTTGATAATAATTTCTTCACAGTCACCAAGAATTATGATTTGTTTTTCGACTGGGAGGTGTATTTTAAGGCATCTGTATGGATTTTATGTGACATATTTCGTCTGGCTCTTCTTCGCCTTCCTCACTGCTTTCCAAGTTATTTTCGTTAAAGCTCACATCATCAACTACAGTATAATCAACAGATTTTACGTCGCCATTGATATCTCCAATACTCAAGTTTTAATCAACTTCTAAATACTCTTGCTTTTGATCACTGTTACTGATTTTAACAAGTTTAAAAAATTCATTAATATTCATTCTCTATTCATTGAGAGCACTCAAAACTACAATTTCAAAGCATGATTCTTATCAGTCCCTGTCTTGGATTGCCTTAAAACTTTCTAACACTGTTTTCTTCCCCTTACTGAGAAGAGTAGCAAGAATAACAGGATTTTGAATTCAATGAATGGGAAATATCATTTTGATTGTACGACAACTTGCTTTTTCCCAATATGATGCTTCCCGTTTTCATACTAAAAACAGTATTCAAAAGAGAGGGATTATCTTTTCATTTTATTGTTCATTTGTCACAAAACTATCTTTCACTGAGCACAAACTACCTTTGAAACCTATATATATATATATATATATATATATATATATAATCATCTTAAATGCACAATTTATGACGGAGTTCTAACTTGGGGTTTCCTCCAGCTATCTGTTTGGGACTTAAATATGATGTTGTTCGATTTGAATATCTCTTCGAATATAAGAAACGTAACTGTTGTAAAAGAGAATAGAATTAGTGAAATATAGTGAAGTGATCAAATGGTAACATTTAAAAGCACCGATGCGTTTAATACGTGAGTTAGTGTAGGGAGAATAAGCGGAAATTATCAACAAAGAAATAATGATTATGCCTATACTGGTAAAGGCAGAGAAGAAAAGATGTGATTCAGTGAGGGACTGTATACGAACAGTGAGCCGGCCCCTGATATCAAGTTCTACTGCGGACTTGGACCCGACAGAGTAAAGAAATATTTATAATATTAATGTCTAGTTTCGGATCTGAGTTGTTCTATATCCACAGGGAAAAAATTTAGATTTCAAATGTAGAATATTTATAGCTACAAATAAAACAATTTAATTGTCACCAATGTGTGACTTTTTATTCATTTGTGTATAATTATTGACTATTTAAACCTGACTATTAGTACAGCAGTCAAATGTAGGAAAGAATCCTGAGGAGTTGCGAATTAAATTACATCACATTGTAAATTTCATTCTTCAATTGTTATTAATTTCCACTCAATTAAAATGGGTAAACCGAATCATAGGCAACTCTTTTTTTAATAATATCTAAGGTATCACCAAAATAATGATATCTCCTTTCTTTTCTAAATTAGAAATGCTCTAAATTTGAGCGATTTTTTATAATTCGCACGAAGTTATTCACTGGCCGATGAGTATATTTAAATTTCCATTTAATTGATTAGCATGCATATGTAAAGAATACTTCTTGTCTAAAGGATAATTGAAATAAACATATTAAAAATTATCTGATCACTAGTCGGGCATAATTTGAACATTTGAATAGATTTTGAGACTGCTAAAATCATACAAGATAAAAAAAAAACTTTTTAAAAAAATTGGCTTGATAAGAACTTAATGGGAAATCCTATAATTAACATGTTTCATCATTATGTGACTTCAAACATCTTTCCAAAGGCAGAGAGAAATTAGTAAGGCGATTTTTGTCATCAAGAATTCTTTTTTTGCCCAAAGTGACTTTTCCACTCCCTTCATCTTAATTTTTTTAATCATCACACTCCTTTGAGATGTTAACTGAGAAGTTGATGTCATTACGTTTTTCTAACGATTTTGGAAGTAGAAAAAAATGGATAAAATAGTTTAAATGGGTCACCATCTGAGATTATAATGAGGAAGGGAGTATGCTCATTATTAATGTTTCATAGAAATATTTCTTTATGTAAGTTCAATTTAATTTTCCTTTGAGTTTCATTTGGGATAAGAAGCTCTTTGAGATGCTGTTATCATATGTAATATGAATAGAAGTTAATTAATAAATTGCAAAACTTTTTAACTAATTAATATGAAAAGTTTTCTTGCTCATTTTGAAAAATTGTATCATTAACTTATGCTTAATAAATATCAATTATAATGCAAAATAATATTACATTTATATAAAGAAAATTGTCATGTATTCTTGAAAATAAAACATCTCACTAAAGATACACTGCGAAAGATGTTTTGATTTCCTCTCAAGATTTGGCAAGGTGCTGATATATATATATATATATATATATATGTTACAAAAGCAAGTAAATTATAACAAAAGCTTTTCAAAGTCACTATTATCAAATTTAATAAGCCTGCAAAACAGATTATATGTAATTAAAAAGATAAAAGACAAAGACATATTTACTATACAGAATTATGTTTTCAAAGACCTATTTAATTCTATACATATAGCTGAGCTAGTAAATGTATAATTAATTACTTATAAGTATTTTAATATTGTTAATTTTATTTCTTAAGAAAAATTTAATTAATTAGTTAATAATAACTCTTAGAAAAAATATACTAACTTTAACGATAAATACTTTTAACAAACTAAGAGTATTCTACAAGAATAGGCTAGTAATAGTTTAGTCATTATCTGCTTACACTATTTTGAACAAAATTATACGGATAAAAATTATTTTATTAGTTTTAGATAAAGGGATGTCCTTCTTGGATTTGGTGTATTTATAATAAGCACTCTGAATATAAACCTAACTTATCATTTTATCATCCATATTAAATTCAATTCACACAAAAATTAGTGAAAATGGATTAGAATTTTAAAACACACATTTGAAAATTTTATTCAAAAAATGATTTGTAATATTTACATTAAAAGAGACAGTTTTGAATTCCATATAGTTAAGGTGTCTTTCGGGAGGTAGCTGTATAAATATTTCTGTTTTTAGAAACAATATCTATTATTAAACAGAATTAAATAATAATATTATTTCCAGCTCAAAATTAAAAAATCATTTTAATATTAGGTTCGTTCAATATTCTTAAAACATCCAAGAGATAGCACTCGTAGCACTGAAAATTGTTTATATTTGGCAAGCATCATGACTCACTAGACAGCTGTCTCAGTTTTTTTTATCATATGGTTTCATTTTTAGTGTTGATTGAATCAAGAAACTTGTGTTTATTTAGAAAAGTAAAAAAAAAGTGAGTTTTGAGCAGTGATTAAACATGCTTATTTAGAAGGTTTATCATTCAATGTGGTCAAAGCAGAATTAAATGAAGTTCATTGGACATCTGCTCCTTGCAACAACTTATACAATTAGGTATATGAGTTTAAACGTGGCCGTACATCCGCAACAGATGAACGTCGTTTGGGACGTCTATTTGAAGTTATTACTCACGAAATGATTGACATAATCCACGATATGGTTTCGACCGATCGATGAATCAAAGTGCGCGAAATAGTTGAGGCCACTCGCATATTAGAAGGTACAGTGTTTACAAATTCGCACTCAAAATGAGGTGTGAAAAAACTTGTCGGCAAGATTGGTGCAACGTTTGCTCTCAGTGGAAAATATGTGCAATCGTGTGGTCGACTCTGTGGCTTTTACAGAGCTTTTCCTTCCCAATCCTGAAGAGTTTTTACATCTATACTTATCTGTGGATAAAACGTGGATACATTAATACACTCCAGGCAAGGGAACAGTCAAAACAGTGGGTTTTTGAAAGCGAAATGACTCCAAAGAAAGCAAAGATTGCGCAATCGACCAGCAAGATGATGGCCACGTTTTTCTGGGACGCACACGGAATCATCTACACCTATTACTTCGAAGTAGGACAAAATAGCTGCAGAGAATTAGGCGTCGTTATTGCACCGGATGAATGAAGAAATCAAGAAGAATGTGTATCTTTGTTTAAATCTGTATTCTTGTGTATCTTTGTTTAAAATTCTACATACAGAAATTTAAAATTTTAATTCTTTTTTTAGACTTTATCTCTTTTTTATTTTATAGCTTATTCTATTTATTTTAATGTTATTGGATCACTTTTAATGAATAATGATATGTATGTATAATAAGTTTATTTTTAATGCATTCACAATAACAATTTTTACTATTTTTAATTTCACATTTTAAATTTCGTTAATTAATTTTTGCTTCAGTTTTCCATTTGTTATTCATTTATTATTCGTTAATATAATTGGTAGTACTTTATATTTGGTAATACTTTTGAACACTGATAATTATATTTTTACTTATATACCTACTTCATATATATATATATATATATATATATATATATATATATATATATGGGGGTACACGCGTGCGTGCGTGCGTGTATGTGTATGTTTGTGTGTGATTTAAATAATATTTCAATAACATTTATAAATAGTTGAAATAACTGAATAAAATAACTGTGGAAGCATGAATGAAAACAAGGAAAACTATTTTTTAATTTCAAGGAAAATTTAGAAATAAATTTTCGAATATTAATGATTAAATATAAGAAAAAGAAATTTTCTTTAATGCTATAAGTTAGAGAAAAAGAAGAATCAGAAAAATAATTCAGCAAAGAAATTAAGAAAGAGTTCAAATGTTTGAAACAATTAATACACAAATAGCAATAATAGCAAGAAGATAAAATTCAAATCATGAATAAGTACAAACCAAGATATGATAAACAGTAAAAACAAATTAGAGAAAAACTGTACAGAAAAGGAAAAATAACATTTATAATTTTTGAATCTAGCTTCTAACAGATTAACTCGTTTAACCTGTTTTACAAGTCCAGCAATTCCAAACAAACAAAAACGTGACACACGTCGATATGAAATTTCCATAAATTAAAAAGGAAAACAACTTGCAAAAATCCCCTCGTTGCCTAAAAAAGAAATAAGTAAAAAATATGAACAGGGATAAAGAGATAAACCTTATCTAAAAACAATGAAAAAGAAAAAATAATCAACCAGATTAAGAATTATTTAAAAAATAAACATGTGACAACATGCACAGCAACAGAACGCATGAAACTTTCGCTTACAAAACATGATTTACACGCACAAACTAATTCTAGAAATGTAGTAATGACTTCTACCAATGAGAAAGAGTGCTAATGCAACACAAATTTTAAAAATACATTTCTTTTAAATCTATAAACAAAATTTCAGAACTATATTTGAGAAATAAATTTCGAAAAAGAAAAAAAAAATTACTAAAATTAATAATTAAATAAAACTTAAAAGCAATCCATCTTGCACAGCTAAAGAAAATTCAACTAAACTTATTCAAGTTGATGTAAATATCCTTTATTTTAGTTACAATATAAAATAATACATAAGATTTGATTATAAATTACATTTCTGAAAAAATATATATATTTAACTCCCAAATAAAGGAGCTTTATGAATCCTAAAGGAATGAAGAACGCCTTTATCAGATATTACCAGAAATTAATTTACATTTTTAAAAGAAAGCCAAAATATATCAATGCATTTAATTTAATCAATGCATTTAAATAATCTGGATAAAAATATCTGAAAGTCTAACTTCATTATTATTATTAATTTGGGAGGAAATAATATCATCAATATATCTAAGCATTATTTAACAATTATAATCAAAAATAACTATTTTCATAAAAATGCAAACAAATATTGTTTAAGCAATTACTTTCAAACTTACCTTGTGATGTAACTTTAATCTGTTTATAGATCTTATTATTAAAAAAAATGTGTAATTTTAAACTTGGTTATATTAGCCTTCGAAGAAAATTACAAAAATGTGTAATTTTCTTTGAAGGCTAATACAACCAAGTAATTAAATTTTTGAAGTACAATAATTTCATTGATACTGAATTTCTTATATATGTACTAAAGAGCTTTCGTAAAATTCTCCATGTCAGTTGAATTAAAAGGAACTTTAAATTCAACGTTGTAAGTAGCATAAGTCTGTTATAATTAATACATTTGACTTTTTCAGCAAATTCTGGACTGAATGGGACTGCACTCTTCAACACAGCAAAAATATTTGTATACTTTTTCTTATAAATTTTTACAAGCAAGATTAAGATATGCATACGAACCATTAATTAATCTTTCAAATTTAATAAGAATTTTATGAAATTTTAGTGTTAAAATAAGTGAAGTAACTCAATATTTTTCCTGTCATCATCAACTTTCTTTTTGATGCATTATTTTTTTTAAAAATTTATATGTGACTACTGCTCATAACTCCAAATAAGTTGTCATTCTCAAGATGCTTTCTAGTTAAATTAATGTAAACTTTTTTACATGTATTGGGATAATTTTTAGTACTTTACCTATATAATTCAATATAAATTTATCTTGTAAATTATTGTTTTTAAATCTTTGTGTTCTTAAATATTTCAATGTTTTTAGTATTTATACATTGGTCGCAGAATTTTTTTCATTGGATGTCACTGAAAAATCTCTAATCAGCAGTAAAATCCGTTTCTTTTCTGTTTTCGCGAAGAATCACAAATTAGAAAAGACTGATGGAAAAATCAATGCTAATGTTGAAAAAGTTCCTTTCTTTCGGTATTCTTTTTACCCTTTCTTTTTAATGGACTGTCGCACGAGCATTATGTAAACATTTTCTGAAAAAATTCTTTTTAACCTGATTCGTTTGTTGAGATCTTTGCATTTGTAAAGCGAAAACTTCCTCTTCGCTTTTCTAAGCAAATGCTCTTCAGTTTTTGTTTTCTGTATGCGGATTTGTCACCCAAAACTTTTTGTTGTTTCTCGATTTCCAAACTTTTGTACCATTTTCTTTGTACCTGAGCAAAATGGGTCTAAAAATAACTATGAAAGGTATTTTTTTTTAACATGAATAATTTTTACAGTGTGAATTTCTAATACTTTCATTTAAATGCATATGATATACTTGGTTTACAAGAAATATTTTATATTTCCAATAAATTAATGCTCTAATTTTCATTTATTTTTGTTTACTTTTAACGAATAATAATTCATTATATACATATTTAAAAATAATGAGGATATATTCTTAACGTAATAATTAGAAAATAATGAAAACTTATGGTTAGTCCTTATTTTTATCATTACTTTCTATTCGAAAAGCAAATTTTTTGTGATAATAATTAATTTTAAATAACGGGATATTCCAGATTAGTTGTTGAACAAAGCTTTTGCTTGTAGCTTTTTCCTCTGCGTTATGTATCTTAACTTACCGTAGAATTCCCAATTACTGTTCATGCTTTTGAGAGTAATAAAGGCAATTCAAGATAGTGTACTGCAGTTATTTTGATATACTGCATTATTAATTACAATACAATAACATATTTATCAAATGTTTTTATTTCTATATTTAGCTTCAAAATATTTTTACAGTTTTACTTATTCAAGTTCTTGGAATGTATTAAGGTTCAAATGCATAGTTAAAGATTTACTTCCAAATATTTTTCGTAAAGCCTGTTTTCCCCAATTCTAAAAAAAAAAAAAAAATAGTATACTTTTCATCCGTATTGCATACAATAGTTTTTATTATTAAACATAAACATTTAAAACTTTTCAAAAGACTGAAATTGGCAAATATTTTCAGAAGTCTAGTTTTCCAATCTACGAGGCCTAATTGAACAGTACTGCCTCCATGGCCATAACTTTCTCATCTGCCATCCAATTTTCAAAATTAGGATTGTACCTGAAATCTACAAGTATCGTTTATGTAATGTATTTGTTTTGCTTTTGTTCACAGAAGAATTTGGTGTGTTGAGAAGTGAAAAAGTTGGTCATTCACATCGCTATAAGGCTGTAGCAGCAAGGTGTTATTCCTCTTAACTTTGGACCTTGCGTCTTTCACCTCCACCCAAAATTGAAAGAACTCCTTTAGACGCATTCCAAATTCGACAACAACCATTGGAATACATCCCTCACTGGCGGAAGTAAATGGAAAGGTACTGCAATTGTGTCAAAATATGAATATTACCTTATAACACTCAAGTACAACAAAACGGGCAAAAAATACAACGGTTATGGCAATGAAGATAATATTTTTAATTCAAGTTCCATGCCTTAGCAGGAATTAATGACCTTGCTATAATTTTACATTTACAATAGTAGCTTAAGTATCTATGATGAATATATGAAATTAATTTTAATTTTTATAGATTCATGTAGTATTACAGTCGGATACCGTTAACCCATGGCTCATTAATTCGCTAACTCATTTAGTTCACGGTTTTACTAAGGTTTCTATTTTTATGAAGAAAAAAGAGGCAAAACAGTCATTAAAAGGAGAGCTAAACTTATTAAAACTTATTATCCATTAAAAGGAGGCATTAAAAACTTTTCTTCCTCGTCTATCTATTTCATTTATCGTTGGAAAAACATACTATGGATTTCCAGTTTGCAATTGCAAACTTATTCTCCGAATGAGAGAAATTAGGATCAGAAAAAAGAAATAAACCAAATGGGGCTTGACACCCAAAAAATGGACAAAACCGAAGCGCAGAGGTAGAGTGGGAATATTTAGTGAAACTAGAAATAAAAGAAGTAATCCAACAATGGAATTGAAGAAGGGAAAAACTTAAACACCATACAAAATTATAAGTGCAGAAATCTGAGTTTAAAAGAGGGGGGGGGGCAAGGAAAATCCATCGTTGACCTTGGAAAAAACCCAACTACAATAAGTCGACCTTGACCCCGACTACAATGAGTTAACATGATCCGAATGTATTTTTTTCCATTTTTCAATCTACTTTCAGTTTTTAAATTCTTCATTTTTTTTTTTAATTTTAAATTACATTTAGGAGACGGTTTCAAAAAAATTACATGAAAAAAAATCATAAATTATTCCAATTTCATTTAGAGATGAAATCAGTACGAATTTCAAAAAGAGACAATACCTGTTTTTAATTAAAAACCTACAAAAAACGAGTTTTTTTGAACATGGTTTTCTTTCAAACTACACACTTTGTGTAACATAATTTCCTTATACCTTAAATTTTAAGGGCAAAAGGGAACATTGAGTCAAATTGAATTAATTCAATAATTAGTTTTAATAATTTATTTTATTATTTGACGTTTATTAAATTTATCATCTAAAATAAATATCTGTAAACATTTTTAGCTCATTTAAGCATTATATTAATCAATTAAGCTACATGTAATTAAAATTAAAGCAATTGATAACTTATGCTAATAAATTGAATATATTTATGCTAAATGTAATTAAAATTAAAGTAAACGATAAATTAACAAACGACGGATTTGGCAACCATTTGGCGACTTGGCGAAAAATTTGGAATAAAATTTAATTCCTTAAATAATTAGTTTTAATAAATAATTTTTTTTATTAATATAATTAAATTATCGTTTTGTCATCCAAAACAACCGTGTATAAAAACTTTCAGCTCAATTGAGCGCTATAAAATGTGAGAAAAAAGCTTTTAAAATTTTGAGCCAAACAAAGTTACATCTTGAATTAAACTATTAAATATCGTTTGAATATTTAAATAGAAAGAGCAAATTGAATATTGATTTAATTTGGCATATTATAAATACTAGATACTTTTTCACGATGCTGATACCTAAAGTTTAATTAGTTCATTCAAAATGTAAATCATTTTTATATGAATGTTATTTTATAAACGTTATATACCACTTAAATCATTTAAATACCTAAGATTAGAATAGCGAATTTATTTAAAGAATAGACAATTTAAATTTAACTGTAAACTTGGGGCAATACATTTCTTACATCGTGAATAATTAGAATTAAGTTTTTAATTCCATTTTTAAATTCAATGATTTTAATATGATATATTTTATTTTTGTGGAATGCGCAATTGGTAAGAAAACTTCATATTTTTTTTAAAAAAAAATAAGTAAAATAATTGAAATGGTTAAAGTAAAGTAAGTAGGAATTGAAATAACGTGTGGTGTTATTCCAATTGCTGAATATAATGGGATTCTTCATGCGAGTTTTGTTTCAAGTGAGAGTCAATAATATTAAAGAAGGGTGCTTTTTTATTTGAAGTAAATATATTCCGTTTTCGAATGAGGCTAGTTTTGTTTCGAACTCTTCAGCTGATTTTGTAAGTTTAACAATGTTTAAGTACTGGATTGTATTATTATGTTATTGAAGGTTATTTCCCTTATTATTTTAACCTTATCTCCGTTTTAAGTTTTGTAAAATCATCCAATCAATCAATAGTAGTTGTTATCAAAATCTCACAGTATTTTTTTCACGCGCCATATTGGATGATTTAAGAACATTAATTTGTTTGGTGGTGTTAAAGGTTTTTCAGCTGTTTCTGATAAGATATTTTAAAATATGTGTATACATAAATTGCTTTTGTTTTTAATGAAACATTTATTTACTATAGCTAATATTTATTTGTTCCCTTTGTTTTCTTTGGTTGACTTACTATCCAATTTTGGGATTTTTGCTAATTGTTATTGGTTTACACCATTTATGATAATACAATTACTAAAGTTGTGATGTTTGGATCCATCACAACTTCAGTGGATGTATTGAACTGTTTAAACACTCTACTCTCAGTCCAAAGCTTGAGGTAGTATCTGAATTACATTATCTCCCTTTTTGAATTCTTCTTAGTTTTTTTCTCGTGAGCTATGCTTTGTAGATCTTGGTAATAGTTAGATGTATTGAATTTGGATGCATTTTTTTCAATAACTAGTCTTATTTTTTAATTGCAATTATTTACATGTTCAATATATATTCTTGAATATTCTATAATTTTATTTCCACATGTATATTCAGCATTTTAATGACTTTTTTTTCATTATAATACTTAGTATGTATGCTTGAAAGGATGATCATTTTTAATTTTAATGTTGTTATTGTTTAGTTTTTTACTGTATATTTAACTTAATTTTGAAATCATTTCAAGACTGATTGGTTGTATGTATTTATGGCTCTGGGTCTTCTTGAGATAAATTGTGCCAAACACAAGATAAGAAATAATTTCAATATTGTAGTTTTAATATGATTAATTTAAATTTTGGTTTTCTTTATAACAAAGCCAGCAATTCGGAGAGAAATTGAATTATAAGACTTCGTGAAAACGCTAAGACACGTGGAATTTTATTATCGGTAGACCACGTTCTACAAAGCATTTTTGATTAGGAGGCTTATGGCTTCTAAAATACATCATATCCTTGCTCTACAGGGATGAACTATACTTAACTTTGCACACAGATGATTGCCCCCCCCCCCCCCCCCGCCTTTTCACTGAAGAAAAATCCGAAAGTAAGTGCATCACAGTAGAACTAAACAAATGTATCTAGGTACAGTGTACAGACAGTATCTGTAGACAGAGATCGACATCTATATAAGCAACAAGATCTTACTGGCCGTGTTTCTCGAAAAAAAGTTCTTCCAGACTCAATAGAATTAGATGTATAAAGGAATCGAAAGTACTTCACTGTGAAATATGTAAATGAAAGACTATAATTCTGGAAGAGGATTATTTTTTCTGATGAAAGTAAATTTATCATTTTTGAATAGGACGGCATACGAGTGATACTCGTGGAACTCGTGAAGTGAGATTGAAACACAGAAATGCATCCAAAGAATTTACTTTCCACAATGAAGCATGGTGAGGTTTATTTGGGGTTGTATGAGTGCCTCGGGGAATTGAAAAAAAAATTTACTCTCACTTAATAGAATCTTATGTCACGAGCTTTATACAAACATTTCTAAAAATAATGTACGGTTTAGTTCGACGAATATAGGTCCCTCTAGTGATTACCTTTTTATGCATGATAACGATCCCAAACTTCGATTTAAATATTTGAATATGGTTCTAAAATAACACTCCTAAATTTATGAAATTTCACCCTCGGTCACCATATAACAATCCTATTCAACATTTTTGAGATATTCATATTCAGAATGTTCGAATCAAGATAATTTCAAATGTAAAAGTTCTATGCAAAGTTTTGTAAAGGATAGATTTAGCTACCTAAGGTGCGTTTTATTTTATAATTATTATTAAATTACCCAATTAAATATAAAAATTAAAGTAAACGATGAAATATCGAGAAATAGACTAGTACACTTTTCCGATATTAAAATTAAAGGAAATAATAAATTATTAAATTGAATATTTATAAGGTAAATGTAATTAAAATTAAATCAAAAAATAAATTATTAAATTGAATATTATATCAACTACATGTAATTAAAATTAAAGGAAACGATAAATTATTAAGTTGAATATATTTAAGATAAATATTATTAAAATTGAAGCAAACGATAGAAAATTGATAAGGGATTGGTTACGTCAAAAGAGATCCAACTAAAACAATAGCCCCTTTGGTGGCTAATAAGCATGAATCGATAAACTCTATCAAACAAGAATGGGACTACAATTCCAGTCTAGTGGTTGAGTATATGCAAGTAAGGCTCAGAACAATTATTCTAACTAACTCATATCCTACAGGAATTAATTGTAAAAAACTAGTATATGCATTTAAAATTATGTGCAGTGTACAAAAATTTTTCACGTGACAAGATTCTTGACTAACTTCTTATTTATGTTTCATAATTTCATTTTATTTATGACATATTTCTTCATTTTAATTTTACATGGAAATAATAAAATGCGCTCCATTGTATATATCTAAACATGTCTGTCTACGATTACTGTAAATGGTGTTATGCTTAAAAGGTTTTCAGGATAATAACTTGAATGTGTCTGACGTGGTATACTTCCCTATTGGCAACATTTATTTATTTATTTTTCTTAATAAGGCTTTTCATGCCAAATTTAATGCTCACCATTGCTATTTTGCAACATATATTAAGCTGGCGAAAAAAAATACCAAATTTTGCAAATGTAAAGCAAAATGATATATTTATCAGTCATCTCAAGACATTCGGAATATTTGTATACTTTTCAATGATAGATTCACACACAATCATATTATGCAGAATATTTTCATATAAAAATTCTGTAATAGAAAAGCAAGTACTTATTAAGATTATTTTCCAAGATAATTAAAATTATAAAAAAGCATATATTTTACTGATATTTAATTTTTGGTTGAGATAAAGGTATACGAATACACCAGTATTTTATTCCAAAACACTTATTTAGCAGTAATTACTTGAACTAATATTCTAAACTGACATCGACCTCAGAATTTTTGTACGAATTATAGGAATCGTGTTTTATTTATACTTTACTCATTCTATTTGTAATACACTGAGTTATTTTGTCAATTTTCTTACAAAGAGGGAAAACAATTTGTCAGAAAATATTTTAATGGAAATGTTTATAAAGTTCTATTTTTCTAAGATCATACATTTGTTTGCTGTTTATCTGTTTTTACTTTAAATAATAGTAAATATATCCAGATTATATAAGTATTAAAAAAGGTGCAGTGTAAAAGTACGGATTATAAATTATTTATATTTCTGTCTAATAACACAATATTTTTTGCAGTTACCAGCTTTGTTTGAAAATAATTTTCACATATGTTTTCTTAAATTTGAAAATTCACAAGAATATTATTTATCTTTATTTTGTTTCTTTACTAAATATCATTACAAGAAAGAAGCAGGAGGAATAAATTAAGCCAAAACATATACCAAAATGGTCATAATTTGCTTCAATATATTTCAAAAATAAATAGTTTCATTACTTTTTTACAAAATATATTCATCTCGATTATACCAAAGTGAAGGAATTTTCTTAAAAAAAATTTAGAATCAATTTTAGGACGTTTAATAACTTTCAAAAAGCAATGTTTATAAATGTGAAGAGTTTTTTTTTTTTAGAAATTTTTAACTGAAATATTTTATGGAATAATAAACCATTACTTTAAGGAATGGCTGTTTAAAAATACCGAAATCTGACTACAAAGCTCAGGATGAAGCAAAGCAGTAAAATTAATTTATGGTCCATCTTTCATTTTAACTGCTTAAAGCCAGTTCTAATGAAAAAAAAAACCCGGATGAATAAAAAAAATTAACTTCTAAATTTATCTGCCTTCTAAAATTAATGCATATCATAATAAATTAAATATAATGCAGTTTTATTGATCCTGTAAAAAAAATGACAAACTGTAGCTGTATTTCGAAAAAAGAACAATTCTTGCATTAGGAAATGCGACAATATCGTGATGAGGGTAATTAGCGTTTGTGCAATTCTTTCGGAAATGCATAGATACAGAAATGCGTGAGATCGTTTGTCGTGATGCACAGCAATTAGCGTAAACAAAGAACTGGACTGAATGAAATATTTACTTATGCGGACAAAACAAAATGTGTTGATATTTATGCTCCCTTTAGAAAATCCCTTCATTTTTATTAAGATTTGAATAATTTATTTATGCAAATTTTATAATCAACAATCACATGTTTATTTTATTTTATTTATTACCTTTTAGATCTAACCTATATATTATATATTGAATCTAAAAGATTCTAGAAGAAATTACAAGAGGAATTCATTATTTCCTATATTGATAAGGTTCCTGGTAATGATTCTATTAAATATAAAGAACTCTATGCAATTATGAATAATATTCATCTGATTAATAATAATGTATTTGTATTAATTAATTATAGAGATAGAGAATAATATCTTATTGATTTAAAGTTTATAAAGATATGCTATATATGCAATGAATAACTTTAAATTTCCTCGTATATTTTTAACCCCTACATTTCAAAAAGCACCTATTAAACTTAGAACTATAACAAATAATTTCAATATATACATAACTATAGCAAGTAAATTGTTACAAAATACTAAAGATGGTTTGATTATCTTTATATTAGTAATGAAATTATAATAATTTTGAAAGTAATCATTAGAAATAAATATAAAATTATTAATTATATAAAAAATAAAAAGATATCTGTAATTAGGACTTTGAATTTTTTTTTGTAATTTAATAGATATTGATGATTTAATTAAAGTTTTTTTAGTAAATTTAAGAAAATAGAATTAAAAATTAATTCTTCTACTTCTCATGCGAAATTTAAATTTCATATCAATCCAGTATTGAGAGAAAATTTTATTTTGATTGTAATGAAAAAATTATAAGTAAACCAATGGCATACCTCAAGATGGTCTTGATAGTAATATTCTTGCTAATATTTTTATGAATATATATTTTTAGCAAATGATAAGTTCAAGTTACTTAGATATTGACGATGTTATAATTTTTCAAACTAATTTCAACTTAGAAGTTAAATCAGATTTATCATTTTATATTCCTTAATTAATCTGGATTAAAACTAATTAACTCTTGTGAAATAATTTTTTAAATGTCATCTTGAAAATTGAAAATAATATAATTATCAATAACATATAGTACAAGAGAGATAGTTATTGTTACCTCATTAATAAAGTTCCTTTCTTTAATAGCAATTTAATTTGAAATATTTATAGAAACATTTTATGTAATATTTTACTTTTAACTATCAAAAGATTTAATATACCTATAAATATTCAAAATAATTCAAATATTTTTTTTTACTTTTGCTAAAGCTGATTAACCTATTAATTTTTAAAGAGAAACTTAAAGTATAAAGACTATAAAATTGGTTATTTGTAAGTTTTCTTCATTTTTATGTATTATTATGATTACAAATTTTATGATAATTTTGTTTTGAAAATTTTAAAAAAAGATTCTCTTTTGCTTTGATTAAATTTTAAATTTAATTTTTAATTAGATTTTTTTCCTCATTTTTTTTAATATTTATTGTATATTTTATTTTTAATTCTTTTATTTTGATTGTTAAATTTTTAAATTTTTTTATTTATTTTATTTTTATTCATTGATTCATTTTTCATTTAACTTAAATTTAATTCAGAATTAATATTTTTCAAGCATACCCCCCAATATGAATAGTCATACAAAAGTACAAAGAAGGGGAAAAAACATATTTAGGAATCTAATTAAGTTTCTATACTAACAAATTATATTTAGATAAAAAAAAAAGATTTACTCATATTTTATACCCATGAATGCTTTATTTTAAGTCATAAAACTACTTGCCAAAGCATGAAAATTGAGACAAAGACAGACTTGTGTCAAAATACCATTCTATCTTTTCCTGTCGAATAAACAAGTTATAACCTTTGCCAGAACCATTTATCGGTAACTTTTTAATAACCTTTTCTCGTTTAATATTCCTTCGTTTATGTGATACAAAATTCACATGTTTATCAAAAACTGTTAAAGTGCTTGATGCTACATGTAAATACCACGAAGGAATGCAGATTTCAGATTATGCTGCATCCGTTGAATATTTAATTAATTATAGCTTACTAGCTGGTATACCCGGTCTTTGCACTCTTGAATAGAAAAATTTAACGATTGAAATGGAAGAATGTTTTTTCTTATGTGAATTAATTTTTAAATAATACTTCGAGAAATTTTAAGTGTACTATGAATTAGATTCTAAGTAAAGTATGCTTTAGTTCATTAATTAATAACGCCAAATATGTAAATAGATGAGTTATCCTGTATTTCCTGGGCTAATCTGAAAGAAAAAAAAGATATATTCCAACGATAAGAGATCTAACAAAGGTAATTAATTCAAAACTGGATTTCTTTTCATTAATATTTTGTCAGCAAAAAAATATTTCAACATGAAGTTAAAAATTTTCCGCAAATTAAAGAATCTTTTAACGCCACAGATAACAATAACAATATTCTACTATTTAAACTAATTAGAATAAAATTGTTGCATCTGTTGAAAAACAAAATTATGGACAAAAGAGGTGACTTGAAAATTAACTTCCTGTATGAAAGGAATTAGTGGGCATAAGTATACAGCTCCTTCCATATACCAGGGAAGAACATTAAAAAATTTTGGAGCGATACGAAAAAAGTTATAAATTTGCATAGCAGACAGTCTATGACGTATTTCCTTCCTTATTTAACTCTACAAACTTCTTAAAGTCTTATTAAAGAGTCAGTAAGTTCACATGAATATATGTAAGAGAAAGCAAACATAGTTTATCAACTCTTAACAGCTATAACAAGTTCACTCTCGAATCCTTCTTAACGCAATTTTAATCCAAGTTTATATTCTAATAGTAAAATCTTTGCTTAACGAAACACTCGTTCCTATTCAATCACTTCTTGGTATCACAGATCCAACTCATATTAGTATAACTATGAGTCACTTCATTCCAAACGTTAAACTGCGCTGATTCAATCCGAGCTACGCTTATCTTTCAGCTTGTCGTTATCATCTATCTCATTTCTCTTCCCTTTCAATTCTATTTGACTTTATATAACCTTAGTTCAATTGATTACATATCTTTCGTATTTATTTAATTTACCTAATCATGTTTCATTTCGGTTCTGATGGAATTGCAATTTTGTACAAACAAAATAACCATACAGTCCCCGAGGCTTGTGAAGAGAAAATCGCTAATAGCCCAAATTCACAAGACAAACAAACATTCAAATTTGTACGTAAGATGTAATACAATATGATTATCTTATTATTCATGACTTCGAAAGTAAAATTTTTTAACAGACTTTATCTCTTCCGCAAGGGAAAATACTAAATTTTCATATAAGCTAATTATAATTATTTGCATGTATCTGTGTGTACAAACAATGAAATCATTTTATTAGTTAATAGTAAAAAACACGTTGAGCTCATAATAATTTATCGGAATCGATTATTTATTATTTTCAGAAAGAAAATTATTTTCATTTAAAGCGGAAATTTTACTTGTAACTATTTAGACATGTGGTTATTGAAGAATTCAGACTGCGTATTTGACACATTTATGAACGTCGCTTTTACACAGAGTTTGAGGAGTCTCAGGACCCTTTAACTTGAACCTTTTCGATTTCTTTGGGTAGGGGAATGAATATTAGGAACACCATCTTTTCTGAATATTTTGGAGTCAAAATATTTTGTTTTCGCCATGGCCATTCAACAGCCATCTCCAATAGAGCCAAAAATCTCAAAGCAAACTCATACTGTATTACCATTCCCTAGTAGCAATTCTTGAATGGGTCTCACCTTATCGAGAAACAATTTCAGGATTTTACGCAATATCTTCTGCACCATCGAGAACGGGATTTCTGTTTGTCGTGATATTCAACGTGCACTGCTGGTACCCTGCATATTAGCTATCGTCCGATCCGTTACATCAGTTGAAACTTCTTCAACTTGTTCAAGCTTGATACTTTTCCTTCCTCTTCCTGGTTGAACACCAAGAGTTCCTTAGTTTCAAATCTTTCAATCACTTTTTGGTAAGTTTGTTAAGGTCATCAGCCCTCTACTTAACTTTTTTAGCCGCCGGTATTCACAAAAGGCAGCACTGATATTTTAATCCCACTGATAAAACTGTTTGACTTTATCAGTAGGATGAAAACTGCACGATCACGCAGTGTCATCTCCATTGACGAACGAATTCTTGAAGAATGACTAATGAGTGAGTGAATGTTGAATTTAATGGTGCAAAAGCCATAGCAAGCTATGCTGCGCCAAACATTTGTTAAAGTCATTAAAGAAGAATGAGTAGAATTCCCACAACCATTCCTTTTATCCTCGTTATCTTGTCACAGTACCCGTATATACAAATTTCGTGATGTATTTTTCGACCGTTGCACCAGAGTTCCTCCTATCGGCGTGTTTTGGAAGTAACTTTTTTCCTTTAAGTATCGAAACCGAATATTCCAATGTGCATGGTGACCAAATTTTCTTCATCCAGCATTTTACACGCTATAGGTCTCCGAACACTTCCTGTTATTTCTTGATCACCCGGTATATAGCATTTTTGTTACATTTTTCAATTTCAACTTCATTTCGCCCCCCCCCCCCCCTAAAAAAAAAAAACTTTAGCTTGCACACAGGATTAATCAGATACTATTCAAAAATTTAGTTTGAAATGTCATACAACATATTCAAAACAAGATTTCATGACATATGTACCAATTTATACTTAAATAATTTGCAGAAAGAAATTTATATAAATTTTAATTGACTTTTTACTAAAAGTTTTGTAATTTTATAAATAATTGTAATTAAAAAAATCTTTTTGCTTATAAAACTTATAAAAAGTATGTATAATTTCAAAAATAAAAATAAATAAAAAGTATTTTGAAAAAGTATTCACACAATTTGTACTTCTTTATATATATTTAAGATTCTTTTTAAATTGCTCATAAAAAAGAGCATTAATGTAAATATATATATATAACACATGGATCAATAAGTTCCGA
>BMAW01085552.1:426577-450876 GCA_019974015.1 Nephila pilipes | reverse complement strand
GCACGCGTACTGAAGGAGCTGACAGAAGACTTCCAGCACTGTTTCGAACAATGGAAAATTCGCATTGAGTGTTGTAGGGATTGAGGATGGGTGTATATTGATGGTGATAATAAGTAAATATGTAGGAGATATCAAAATAAAATGTTTTACATTGTCATTCTCGTTATTTAATAGCCACACCTTATATATATATATATATATATATATATATATATATATATATATATATCCTTTACATTAAAAAACTATTTTTATACCATTTTCAAATTAAAACTTAATTTTTTAAAAAAACTTTTTTTTTACTTATAATTTTACTGTAAAAGTTACAACGTTACTTCACTAAATTAAAAATAGGGACAGAAAAAGTTTCATATTATAACGTTGCTACTACTTAATCTTACAAAAGCACAACATGTGTATATTTATGTTTTCGATTTGCATCCATGTTACATCTTTGTAAACTCGTAAAGAGTCTTTTGGGACAGCACCAAAAAATGATTCACATTACGATCCCACCTCCCTCGGAGTAAATTTCGCTCCCGATAGCTTCGTGTTAATGTGGCGAATATTTTCATCTTCCTGGCAACTTACTCCTGCCAAAAACCTGACACCGCTCGAACGATTACAAATTCCGGAGCTATCCATCATCCTCCCTCAACTTCGCCGCTTAATAAAGTTGACCATGTAAACAAATCGAATCCCAACAAAAGGAACATCCTCCATATTTTACGCATCATTCGAGAAACATGGAACCGCAAGAGGAGAGAGGGATTTATCCCAAAAGGGAAGATGAGGAGCAGGAATCAGATCTTCAGAGGAGAGAGAAAAGAACGCAGATAAGAGGATGCGCGAAGGGAGAAGGAAGTGGAGGGTAGGAGGATCAGTTTCTTATCTACCCTTGCGACTTGTTCTCAAAAGAATTTTCCATGCATGCTAGTCTAATAACTCCACTGAGTTGCAATAATTCATCAGAGGGATCTGTCAATATCTTTTTGCCTTTTCTTCCGTTCTTCGTGCGTGTCTTTTTTTTTTTTCTTTTTCGGCGCTAATGAAGTCCGATATTTTATCTTTAGTGCGAGGGTTGGAGATTTTTTTTCTTTCTTCTCTCTTCAACCCCTGTTCTTTTTGTTTCTTTTTCTATCTGGGGAAGGCATGCAACAAGAAGACGATAGCGATTTCTAGGGGATGGAAAAGAAGAGAGAGAGAGAGAGAAAAGGGCGAGGAAGGATTCATCGATATAAAAAAAAGCAGCCTGGGGTGGAGAACCAAAATCGGAAGACGGTTGCAGAGAGCAGATAAGGAAGGTGTTGAGTCGAGGGATGGAATTTTTATTTTTTATATTTTTGGCATTTCTTTTTTTTTTCTCTTTATTCTTCTTTGGTGGGGGGGATATGAAAATATCGATGAATCTACACACACGCGTGCTTCCTTTTTTTAAAATCCATTTTTTTAAAAAGAAGAATAAAATATATTTTGTAATTTTTTTCTAATAAACAAAAAGGAAAATGCGAGAATTTTGTTCCTTTTCGTATTTCCAATTCGAACATTGGTTTTTTGAGCTCAATGGTTTATTTGAATTTTGATTACATTTTATGGATTTCTTACAAAAGGCATAGGTATAAGCTTTAGCTTAGGTATTGATTTTTTTAAATTAAAAGAAAAGGAACAGCCTTATCAGAATCTCTTTTTTTTTCACTTTGTTATAATGAAAAAGAAAATTTTATGAAACTTTAATGAATAATGGCTCTTTGTATTTTAATGAATTGAATAATTTTATCGTGTTCTGTATCTAAACTCTTTAAAAATACGGAGTAATTAATGCAAAAAATTTATGTAATAATTATGCTTCATAAATTAACAGAATATATTTCATATGAAAGTTAAGTTTCTGATGAGCAAATTCATATGTTTAGCATCAGTACTTTTCACTGAAGCAAATAAGAACTAAAATGCTTACTTACTCATATATTAATTAAAGGACTGAAGTGTAAATAATACAGTTTAAAATTTGGGGGGTACTTCACCTTTTCAAGTAAATACCTAATGTAACCCTAACTTTAGTGTAAATATGTTAAATGTATCAGAATAGATAAATATTTCATATTATATTCATTTTCGAAACGTAAAAAGACTATTATAAATTGTCAAATCAAATTTTTTACTCTCCTTAGTCTTAAATATTGTATATTATTATTATTAACATCGTTTATATCATAAATGAGTCATAATTATGAAAACTGATGTGTATACATTTAAAATAAGTATTTCATTAAACTAATAATATTTACTCCAATTCTTTATATATATATATATATATACTGTATTTTAACAAAGCTTGCCATGCCGTAAGTTTTCAATACTGATGAAACGAGATAATTTTTAATAGCTCTAACCATATATTTCTTCTTTCGTCTTTCAAATATCGTTATACATGGGTCAAAGCTGTTTGATTAAAGTTCAGTTTTAAATGGTTAAAAAATATATTAATTCATCTCTTAACGTACCTCTCCATTATAACAAGATTTTTACTTTTTCAGCATTCATGTCACGAGACAATATACTTGAATTCTCAATATATTGTCTTACAATATACTTGAATGTTAAATAATTCTCCCCCCCCCCTGTCATGACAGAAAAAATGCAACGATATTTAAGATGTAAGAAACACAATTTTTTCTTAAAAAAAGTTGTTCTTTGTGTAAGTATGTGGCCGTAGTAGCCTTGTGGTCATGACCGCGGACTCGAGGCCGCCAATTTTCGTCGAGCCGTGGGTTCGAACTTCTAAAGAACTGTCGTGTAGCGGAGTTGATGCACATTTAAGCTGTCGAGGCTCCCCTTTTTCGTGGTATGGAAGTTTGGAGAGAAAAGTGTCAGCTAAAGTGTCGTCTCTATTATTTGACCGTGGTTCGAAATTATGAGGTCTATTAAAATAGCCCTCGTGTTGCTTCCTGTGCAACGTTAATAAAAACAGTCAATCTGTATAATATATTCTTCATTTACCCGTCAAAATAACCCAAGTCTAAATATTATTGAAGAAATAGCTTAACACACACACACACATATATATTAAAAATTGTACATAGGTATATGGATTTTAGAAATTTTATACGTGGTTTGGTAATTCCTTAAGTTTTGCATCTCTTGCTACAATCTTAAAAAATATGACATTTCAAGGTTATGTGAAATGCCACGAATGTGTTCCATAGTTCAGTAATTTTGCTTCTATTTTTCAAATATTTTATTCAAATACTCCTATTACATCATATGCGGGCAAGAAACTCAACGCAAACAACTTTTTTTTTATAAAAACAGGCTCATTTTCATAATTTACATAAAGCTCTGACAAATTCAGTTTTTGCGTTTTTCGCCGCTAACACTGTCCTAAATGAAGCAAACAGGCAGTGACTGCCCTGTTATAAAAAAATTAGTAACACAGCGCTTGGAATCGAAGTATAGGGAACCATTGTATAATAGGGCATTTTACGCACATTTTTCGTCACACAAGTTGGATTTTCAAACTGAATTTTAAACAGATTAAGCTATTTCTTCAGGGATATTTTAGAACGGATCATTTCGAGGGGGCTATTTTAACGTGGTATCTTCATTTAGAACGAAGTTTCGGAAGTTACGCTATTATTCTCTTTTTGTATAAAAAAAAAGTGTGATTTCTTGTAAAAATATTAAATCTTAGATCGTAATTTCAGCTATTTTTATTTAGATTACAGAGCCTAGATAATCGCAGTTATTGTTTGAATAATTGATGCTGTAATTGTAAACAATATGAATTGATTCGAATGAAAATAAACACGAATTGTGCATTTAATATAATATTTCTTTCTCCATAATTCTACTTATATCAATAATATTTACTTTTTTATATTTGAGTATTCTGATTTTTGCGAACTTATTTAGAATTGATTAAAAAACCTGCTGCTTTATGACGAGAGAAGTCTTAGTTTTCGAAAGTTAATTTTTGCGCTTTAAGTATCTTTGCGCCATCTGTTGAGCGATGGGAAAACAATTCCAGTGACAAGCAAAATTTGGTAGCTGGATATATTTTAAGGGACATATGAACGAATTCAGGAATTAACATAACATAAATTCATGTACGATAGGTTCCGATATTAATTCAATGGACTTTGGAATTGGTTTTTAATTTGTAATTATTTTTCATATAAACTAAATACAATTTAATAATGACTCAAATAAGTTATTTAAAGCTCCGAAATATGAAAAAAAAAAAAAAAAAAAAAAAAAAAAAAAAAACAAGATAAAAAAAAAAAAAAAAAAAATAGCAAAATTATTTTCAAATACAAATTTTTTCGAATATTCAAAGTAACAAATTATTTCACTTTACTAATTTCTTGTTTGATAGGAATTAAAGTAATATATACGATGGGGTACTATAAGGTTTTAATTATTACTTCGAAATATCCGAGATATCTGTATAAAACTTATACTGCATATTAATTGATGCTAATTTACATAATGCTGTAAATTATAGCTACACTTGGATTCAGGAAGCTGTAGATTGAAATAACCTTCAGTATGGAGAAGATAAGAGTTGCATCTGCTGAGTTTTACAATGATGACATTCGAAGGGTCAAAAAACACTGTTAGAAATGTATAATTCTGGATAATAGCAATGTAAAGAAATCTTAAGATATAAATACAAATCAAGTTTCTCTCTGGATAAATTTTTAATAATAATTAAAACTTTACGATACCCTTGGATTACGTTACCGCGTGTTACATCAATTTGCGGCTTAACGAAAATAAATAAATCAACATGAATAGCTGTTCATGTACAACATTATGTACATAAGGACCAATTAATATGCAAAATAAATTTTATCTAGATACCTCGGTAATTTCATAGTAATGATTAAAATTTCACTAAAAACCTCTGGATTCTAGTAAAATTTACGGAGAGAATTGAAGATATAAACATGCATGCAAATTGAAGGTATAAACATACATTCTATTTTACGATTGATTCAAGAATATCATACTGGATAATATTATTTAACACTCCCAGTGGTCGAGTCACTAAGAGGTGTGTAAGTGGTCGTCTCGTACATGTGAGATACCCGATTGACTTTCTACTCTTCGATCTAATTTAAGTCGACGTTTGTGAATAAGAACACAAAACCCTGAACAGAACATTTAATTTGTACAAGAACAATTAATTAATAATTAATCATGCGTCTGAAAATGTGTTTATACCTCAAGCTTCGCAAATAGTTTGTTGTTAAAAAAATCCTGAATTTCAGAGATCTGACGCGAAGATTGGTGTGTTAACCGAAATCGTCATCATAAATAAGCACTCATTGCCTCCTATCTAATTCGCCAGATGTTCCAGTCTGATGCAACAAGTCCGGCTTCATTTCAGCTCGCCCATCTAGCTTCGCTTGTTCCATCATACATCACCGGATGAAACGGGGATACTGACGTCTTTTTTCTCAACAAAGGTACAAAATTAGAAATACTGCCCCTGTACATTCATAAAAAAATATTCCACAAGCTTTCAATGCGTAAATTTTATTTTATTTTCTATTTTATTAGCATGTGCTGATTTTAATAATTTTTCATTTAAATCTAGATAGGCTTGGAAAATCCATAAAAATAGTCTTTAAACATCTATTTTGAAAGACATTTTACTGTATTTAGGTAGTTTTCTATGTTTCAGAGTCGCATAAAAGAATTGATACATATTCTTTTACAGTGATTAGCACAAACTCTGTTAGATTCTTACACGAATATTTGTAGCTTTCCCAACTTGCGAAGATTTTTAAAAGCGGTTTCAAAGTTTTGAAATTCTAAAATTAGTATCATCATCAGAACACACCTTTTTTTTCTATTGTCACTACCAAATAGAAGAAGGCGAATTAATCTTCCATTATTTTGTATCTTGATAGGAGTGCTATATTTTTCGTTAATTCAAAGGATCTTTTTTATTTTGATTGATTGTAAGTCTCGCTGGTTTGATATTTTCTTAAAAGACACGTCAGTACCCTCTTAGTTCAATAACAAAGAAAAAAAAATTGCAAGTATATTGTACTTTCAAAGTTTTTCCTTTAACCCAGGAGAGCTCCTAGAGTGTATGCAGGGTTTTTTCACAGGTGCGTCTCGAAATATTGTAAAAGCTTTCATGATTCTTTTTCATTAATGAATCTGTTCAATAATACACTTATTCGTCTGGTTCATTCGTATATCCATTAAAAAAAATTTCTAGTGATATGGGAAGATGGGCTAGTATCGGACCAACGCTGTTTCTAATAATTGTTGCAGTGACAATCTTTGTCAAGATACCAGCGCATCGTGGTGAAGGAAAAAAGTTCAGATGCCTTTAAATTCAGTCAAACAACTTTATTGCTAACACGTGGCAAAAAAAAAAAAAAAAGCTTTTCTAGTAAATTTTTCAGTGAATGAAAATAACTTCTAGTTATCATAGCTTACCTGAAAGTGACTGGAAGTTGTTTTTGTTGTTGTTGTTGAAAACCACAGTATTTTCAACTTGTAGGCAGTAAATTTCTTTAAGCTTAATAATATGTGGTAACTGATGTCCCCCCCCCCCCCATGGTGTTCCGATTATATCGGAGAAAAGTGTTGCAAGTTTCAATCGGGCATAGTTCAAGATTAACACTAATTATATTCTTGCGGAATTCTTTTATTTAGTAGGACAACATTGGTAAAAAAAAATGAAATTTTAGCCTTGACCCCTTGCAAAGCCGAAAGAAAAAAAAAAGGGGTGGAAGGAAAAGAAAAGAGTCTATACCTGCAACTAAGAGGAAAATGCTAGAGAAAAGCATCTGTAATAAATAAAAAGTGTAATAGGTGAGGGGAAAGAAAGTAAATCATTTCAATAAACGAGATTAGAGCTAATTACACGCCTAGTGAGAAAAAGGATTTAAAATAAAACAAATTCAAACATCGAAAGAAGACTTGTTGAAAACGAAGACAAAAAGGTAACTAAAATCTGAAGAAGGAAAAAAGAGAAAGAGGTCAAAAGACTCTCTGCATCATCTGTCGTGAAACCGTTGAAGGAGGAGACTGGATTCGGTGTAGGATTTATGAAGTTTGCTCTCTGGAAAGTGGTGCCGATCTTGAAGGAAACAGTTTGTTTTATGGATGTGATGTTTGTTTTACTATAAAAAAGTAAACACACCACGCATTTATCTCTAAAGCGAATCGTCAGGTTTTCAGTTTCATTTTTTAAAAGTTTTTCTGATTTGTACTCCTTTTATTAATATGCATTAACTTAATTTCAGTATCTGTAATGGTTACTTTTATACATTTCTTAATAACAACACTGGTTAATTATAATAACAAAATTGTTTGTGAACGCAAAAACAATTACCTTCTTGCACATTTTTTTCATCTCCGATACAATTCTCCACAAATAAAAAGTGTAAAAATTTAAAAAAAAAAAAAAAAAACGATTGATATTTTTATAAGGTGTGAGGCGTTTTATAGAAAAGTAAAGTTTTGTATGAAATGTAATCTTGTCCAACCGAGCTGTATGAATATTTTATCATATTGAAGCTTAAGTTTTTCATACTACCAGACCTTCCCATTTACGTGTTTTTAATTTATTTTTATATCATACATGCTCCTTCAGGAGCTTACAAATGATTGGGATTTAATCATAAACCCAACAAATGATTGGGATTTAATCATAGCCAGATTTGGCTTTTAATCATAAACACCAGCATTCACTCATTGTTACTTGCATGATTACTCATGTTTCGACTAAGGATAAGGCGCCGGGGGAAATCCTCGTTTCAAAAAGGGCGCCACTAGTCGAAAAAGTTTGAGAACCACTGCATTAACTCATGGCTCTGAAACTAGAAACTGAATTTCCTCAGAGAACTCCACGCGTAATGACACAGGCCTTTTGGATATAACATCTAAATTATAAAATTGAGTGAGTTGGAAAATCGCTTTGCTTGGGCGTTGTCCGTTTAATTTGATTGTAGTAAGTCCGATGATAATTCCTGTAGTATCGCCATTTTTCTCTTAGTTTTGCTTTTAAGTAAAAAAAAAAAGGGGGGGGAGGAGGGTTCAAATATCGTTTTTTGAGTTTAACTGAAATACCTTTAGTGAAAGCAAGTGAGGTGGATAACAAAAATCATAAAATGACAGTAATTTATTTTTGCTTTCTTTTCAGTTTAATTGTATTTTAATTAAAATCAATCTATACTTGCTTTACTTCATATTTAAACGTTTATTTTTAATTATTGTTTTAAAAATAGCATTGCTATCCTACCCCAAAAATGTTAATGATACATGTTTTGAATTGAAAGAGTTTGGGTCGAAAGAGTTTTAATTCTCAACCACATTGGAAATCATTGTAAAAATTAATCTCAAGAATTTTTTTAAATGTGTGTGCCTTAGTGGAAAACTCAAATTTTCAAAGAGTTGGGACTATGTGATTGTGACTGTGGAGTTTTGTGGCGCAAGAGCCAAAGCAGGCTATGATGCGCCAAACTTTCAAAGCGCTAGTAGAAGTGTTTGGGGAAGATTCGACGCATATCATCTGATAGATAATTCATTCCAATACAATGAATGAAACATAAATCTAACGAATAAGTCAAAACCCATTATGAGGCTTTTCGTTTTCAAAGTACTTTCTTTAATTTGTTCGACGATTAAGAATTATGTTTTCCCTTTAATTGAAATAAAAGAATGCAAAAAATTTTAAACACTTAAGCAGACAGAAATACATTTTTATATTAAGATCACACTTTTTTTTCGAGAGAGTAACAATTTGTTTCCTATTAGTTTGAATCAATCTGCACCCTCCCCTCCCAAATGAATCATATCTCGTCTCCTATAATGTAATACTTCCTGTTAAAATATTTGTCAGCAATAGCTCTCCTCTGTCGCTTCTAAAGGTTTATAAACAATCAATTATTCAATCAGTAATGCTTCATGGACTTTTCAGCTTCGTTCGCATAAGTACATAAAAGGACTATTTAAGAAAATATTTCTAAATTTTAAAGTTTATGTGTTGCGGACACAACTTGTGAATTAATATGGAATCATTTTTTGTTGAAAAAAGTAGCGATTTGTAATCTCCTTAGTTTTAGACAAAAAAAAAAAAAGCTTTAAAAAGCACTTATACAAAACTTACGAATGCAGCCATGATAGCCGAGTGTCACGATCGTTTCAGTCGAGTCGTGGGTTCGAGCGTTGATTCCGCTAAAGATACAACTTGTTGAAGGGCTGCTACTCATTAAATCTGTTGGTGTTCATAGACTCTTTATATTAGTGTAGATAATTGAAGGGTTAGTTCCCATCTCTCGTGCCGTTTTCGTCACTTGACCATAGCTCGAAATGACGAGATGTATCGCCAATAGCTCTTATTCTGCTTCCAAGAACTACATTAATAAACATACCCACTTCAATATTTCCAGAGACCAAGATGAGATACGAGTTGGTGTTTATTCTCAAATGTTTTTATATTGAATTGTGTGGCTCCTGTAAGACTTTTTAGGTTGAATGTGCCTCCGTTTCTTTTCGTGAATTCGCGAACCCTTAACTTCTCTTCCTCTAAGTTGTGGCTGTATCCCGTACTATTTAGATTGTCTACTAATGTCACCCACAGAAACAATACGAGTGTTATTGGCAACGAACCTTATAATAGTGAACTTCGATCAGGGGATAAAGACGACACCTGAGCTGGCACTTTCCTCCAAACTTCCACACCACACTGTAAGAAGAAATTGGAATCAAGAGAAAGTTAACGTGCATCAGCCCTGCTACACGATGGATTTTGAGTAACATCAAGACTCGAACCCACGATTTGATGGACACAACGGTGACAGTGGGTTCATGACCATGACCACTAGGTTACCTTGGCCTACTCGTATCTTTTTCAGAAATAATTAGGATGGTCCAAGACAAAAGGCCGCGTGCTTTGTAACCATTGAAGACAACAGCCGGGAATTGAAGACCAATTCTTGATTGTTCACAAGCTGTGGTATAGACTTCAGGAGAGTGTAGTACCAGTTTAGCCATCCTCATCATCACTTGCAAAGGACAGATGAAAACCATTGACAACAGCTCTCGTGTTGCTCTAGATTGATTTTGATTTGGGTAATCAACCAAGAAATGATTAAATGTTAATATATTACGTAAGGTAATTTAATTTTTTGTGGTTTGATTAACTTTCCCCCCATTAACATTGCACTAAAGCGTTTTAGTAGATTGTTGGAGCCGCAAAGAGTTATTTCTAATTACGGTTGATCACATATAACTCCAGGTCCCGGATCTTATTCCCCCCAAAAAACTTCATTATTCTATTCAAAAGCTTCGATATTTCGTTAGATTTATTTAAAAGAGTCTTACATTTTACCACTCAGCGGTTTTTCGTGGAAACTGGCTTTGGCAATCCACAAACTTTACACAGTGGGTGTCAGATTCACTTCCAGGAACGGGCTAACTTCTAACAGGTAAAAGTCACTCTTTTATACAACACGTAGTTAACGTGTAACTTTTTTTTTAAATTTACGATTAAGGGGGGGGGAGTAATAGAAGTACTATTCTTTCTATTTGCCTCATAGTGCTTGTATTGTTCAGAAGGAAATTTTATGTTATACAATTTCGGTACATTAAGAGCATTATTACGAATCAAGCTCATCATTTTACCTAGGTTGGAATAATAATATTTCGATTCTTTCTTTTCCTGAAAAAACCAATGTTCATCAGCACGTTTTCATTTAGTTTTACTTCTATTCGGTTTCGATAAAGATATGCTGAATGTAAGCATCAAAAACAGATGAGTGATTGTTAACACACACACAATAATATTAATGATATAAAAGTCATTGATAAATTTGAAATTAGTTAACATAAATTTGAAAATTAGTTCGTTATACAAATCCACCCCGTTGTTTACCCCACTCCTTTTCGCCATTTTCCGTGCTCTGCAGCAAATGCAATATTTCCCCCCACACTTTTTACTAATAAAAAGGTGCGTTTTTCAATGAGAGTTAATTTGAGTTTTTGAAATTGGTTTCAAAGTAGCGCACCTACATTGGTATTTATTCCAGGTCATATCTATTAAAATAAAAATAAAAAAGGAAAGTGTTTTTTGTGCCAACAATGTGTGTACAGCAGTGCAGAGGCACGAAATTCGGTACAATGAAACTATGGGTAAAGGTGATGTGCAACTTGAAGCGAATTTTCTGAAGTTGATATACGATTTTTCTTTTTTTTTTTTTTTTAATTTAACGTTGAAGTGATCGATAAGTCAAATTTTGTCTTCACTGAGCTTAATTCCGGTGCACACTACGTCACTTGACTTCGTGGTCTTTCGTTGCTTCTGACTATTTATATTTACGTAGTTTTCCGAAGTTCATTTATTTATTCATTTGTGTGTTCTTTGTAGCAGAATATAGTTTTTTGGAGATCGTTATTTTCATATCTATATGTTTGTCCTTTGTTGCAGAAATACAATTTTGTTTTGAATGAATCATTTAATAACGATATCTGTTATTTTAATATATATAGCAGTTTTCAACAAAACACACCAAATTTTTACTACAACATCTGCGACTCTGATAATCTTTCTATTCAAAATATTACAAATTTTCCCTCAAAAATCCTAAAATTAAACATCCTTGAAATTTTTTTTAAAGTTCTTATGCTATGTATTTTGTGTTTTTTCTGCGTCTTTTACTCTTCCATAACAAGCTTAATCTAGTAGAGTGCATTAAATACCCGCGTTGTTTCGTCATGACTTAGATTCAATTCGCTACCTCAGTTTTCCTTCGCATTAGGATGAACGTTTTCGCTAATTTCGTAGAAATTAAAAGCATTCCTTGTTTAATTTCATTACTTGAAATTCATATTATTAATTTTTTTATAGTTTTCTCTCGAGTTTTTTTTTAAATTTTTTGTTTAATAATGTTAAAGTAATTTTTAATTAATTGTGGCTTAGTTATTATGTATGAAAAACCAATGTATGAAAAGCCGGCATTCTATAGAATACCTAGGCATTGTATATAATACCAAGGCATTCTATCGAATGACAAACTCTATTTAGGCAAAGTATGGAAGAAGGTCCTGATAAGGTTGTAATATAGTTAAATGACGTACATTCCTCAAAATTGCAAATGTTATTCTGAAAAAATAATGAGAGTACCATTTAAAAAATTGTGTACAATATGTTAAGAAAAATGGAAGTTGTATAAAACAAATTTATGCATTTCTTATTAAACGAAACAAAATTTTCATATAAAAAATAAGAAATTAATATTAACCTACTTGTTGCAACATGGTATACTTGTATGACATTTTGAATTACATTTCATTGCATTTTTCCCGCAAAATGCATTTCATATTTTGGCGCTTTGTTTTACACATACATTTGACGAATCATTGGCCACTTCCACTGGACTGAGCCATTGCAACTGACCAGAGAGGAATTTCATAGACAGGAATATCTTCAATTCTTAGCAAGTTCTTAGGACATAAAGTGCATTGTGATCTCGCATATACTTGTTTTAAAATTCCTTCAGAAGTTCCAAGTTGGTAGAAATCAACCTCTGTCACACACATTACAACTACCAATGTATAGCGCGAATTACCTCGCGCCTTGTTGACGTCAAGAATACGAACTCACACTGTAGCTCCCACAGAAGCAGTGGAAATTTTTTTTCTCGAATTCATTTTCATTTTTTTGACCTGTATTTCCAGATTGATTTTATAATTTATTTTACCTTCAATAGCATATTCAGTTTTGAAACGAAGTATGCACAAAATATCCACTTTATCATCTTTACTAGCATGGCTACAGAAGGTATGAATTTTTCGACGATACTTATTGCATACGATGGCATCACTCGTTTCCGTTGAATACACTCAACGGGTATCAGAAATGGAAATATCTTCGGTAAGCATGTCTTCATTATGTTGATTTAATCCACTATCGACTATATATAATCTTGTCCATGTATTCTTAAAACAGGTTCTTTTTCTTGCATAATCTGATTAGTTTCACCTTTTTCCATTGTTTGGACGTTTTCTATTAATTTTCCTAGCTTCTCTCCTTTGAATTTATGTCTTTTAAAACATCATCTGGTAAAAAAGACGCTGTAAGCACTACTTTAGGTTTGTAGCCAAAAAGGTATTCGTATGGTGTTCTTTTGATCCCAGAATGATAAGCTCTATTTTTCATGAATTGTACGAAACGCAGTTCCTTCATTCCAGCGGTCCGATTTGTTGCCTTTCATCCAAGTACAGAGCATATTTTTGATACCTTGATTAGCTCTTTCGACACTACCCTGGCTTTGTGAATGGCGAGGCTTTCCATGGATGATCTTCAGTGCTGGCCAAACCTCTTTCAAGCCGGTCATTACATTATTGGCAAATTCTCAACCATTGTCTGACTGTAATATAGGTGGCTCTCCAAGAACCGAAAATATGTCCACTAGGTTATAGGCTACTTCTTCAGTGCTTTTTGATGTTAGGGACTTGAGAATCACAAACTTTGAGGGATGATATTGGTGCACCATAATAAATTTGTATCTCTATCTGGCTCAGACTAAAAGTCAATAAGATCTCTCTGACAACAGGAAATAAATTCTGGAAAACCTATAGATGTCAAAACAATGCCCTTTTTAAATACTTTTCTGTTTTTTCTGGCAAGGTTCACAAAAGTGAATGTATAGTTTAATATCATGACGAGTAACATATTTAAATATGATAGAAAGTTCTTTCAACATTCTATCACGTCCTCTGTGACCAATAGCCAAATGAGCTTCAGGAAGTACGTGAGTTAACTCTGAGTCCGTGACGTAATACTGTATAGTACTGACGCCTTCTTTAACAGGATAAATGAGTTTACTTTTGTTTTCTACAATCATTTCATCATAGCGATTCAGCAACCAATACTCCCTGGGCTCCTTCTTAGTAGTCATTTTGGCTTTTTGTATATCATTTATAAACTTCTGGTAAGTCGTTCCTGTTAAGAAGATATCTTTTTTTGCAGCTTTAATTCGAATTTTGGACAATTCATCAACGAATCGTTGTTTCACGTCTATAGGCCATGACTCTATCTCCATCACTATAGCTTGCTCTTCTATTTTTCGTTGAACAAATTTAAGTAAAATTGCATATTTTGTCACTCCCGAACAAAACGTAAAAGTGCAACTGACAAATTCTAATTCTGAAGCGCACGTTAAAAGCCACGTGCCTTGCCACGCGTTATTCAAAACGAATTGGAGATGTATTTCATACTTTACCGGTAACACACACGCGCGCGTGTGTGTATGTGTGGAAACTGGAATATTTAATGGTAGGCGAGATGATCGAGGCAATTGAAGATTGTATTCTAGGTGGGAAGTATTTTATTACATACCCAGCTGACGTTGGGGAGAATGGTGTGTCGATTCAACGCGACGAGTTATAATTCATTGGAGAATATTGTCGTTCATTATTAAAACAATTTTATCCAATTAACACGTGATAGTTGAAGTTAAAGGTAACTAAACCATGGGTTAAGAGAACGAGTTACAGTACTAATATGAATAGAGCGATATTCCACCGTGTGAGTTTCAACATCAATAGGAAATTTCTGTGTAACGGATATTTGAGTTAAATTATAGTGTTAATTATTAATTAGAGAAAATAAGTGTGTAGTTATGTATTCTGTTTTTGCATCAATTTCAACGTTAGCAAGTTTATCCTCATTTTTAACACGCAAAGTAGACTCAGGTAGGTTACGTTCTCTGCAATTTTGTTTGCCTTGCCCCTTTTGAATTCGAAATTTTCCTGCATTTTATAAGCCTTTTGTTTAAGCTTACACTCTTTCGGCATTATTTTAAATTATCATGAAAATCCCTTATATAAGAAAAAACTTATATGATTCTTAAAATTTAACCAATTCAAAATGGTTATCTTAGAGCTAATCTCACTGACCACGAGATCTTAAAAAATAAAAAAAAAAAAAAAAAAAAAAAAAAAAAAAAGAATCGAGACTAGAACATTTCATTTTCCGAGAAATCACGATTCATATATATGAAAAAGAAAGGAAGAAAAAGAAGAAAAAAAAGTTCGTCACATCATTCGAATAATAGATTAATCCGAAATTTATAAAAAAGAAAATTAAGAATTAATTATGACGCTGTGACGTTTAGAAATGATATCACATGCGATTGCTTATTGAGCAATGCGCCTAGAGAAAATCTTTTTGTTAAAACGTTCGAAATCTCCAGGGAGCGCTTACATCGTAAGGAAAAGGGAAAATTTCTCTGAAAGAAAAAGGGCAAAAATATAGTACATTGTTTTTACCATCTCGAGGCACGTTTTGTCTCCGTTTGATAAGCATCATTTTTTTTCCCCAGCTAGTGGTAAGATATTTATGTTTCATTATTTGATAATTATTTTACATAAATATTATTTTAACAACTACTTCGGTATTACTTTTCACACATTTTTCTCTATCATTTTTTAAAAAGTAGAAACAGGCATTTTCTCTTGGGTTTTGGATGATTGAAGATTTTTTTTTTTTAGTTGCAAATCCTTAGTTTTGAAATACGATTCTTCTAGCAGTGAATGTGTATAAAATCAGGTAATTTCTGTTTCCGATTTTCCCATTATTGTTCTGAAATCACAAGGTTCCATTTCATTTAAATTTGAGGAAGTAAGTACTGTTTTGAAATTTCGTCGAAAGAAAAACCAAACAATGTTAGGGGGGAAAAAGACTCTAGTGTTTTCACAGATTGTATTCTTTCTTTCTGAATATCTTTTGTATATTGTGAAAATTAATAAATTTCTAGGGTTTTATATTTCTCATCATTGACCTCGTTATGCAATATAAAATATATTTAATTCAATAGGTACTTACAGAATATTGTGAAAAAGGAAGTTCTGGTACTTCGTGAGTATTTGGTATTATTTTTATTTTTATCAGTTATTCTCCATTATAGCACAATTTAAATATGGTTAAACTTACAACTGGTTTATAAACAAAATTTTCATTTTATTTTTGCAATAGTTGATTTTGTTCCCAATCCTAAGGATATCCATTTGTACAGGTTCAACTGTATTCACTTCTCTGTGGCTACTACCTAGATGTGGTAGAAAAGCTTAAATATCATTAAAAATTTCTAATGGTATAACTAAAAGCAGTCTTAAAAATAATTCATATTAAAAAATTAATTAATTCTTAAATTATTATTAAAATTATTATCATTATTAAAAAAATTCTTAAATTATTTCAGATGTAAAATAATTTAAGTACTCATTCTATATTTAATATATAATGCTATTTATTTACAGAAAGGAATGTTTAATTTGAACACTACTTTGTGTTTCCTTTTATATATATAAAACTTAGATATAGCAATTCAAATATTTTAAATATTCTGTCAACAAAAGAAACCCTTTCAAAAATATTTCTATAATATTATCCAGTTATTTTTATTTGTATCAAACTACATGATCATAATTAGTTACAAGTCTGCGTTTAGCATTTTTTTACTTAATTTTAAGAATATGTTAAATTATATGAGACCTACCGAACTGTAAAGATAGTTCTATAGTGAAATTAGGAGTAAGATTAGTAATCTCTCAAAAAATTTAATTAAAGTAGCTTTTTATTCTTACTTCCAAACCCCATAAACGCAGGAACTGAATCAAATGAATGAAAGCAATTGTAAATAAAAAAAAATAATTCCAAATAAACTATCGTCAGTATAAGTTTCAAATCTAATTTACAAAATGTTTTCATCGACCATTGATTATTTGATTGACTGTATTTTACGTTATTTTTCACACTTAATTTAATGCAAGTGCAACTGTATTTTTTTTTTTTTTACATCTGAAACATTGCATCATCTTTTATTGCAATATTTTGATGGAGACAATTACTTTTAATTTCCAGTTTTTTGGAGTAATAAAAAAATAAAATCAACAAACTTAACCTCAATGTATATTTTTCTTAGAAATACATTACTTTTCTGTAATTTAAATTGTATTGACCTTGCCTTCATCTTGATCTTTATAAAGGGTCATTAATTCTCTCATGTGTTAAAGACTGTCTAAATCCTGTCTTTAATTTTAATGAACAATACCTTTTTTATAGTGCCAAGAATTATATTGACGAGTAATGCTTTCAGTTAAGCAAATGTGTAAAATATTTCATTCCCTCAGTAAACTCATTTCTTTTATACCAGAATTTTTGAACATATCATCTTGATTCTTGGTTAAGTTTGGATGAAAAATGATCTTTATTTTAATATGTTGCTATTGATGATAATTCACTCTGCATGTACACGTGTTACTCTTTATTAAGAGGTAATGTCGTTTTAAAAGTTAACTTAATTTTGTACTTTCCTGGGCAAGTAGCAGGCCGAAGCAATTAATTTAACAGCATTTCTACTGTAGATTAAAGGTTGAAAGACCTAAGAGCTCCAACATCCAGCCAACCTATACTCTTATCCTGAATTCATTCATTGCAATACGCTTTTAAGCATTTTTATAGAAAATATATAAATGAAAAGAATATAGAATACTGGAAAATGATACATTTATATGTTCAGAAATAAATAATACTCGTATATTATATGTAAATATCTGGTATAGAACTTTTAAATGCGAAAATGTATGTATCTTTTACATGTTTAAAAGATGAGTGGCACGTTTTTAATAGGCTTAGGTATATGTAGAAAATGAACAATAAGAAATATTTGCCAACTTTTTATCACGTACAGAAAGTTGAAAGGTTAATTAAGTAAATAAGTATGTGAATGTAAAATTTTCCTTTTTTTGTACAATAACTATTAATTTAAATATAATATTTTTTAACATTTGGATTTGAATATAAATATATATATATATGAAAAAATTTATCATTATGCTAATCCGTTAGAAATTTTAAACTCTAAACAAACATAGATTATATACATACTTGATATTTTTTCAGGATGTTCTTTTAATTCATTTTTATTTGGGGCTAGTTTCTTTAATTATAAATATTATGTTCAATTCAAATACTAGTTGATGTTTTCTATAAGGCTAGATGATTTATAGTTTTAGTCTTTTAGAGAATGTTTGTTAACGAATTTTTATAGTACATCATTGTATTCATATAATTGTGCTCTTAATTAGTATTTATATAACTGTGCTGATATTTTGGATGAGAAATTGTTAATTCTATATGTGTATATATATTCAAGTTTTGTTTGAAATGAAATTTTCTTTACTACATGGAATTTTCATTAGACTGAATTACATTACACGATTAATTATAGTTAATACATTGAAACAAACATTTAATACATTTTTATATACTGTTCATGAAAACTTTTCAGGTTACCATAACTTTAAAAATAAATACAAAATTGAATGCGAAATAAGTTATTAAGAAATAAAAAATATATATTATATTTACCCTTGCCCAAGACTTAATTTATGAAAATGGCCATGGAGAAGTTATACAAAATATTAATTATAAGTTGTTCAGTTATATTTTTTTACTATCAAAGTTAATATAGTATTTTCAGATTCTGAAATATTAGGTTACCAATTTTTCAAATCAAGTACTGATAATTTGATTTCTTTAAAATATCTCATTTTTATGTAAAACCAATTTACATAGTTTGATTCGAGCCAGCAATATAAATATTCTTGTTATCCTTTTGTTAAATATCAGTTGTAATTAGCTAATATGTTAATATTAGTACACACTGTTTACACTAAATATTCATCATGGAGAAATATTTGTTGCATCTTCAAAAAAAATTCTTATCTTAGTATTGAAGGAAATTAAGAAAAAGAACTGAATAGTTTTTTTAAGTACTCACCAGTTACTTTTCATAGCTTTTTGACAAAAAAAATGTCTTGTACATTTAGTGTGCTTAGTTTGTTTATTCATTTGAAAGCTAATAATTTACTTACTAAAATTCGAAAAGAAATCCTTCAAATAATAAATTCTCTTAATTATTTTTATATATATATATATATATATATATATATATATATATATATATATATACATATTAATCTTGTTGTACCTACTCTCCAGTGATATTTTTCTGTTATTTAATATTTGTTAGCAAAATGAAAATTTTTGCACTAACTTTGATGAATTGTTGACATTTTTGGATTTATGTTACAATCATTAGTGCATAGTATATAAAAGCACTTGCATAAAGCATGTTTCCTGTAATAAAAATTTAAATGCAGGAAAGTTAAATTTCATATGCAACCTGACTACAATGTAAAAAAAAGAAAGAAAGGATATAAAATTTTGTGTTACTTACTATTAGAAATGTGAATTTATCTTTCAAGCAGTAAGTAACTTATAGCTTCAACTTTAATCAAGTGCTTTTTAACTAATTATTTTTAAAACCTTTTTCTCTCATAGAAACAATGAAAAACTTTAATAATACATATTATCTATATTTTTTTTATAATTAATTTACACATCCCCTCCCCCCCCCCCCCGCCAAATTGGTATGGTAATTAAAACAATCATTCTAAAATATTAAGCTGCTTTGCAAATTTTGGAAACGTTAAAAAAATTTAATCAATGAAAATAAATACTATTACGAATTTCATAAACTAGCGTTACAATTTAAATACTTAATTATTCAAAAAGCAAGTAATTAGGAAATTATGATATGTTTAAACTTCTTTAAAAACTAATGGAAGTCTTCTTCGCCAAGAAATGAGCATCACTGTTTTCCAATTCTACAGTGATCTCGGATACTTCCTGTCCGATTGAATGTTGCCCTTGGATGCTTCCTGTAGAAATCCCTTTCTCCCCTATCGAAAAATTCCTATTCTCTTATAATTTTCCTGTCTCTAAGCTTATGTCTCATTGAGGGAGCCAGAATTAAACCGCGCATAAAGCAAGACGCGTGCTTATGAACTTGTGTGTAACGGAGACCGAATTTAATTATGTACAATGAGAAATTTCTAAAATTGTGCTATGATATTGTTTGTGTAAATTTTTTTTTTACTCGATATGATGTAAGTAGGGCCTCAAAGATATATTTGTCATACTTGCTTTACACCAAGTTAAGGTCTCGATACATTTTTGGTTCTGTCTGATCCTTCTATATCTGTGCCGTAGTCTAAAGAAAATAACCTTTTCATTTTGTAAAGTGAGAGATTCCAAAGCAGTGGGTGCCTTCATACGGAGAAAAACAATTATTTTTTCGAAACATTTCACTGGATCTTTTAGTCACCCACTTAACATTTCAGAGTAAGTGAGTAATCAAACTATGTTTAGGGCATGCGTCATGAATCTCAAAAAGAAATTCCTAAGTCAAATATCGCACTCCCTCTATACGAGGTGTGGCTATTAAATTACTAGACTGACTCTGTAAAACATTTTATTTTGATGTAATACATATTTACTTACTATTCACACCCTCAATTCAATTCACACCCCTCCTCTATCCTTACAACACTCCATGTAAACCTTCCATTGTTCGGAACAGTGCTAGAAATCTTCTGTCAGCTCCTTCAGGACGCGTGCCGCTACTCTTTCACAACTTTAACGGACTCCAACCTTATTACTTTTAAAGCAGGTTTCGTCTTAGGAAACAGACAGAAGTCGCATGGCTCAAGATCTGGCTAATAAGGTAGATGGTCTAACTCTAGGATACTGTACTTGGGAGTAATCTCTTAACAGACAATGTGGAATGAGTAGGGGGAATTGTTTTGGTGGAAATTTCGCTGTACGGATTCTTTGTCAATTCCCACAGTCTCAGCAATCATACGATTATTTAATCGACAGTCAGATCGAATAAAGTTACCATTTTTTCGATATTGTCATCCATTTTTGACATGGAAGGGTGATCTGGGCTTGAATCCTCTCCAATGTCTTCTAGGGCATCTTTAAAACGCTTTAACCATCCAAAAATACGTGTACGTGATAAACATTCATTACCATATGCTTTTTTCAATAAATTATAAGTTTCAGTAGCGGTTCTTCCAAGTTTTATATGAAATTTCACAACAATTTGTTGTTCAATGACCATTTTTCCGGAGAAAGAAAATGACGCAAACGAAGGCTACGAGTATACGGATTTGCTTATAGAAACGAGAAGCACTGCATTCGAAAGAAAAAGCTTCACGCTAAACAGCTATCGGTCGCTATCGTTTGGCGTATGCGTACTTCTTCTGTAACAGCGTCAGTCTCGTTATTTTACATCCACACTTCATAATCTGGCTCTCAGACTCTCCGATCCTGCCAGGAATAATCCCTTTTACACCCTGTTACGTTTTCGTTACAGATGCTATTTTATGGTTTCTACTTCAATGGAGTAATGTAGGCTATCAATACAAACCAGCACATTTTTTGTAGTTCTTGTTATTTCGCGTTTTTACATTTTATTGGAGTGTACAGTTATAAACTCTATGCATTAAAGCAAAGCTTTCGCTGTTTAAATGTACAATTATTATCGCTTTTCTAGTAATCCGGTTGTGATCTGGTCCGATATCGGCCGGATTACTGAAATAGTACTTATTGAATATTGCAATGAATAGCTTAGATATTTACTTCGGTTATATACTTTATCTGAACGTAATTAATTTCTGCAGGCTGAGCTAACTTTTCAACTAATTTCGGATTAGATATCTTTAAAATTACTAAGGTTTACAATTTAGAGAAAATTCAGAAGCGATTTCAATAGTTAATTTGTTTTTAAACTGCTTGGAATTCCTTGGGTGAAAGTTTTGAATCATAACACATTGTTTAGATTTTTATAGCAAAAGAAAATTTTAGCTTTTCCCTCTATTTTTTTTAAAGCTAAAGAGCTATATCTTCTTGGAAAATGAGCCATTTAATGTCCTAAAGCTTATTAAAAAGTTAAAAGCCTTTGTGATTGGGACAAATGTGTTTTGGCGTTAACAACGAAAAATCCTAGTTGAAAAAAATCTTGCCATATTCATTGTATTTCAATTATTGTGCTTTATTCTTTGGAAGATAATTTTCATTCAAAGCCTTCAAAAAATAAATTAGTATGTTTCTATCGATTTATATTCCCACTATGTAGCGGTACTGATGTACGTTAAATCTGACGACGTCCCAAGTTCTTCTTTATACGTGATGTGGAAGTTTGGAAAGAGGTGGGCCAACTCAGATTTGACCCATGTTCAAAACTAAGTGGTCCGTCGCCAATCGCTCTCGAGTTGCTTCTCAGTACAACGTTAATAGAGACGATCAGTCTAGAGGAATAAGGTTTCAATAAAGTTTCAGTAAAAAGTACACTGAGATGGAACTTTTGAAAAGAATATGTATCTTAGCAAAAGGGTTTTAAAAGTTAAAATGCAGAATGAGTCTAAGAGTTCAGAACACATTTTATAAGTTAAAATAAAATTCGAAAATTAATATTAAAAAATGGCATAAGGTCTGACGACTATAGGCTTCGTGTTGCTTCTCAGTTCGATGTTAATAAAAACCAATAATCTAGTGAAATAAAGTTTCAATATACATTTCAGTCTAAAAAGTACATTGAGTCGGAACTGTTGAAAAAGAATAAGTATCCTAACAAAAGTGTTTAAAAATTAAAATGCAGAAAGTGTCTAAAAGTCCAGAATACGTTTTATAAGTTACAATAAAATTCCAATACTAATTGAAAAAGAAAATGGTCTAATGTTTGTCGACTATAGCCCCCGCGTTGCTTCTTAGTGTGACGTTAATAAACTTTCAAAATAAAGAAATTTCAAAAAGACTGATTTATGTTATTATTATATGTGATGTTTTACCGGTTGTAGTTTAGCCTATGAAACAATACATCAATTTTTTTTAAAAATTCATATCTTTTATTTTTTGAAATAATTAAATTGTAATAAAAATTAAGAATATAGGACTGCCTTAACAACAGTAATACAGAAGTTGTATGGGCAGAAAAAAATAATAAAGGTGTCTTTTATTATTTCTGTTGTTACTAATATAATTTTATGCTTTTTTTTTTTTATTTCTAACCAATAATTATGAGCTATTTTTGTTGATGAAAAGAAATAACAATAATTTTAAAACTGAATAACTGACTTCCTTATTTTTTTTATAACATGGAGTGTCGTAAGTGGGTTAAAAACTAAAAGCGAGGCGATAAAATAAGCACTGATTGTCATGGCAACTCAATCAAAGTGTTGAAAGGGGTTTAAAAAAAACCCAAAGAACAGTGTTTATCGTTTAAAATTACCCTAGGAAATAACAGGGGGAAATGCTAGTTTTAAACAAAATTCGAGAAGCAATCTTGTGTTATTGACTCTAAAATTTATTGCTGATTCATCTCCCGTTAAAATGTCATCATGAAAAGACGTACACCATACCTTGTTTTGTTTAATTCAAAGTAAATTGTTTCAACTAATTCTATTCATCAGTACTTAATTTTAGGAAGTTTTATTGATACTGACATGAAAAACGTAAGAAACAGTTTTACCATGAAAATTATCTTAGTATCTATGAACAAATAATTTTTCGGTTCCTCGAAAATATTATTGCTTCATGAAAATATTATAATTATAATTAACACACACAAAAAAAATCGAACTCGCATTTAATTTAGCCACGGAAATATATCTCAAAGGAAAGAGGAAAGGCTTATTCGGGAAAGCAGTTCTACGATTTATTGGCTAAACTCCGCCATCTATCGTAAAGAACGAGAACTTCGATTTCTAGATCTAGTTCTCATTCGTAGGGATAGATGGCGGCACAGGTTGTACATTAATCACTGTCATTTCTGACAGTACGAATTTTAAAACGGGTAATGAAGATAGGCTCCCTTCCAGGCGATTACACTTGGGGGAATTTGATACGGTATTCAAATTGGCGGCTGCAAATTACACAGTTGATGTAATAATACGGAACATGGTCCAACTGTAATTGCTTCAAAACTTGTCACCGGCAACTGCAACGGGCTTGTATGCAAATCTGCACCACTATGCCGTCGTTCTGCGCCAACAGTTAATCATGAAAACGTGTTTCTAAAGACGCGGAACTTGAAATCTAAACAAAGCTTGATTAATTAAATTAATGGAAGGGGGGGGGGGGGATGCTCGCAGTCATTTCGCTAAATGTAAATTATTCTCTATACTCTCTTTCCTTTGTTCTGATTATTATCAGTAATATTTCTTGCCAGATTTAATGATCGAATAAATGAAGGAATGAAGTTATTCAAATATTTCTTTATTCGCTGTCGGAGATGGTTGCGAATTTTAAATAAGTCAAGCAATCGATTAAATAATCTTCATTTAAAATATTACAGAAAGTTTTTTGAAAAGTAAAGCGAAAATAATTTATATGTACGAAATATAAATTATTATCGAAA
>BMAW01085552.1:403199-426567 GCA_019974015.1 Nephila pilipes | reverse complement strand
AATTATTATCGAAAAGCGAAAATATTTATAAAGCGAAAATAATTTATGTGTACGAAATATAAATTATTATCGAAAAGCGAAAATACTTATAAAGCGAAAATAATTTATATTCACGTAAATATTGGAATGAATAATAGATAATGATTAATGCCCATACTATAAGACCTCGGTGGCCCAATAGTCTTGGTATCCAGCTTGTGACAAACAATGTTTCAGTTCAGTCGCTCGTTCGAGTCCTGCTTCCAGTAAAAATATGTTGAGTAGAGAACTGATGAACTTAAAATTTGTGGGTTGCCAATTTAGGAGTCAACCTCGTCAGTTTTCCGCGATTCAAAACAACGAAACGTAGACAGCGAAATTTTCTGTTGGGTAGACAGCTATACGAGGGTGTTTGAAAAAATACCTTTTTTTGACGATTGATGACATTGCTAAGGCAAGTTGATGTTACAATTGTGTGCTTCGCCTTGTTAAATGGTGCCAAAACAAATATTGCATTGATTCATAGGTTAGTTTTGATTTGTGCCGCGTGGAATTGTCACCATCGATGAGGTCTGGATTCCTCATTGTACGCCGGAAATCCATCAGCTAAAGAATGGATTGCATCCAGTGAATCTGTTCTAATGATGGTGATGAGCCAGAAAAGTGATAGTGATGATTTTTTGGAATGCGAAGGGCATCAGAGTTATGAACTTCTTAGAAAAAAAATATGATCAATGGACAATGCTACAGTGGCTTATCCTATGCATGTTTCCCTTCTTTAACACACATGTACACATTAGGTTATAGCAATAGATATTATTATAATATTACCCTTGTAAATTGTTCGTTGTATTTTTTTGCAGTTGCAGATGATTTCCATGGAAGTACGTATTTGCATGTGTAAGTAATAAAACTCCATTTTAAAAAAAAAAAAAAAAAAAAAAAAAGTTTTCGAATTTCTAATTGTGGTCTAAACTATTATTCAATAGTGATGGTGGTATAAATCTTATTAATAAAATGAATGCCAACGGGTGCTGACGGAAAACAAATATTTTATATTTATAACTAATGTGATTCCTTACCTTTTATTTTTACTTTTGTATTGGATCTTCGAAAATTAAAAATTTAGCTATCGGAACGTATTGCAATAATCTCAAAATAGCAATTATTAAGAATTTCTAGGTGTTATCAATGCATTCATCTTTATCGTGTCTTATGTTTCTATTTAAAATAAATAAATACATCAAACACATGTAGTAATTTTTATTTATATGTAATGCGAACTTAATTTTTTTTCCCTTTTTGCCTCTTTCTCTAATATTTTAGTTTTTTATACACAGGTAAGTCGCTGTATAGTGGTGAATTGGGTTACATTTATGAATATTTAGGGAAATAATGGATTTTTTTTTATTTTCATTGAATTTACAGTTCAAGAAATTTTCACACGAATGTAGAAATTATGATGTCTATCAAGACTTGCCTACGATAGTGTATTTGTAGCTGACAATATTAATGGAAATTTACATATTTTTTTTTTCTATCGGCAGTTTCAATATAAATTTTTTTTTAAAAAATTAATAAAAAAAAAAAAAAAAAAAACAATATGATAAATGGTATACGAGACATCCTAAATTTACTTCTTTTTAGACGCCTTACATTTAAATCGAGAAGAAAAGTTTTGTCTCTTGAATCTTTGAAACCCGGAAATGTTTGATTCCAAAGTGTATTAAACCGATAACATGAAATTATTTTCTTTTTCGTAAAAATTATTCGTATGTGCACAGTTAAAATTTCTATTTTTGGTTGCCATAAATTTTTGCTCTTTTGCAATTATTTTATGAATCTATTGAAAAATTTAAAAAGAAAATATTCTTTAATTATCAATATGAATAGTTTCATAAGTCTATTATCAAGTTTCCATCTGCCTTAATCTTGTTCTGAAGTTCAGCAACTCAAGAAGAATAATGGAATCTTTTTTTACATAAAAAATCACGCAATTTAACAGGCCTATTTAAGAGTTCATATTTGCTCAGTAATTTTTATTTCGATTCTTTATCTGCTTTAATTATGCCATGAACTTCAACAACTTGGCAACAATAACTTCATCTTATTTGTGCGAAAAATAACTAATTTAAACTGACTTATTTAAAATATCATACTTGCACAAGTTCCGCAGTAATCATTTTGGATTTGAATGTAGAATTCAATATTTAACTATTGTTCAAGAATGGGAGCCAAAAAATGGGAATATTATATCCTCATTGTGTTTTCATTTAGGGTTGATAAGAAATACTATGATGCTCCAAAAATAAGTGGATTCCCATAAGGTTAGATAAAATATACTAATATAAAATTGGGAGTTTCTATTTAGTTAAAAGAAAAGCTTAACTTTTCAAAAATAAATAGATTTCCATTGGGTTGAATGAGAAATGTTTTAATTTTCCAAAAACATAGATAGGTTCCCATTTGGGGTGAATGAAAAAAAAAAGTTCTTATATGCTCCAGAAAATATGCTTGATGCCCATTGGAGTAGATTTCAATAGTCAACCTTATGCTCAAAAATAGATGGATTTCTATTAAGTAGATAAAAAAAATTCCAAAGTGTAGGCGAGTTTCTATTTGATTGATTGAGAAATGCTATTATTATCTAAAATATAAATAGATTCTCATTTGAGATAGATGGAAAAAAAAAAATGCTCCAAAATGCTTTGTGTATGGAGCATGGTTCCCATAAAGGTAAGATGAAAACCGCATAAAGCTCCAAAAGTAGGAGTATTCCTATTTGAGTAATTAAAAATATTCCCCAAAACTGCCGAAAATAGACTATTTTTCATTTGAGAGGATAAAACAATGACCAAATTCTAAGAAAAAAAGAGGAGATGGTAGTGGTGGGGTTAATTTCTATTTGATTGGATAAAAAATGTTCTATAATAAATTTCTTGCGGTCGTAACAATCATTTATTCCACTGCATTTTAACAATTCACAGAAACATTCATTAATTTAATAATTATTCATATCATTATAAAATGAACATTATGTATACAAGTGTGGCTGACGAAATTAAAAAAACACTTATTGCACAAAAGTAAACGAGTAATACATTCAATTAATATTACGTGCCGTGCAATAAAATGTGTGTCTTTCCGTTGTGAAAGTCAGAATGTGTTATTAATCTTGGATCTTTTCTGCGAACAATTTTGAAACAACGAGTGGTGAGATATTATGCACAGAAAAAAGTTATTCATTTATGCAGACACATGTAGCTTCAGGAAATAGACTACTTTTTATATGTTTGGTAAGTCAAAATATGAAATTTATTTTTGGAATATTTTTCGATATAAAAAAAAGTTCTTAGTTTAGTTCTTAATATCTGATATAGAGACGAAGATAGTCTTTATGGAACGTTCATTTGATTTAACAAGCAAATTGTGAGTTTTTAACTTCTTTTATTTCATGCCATGTTTTCTGCTTTTATTTTTTATCAATAATTATATATTTTACCTCATTTTTTAAAATATGTTGTTTGAATTAAAATATTTATTTTATCCCCCTACATCCATCTAATGTTTCACTAACAGTATTTACGAAAAACTTATCTCCCCCTAAAAAATTTTAAATTTTCATCCACAGATTTATCATATCTTTAACTTTCGCTTGTCATCTATGATACACTTAAAAAAAATTCAAAGTGTATTATGATACTGATAAAGTTTTTAATAATGGAACTATCAGATGTGTGTCAATAAACTCCACTGTAAGCAGTTAAGAGTATTTCTTTAATCACATTTCCTAAACATAGCGTTCAGAGAAACCAAACCAATGCGCCTAAGTTACCAATATTTAAACAAAATCAAAACAAAGAGAAATAGCCCTGATTTTTATACAACTGTGATTCTACAATTACACGATGTAATTACGTATTAATATGCAATTAACTTTAATGCAGTTTTTCAAATTCTTTATTTGTTGCATATTTAATTCTATAGTGTTTTTGTCTGGGAAACATGGTTGAATTCTATAATTGTCGTTATGTACCCTTTCGTGAAATGAATAATAAATTTAATGGAATGTGTAAGAACGAATGTCATTGCTTCGCGTTGCTACGACAACGCTATATATAAATATTACATATTAATGATGTTAATATTTCAAAACATAGATCTTCTAATGTAGCTATAATTTTATTTTCTAAAATAAAATCTTTAACATTACAGTGTTCTACCACTCCAATCTTAAAACTCACCGGAAAAAAAAAGGTCTTCTTTGAGAAAAAGTAAGACAAAGGAATTAAATTTTAAATCTAACTTTAACAGTAAAAAACTAATAATTCTTACCGTATTTTTATCTTTTTCGTCCCTTGTCATATTTAAAAATGTCTGTGCCTGAAAAACTTCAACATTTCAATGAATTCCAATTCTTTGATTTTATATTTAGAGAGAGTTTTTCCTATATATATATATATATATAAAATACATCCTAAGCACCTTCAAATAGCACATTGCAAAATCTGGGAAGTCCCTCCCCCTTTATTTAGTTGATAAAAATCATACGCCCATTTCAATACGTGTGAATATTCTGAGAATTTTTCAAAAATGCACACAAGGTTTTTTTTCTTCTTTGCCTTATACTATACTTTGTTTTTAAGTCTATTATTTAAAGCAGTGGTTCCCAAAGTGGGTTCCGTGGAACCCTGGGGTTCTACGAAAAAATTTAAGGGTTCCGCGAGACAAATTTTATTTGATTAAAAAAAATAAGAATGGTGTTTAATATATTCACACATTTTCCTCGGATTGTTTACAATCGACCCCCAAAATTTATGTAAGTTTTTTGTGTGGAATATACAACATCTGTCCAGTTTGCAGCAATCACTCAGTGATTATTTTCCAACCCTAGAGAATCAAGATAATTACTGGGTACAAAATCCTTTCAAAATAAAAGGAAAACCAAAAAAGATTTCATGCCATGGATTATGAAAATTTGATTGAATTGATTTCGGATACACAATTAAAAGCCAAATTTAGAACTGTTTCATTAACAATATTCTGGTCAGATGTATTCGATGAATATCCAAATTTAGTAAAACCGGCTATTCGAATTTTGTTGCCGTTTGCAACCACTTATTTGTGTGAAGCTGGGTTTTCAAAATATGTTGCGACAAAAACCAAATATCGTAACAAACTTGATGCTGCACCAGATATGCGAGTTCAGTTATCAAACCTAACGTCTAATTTTAAGAGAACCGTGGAATTAAAGAAGTAGGTGCATCCTTCACATTAAAGATTATACATTTATTTTAGTTTATGTTTTGTATTTTTATTAATTATTTCTATGATGAATTGATTCTTTTTGAGTTTTTCTTAATTCAATAAAATCTTAAATGTACCAAAATAATACTTGTTTCATTTAATATCAGATATTAACTTTCAAAAGTCGTTAATTAAAAAATATTCAGGGTTCCGCGATCATTGGCAACAAATTTTGGAGTTCCACGACCAAAATAGTTTGGGGACCACTGATTTAAAGCTAACACTCCTGTCTATAATATATTGTTTTTATGTAGGTTAGAGAAAGCGCAGCAAAATGAAATGCTTATGCATTTGTGGAATTCATTTAAAAATATCACTTTTTAGCTATAAAATTCAAATATTTCTGTCATTTTGCAAGAGTTGAATTCAGCGTAAAAAAGAAAATAATAAGATATATTTTTGGATGATAATACAAAAATTTTACCTCTCTGATATATATAGTTATTTGAAAAAAATTTAGTTACTCTGCTGATATATTTCGACTTTAGGTAAAAAATTTAAAAGACGATTATTGTTCTTTCATATAACATTTCCTTTAGAATTATTGATTTTCATTACGCTGACAAGCTTAATGCCATCATTTTCAAAAGAAATGGATCTATCGCGTACTAGATTATTTTTTGTTTGAAGAAAAAATCGAAAGAAACTTTATTTAGACCTTTCGCAAACACATTAAATGCTTAACTGGCGAATTCTGGAACGGAATTCATCGATACATTCACCACTTTCACTTAATAACAACATCCTTCTTTCTTCGTTAGTCCTAATTTTAGCTTAAGCTACACTCTTTTGGGGTGTGGAGCCATACTCTCATAAAAGGAAAATTTAAATTCTGCAGAATAAAATTCTGAGGATTATCATTAATAGCCCCTTGTGCAATAGGAATTTAATGATTCATTCCAACTTAAATATGAGAAAATTAATTGAAAATTATATCACCAACCTCTCCAAAAAAAATTCTTGCATTCTCAAAAATCAAGAGAATCCACTCATTGAATCTCAATGCTCATGTACTAGCAGCAACATTGGTGTAAATACTCATATACTAATACAAAATGATTACCCTCTTTAAAACCTGATCCCCCTTTTTTTCATCACCTTCTGCAATCAAAAAGCATCGTGAGTCGTCAGTACCTCCACTAGTTCTAGCAACACTTCTGATTCTTTTTTTTAAATCTACTTCCTCTTTTCACTCGCCATCTCTTCTGGGAATTTTCTCTTGTTTTCCTCCCTTTAATCTGTAATATTTTTACTCTGAGCAAAAGCATTTTCTTACGCTGTAATTCGTTCATTATATTATATTAGTTAAGCTAGTAACTGTAATTAACACTCGTTTTCCTTGAAATTTATCCAGAAATATAAATATCAAACCAGCAATCCCGGAAGACCCCTTCTGACCCTTCTGTGGTGTAATAGGCAAACTCTTAATGGTGTCCTACCTCTTAACCCTTTCGTGGGGGGTGGCTAATAAGTCCAGTCACATACAAACGAATTTTTCCTTAAGCGGGCAGTGGATAGATATTCTAGTCACATGTGTTAATTGAAACAAAAATGCATAAAAATTAATACTTATGGCAGCTCATCATCTATTTAATCAATAATGTCCTCTGATAGAGTGCAGATTTTGGCCTATCTGCACAGAAAACATACAAATTATATTTTAGTTATTTTAAATAAAATTTCTAATCCGTACAAAACATTTTGACAAGTCAAATGTATATGGGCCTTTCACCTGAATAAATTTAAACAAATGCAAAAGCAAAAGAACTGATTTTAGTTAGGTTTCTGGAAAGTTTTTAGAGGTGGATAGAGGTTTTAGCCACCGCCGGCTTGGAGCAAATAACGTTGACCTTAGATGCATCGTTTTTCCTCTGTTCGAAAGTGCGCTTAGAATTATGTGAGGCTGTTGGGGGTGGAAAATATAAACATACCTGGTTTACAACATGTGACAAGACGGGTGTTGGTTTGAAAACCTTTGAGTATAGCTTTTCTGTCTTCGCTCAGAATGTTCATGTTTTATTGAGGCAGACATGATACTCTGAATACTTTGCTTATGTATTGTACATTTATAAAATTATTGCACGTTATTATTTTATTTTTGTCATCTAATATAATTTTAATTCATCTTTATAAATTTAGTAAACAATGTATAGAAAGAGCTTATCTATACACGAGGCTCTTGCTATATTCCATTAAGAACAGAAGGTTATCTATACAAAAGATATGCTCTTTGAAGCACAAGAAAAGAGGTTCATCGTTGCCATGGGAGTGCCAGATTTGCAGTATACCCCCTTGCCTTCAAGTAGTTAGTCTTACTTGCTTTGAAAAGTTCCAAAGTAAATAAATCATCGAAATTTATTAATTGTCATATTTATTTCCACAGTAAAATTAGCTACTGAGCAAAATGTGGATGGACGTTATATTAGAATATATGGATAATTTGAATATTTATCTTTCTGTAAATACAGTGATAAAAAGTACATATTACAGTGAAAAAAGTGCATATTACAGTGAAAAAAGTGCATATTACAGTGAAAAAAGTGCATATTACAGTGAAAAAAGTGCATATTACTGTGATAAACGTACATATTGTACAACAATGTTACTCTTAATTACTATTATTTTATTGCACATATATGTTGTATTTAATTTTCCTTAAAATTGTTATATACATGCATATGAATTTGTCACAAAATTTTTTATGATATCGCTTATTGATTTTGTCGAACAGGTAACCTAAAGGCGTTAAGTGCGTAGTGGCTATAACGTCTAGCCACCCCCTAAGAAAAACAACCTAGGGGGTGGCTAGACGTTATAGCCAATACGCACTTAACGCCTAGCCACCCCCTAGGAAAAACAACCCTAATCTAAAATTTTCTTAATGACCAAATAGTGTTCACAGGAGATAGGAGCATTATTTTTATCATGCATTTTATCATAAAAAAGTGTATTTTGACTTCGTGCCCGCAAAAGGGTTAAGGGAGATAGAGACCATTATGGACTTGCTAATAGACTCACTAGAAGTCTTACTTTTGACAACAGGTAGAAAGTCTTTCCGACTTTCAACAATTGTAATTTTTGCCAGGCATATCCCAAGTATCTCATACATTTTTATGGGGCTTGATAGATTAGATATAATTACTTTTTCTCATTTCGTCTATGACTTCTTGAAGATTTTGGTCTCAAGCACTTGGTCTAGCTCCGACAACGCCGTGTAGAATAAATAAATTCTAGAAAATAGCTTAATGTTAAAGGGTGGAAGTTTAAAAAAATTGAAAAAACGTCCTAGAAAAACACAATTATATTCAAAATTAATATTAAACTCTTACACGAGTAATTTACGCTCCTAAATTTACAATTCTAAAGTCACATGACAAAGGTTAGAGGAAAACAAAACATTTCTTTTAATCGAGACAGTGATGGAATAGAAGATAACAATCTTTTGAAAAGTAAGACTCTTAAGAATTATTTTTTGATAAATCCGCGTGTCAGCAATTTACTTACAAAATAACTAACCACTACACATTTTAATTTTGGAAAAATCGATGCCCTAAATTCCATTCAAAAGAGAGATGTTTAATAAAATAAAAATTCGAAACAGAATTTTATTCAAGAATTATACAACCGAGGCCCCATTTGATGAATGGAATGTGGTTTTCAATTTGAAAACTGAAATCGATATTCTCGTTCGCCCCATCTCCAACCCAAAACAAACAATTATTTCACCGATAACTCCCCCGCGAGTGAAACATTTTTCTTTACAAATAATAACACTATTATTGACAGATTAAAAGCGCTCCATCATTTCTGTTTACCCGATCTTAAGCAAGAGAAAAGAAGTACAACTTTCCAAATATTGCATTCCTTTTCCGAATTATCAATAGTCGGCTAAATTATTCGGAATAAAATTTCATTTAGTGCACCCCTTTCTTGGATCTCTATTGAAAGATTGTACCGTCGACGAAAATATTTGATTGATTATTTTATAATGCCGAAGAAGATAAAAAAAGAGAAGAGAATCACTTTACGGGGTACCAAACAACTCTTTAAAAATATTTGAGGTTCCGAAAGGAGAGGGAAAAAAGTTCCCTATGCGGAGGTTAAAAGGGAAAAAAAAGGACCCAAAGCACATGTTAATACTTTCCGGGATTTTTCCGATAAAGGTCTTCTAATCTCCGATTTTAAATCGAAACCCGACGGGAAACTTCCCAAATTGCAAATAGTTCAGTTCTGATCCACTGATAATAAAGCACAATTTTGTATTTAATAGTCTAAAATTATTGGACGAAGCTTTGCATTCAAAAATTAAAATTTTTCAAAAGAAATTTTCAAATATATTTAATTATTTGAATTATCATCTTTCGATTTCTCATCATACGTTGTTGAAGAGGGTGGGGGAGGATGATAATTCCTTCAAAAATATAACCAAATGTTGCGTAATATTTAATTTGAAATTTTTGTTAAGTGCTTGGTTTTGAAATTCTTCAATGAATTTCCTTTTGTTCTCTTTTGTACTTATATATATAAAGTTCTTTTGTTAAAAATGAGTGTTAAACATTTTTACAGAATAAATTTTAAGAGAAGAATACTTAAATACAAAAAAGTCGGGCAAAAGTACCTGAACTAAAAATACTTCGTATCAAGCTAATAATAATTTTCAATCAATAATAATTTGATCATGATCCATAAAGTTATTTTTAACTCGCAGTCTGAATAAAATAACAATTAAGTAATAATCCGGTATACATATATTTGTCCCACTCTATCTTCTTACTCGAATGCTATATTAAAAAATTACTATTGTGTGGATGATTACAAAGTAAAGAGAGGTAATTAAAACCATATTTATACTCGTATATATATTATGAGCTTTCGTAAGGTTTTAATTATAAGAAATAATCAAGATATATGGTTAAAAGTTTATTCCGAATATCAATTAATCCTCTTAAACATAATGCTGTGAATGATAACTATTCATGTTGATTTAGTTGGTTTCATTAAGCCGTAGACTGAAATAACCCTTTGTATAGGACTGATCTCCTGAGTATTTTACAACGAAGGCCTTCGGAAAAGCAAGAAAGCAATAAATGCTAGGAGAAATGTTTAAATCTGGATGGTGACTGTGTAAATGTCTTAAGAATAATAAATACGTTTTTAATCTTACGATACCCCGGGTTTATAATTAAAATTTTGTGATGTTTTAGCTTACGAATTCTGGAAACCAAAAAAATCAACAAAAATAGTTGTAATAAGCAACATTATGTACATAAGGATCCTTAATATACAGAATAAATTTTATCCAGATATCTCGGTGTTATTTCTTTGTAATAAATAAAACTTTATAATACCATCTTATATAATAAAAGTACAATGATAAGTAAAATACGATTAATTTAAATTTGACTTTAATATATTGAAATCAATACAATTGTCTGAGAAACAATGCAAGGTTTAGTAGAAGTCCTTGTCATAAATCCAAAAAGTTATTGAAAAACTCTTTCAAGAAAATGTGTCATCAAATGCGGGAAATATAAAAAGAGATTCATCTTCACATTTAATAGAGAAGAAAAAAATCGTTGCACTCTTAGTCGAAAATCATGCAAGCATTTTTTTTTTTTTAAAATTGTCCTCTGTAAATGAGTTTCTATCACTTTCAGAAACACACCCTCCAAGATAATCAAATCGTTGAAAATGAATTCCATATGTTATTTGGACAAATAATTACATGCGTTGACTTTATTCTAAGCAATTGCATTTACCGACAAAACAGAAACACATCTTCCCGTATCGTAGGAACATTGGAAGTTAATTCTGTCTATTATTTGGATAAGTAATTAAATTCGTGAACTTCATTCTAAACAATTACATTCCTCGATGTAATGCACTTTTTTTGCTTCTGTTTCATAAAAAAAATCAATATCTTAATATTCTCATGAAGTTATAATACAATGATGTAATAAAAAGATAATTATGTTCGATTTTTCATCATGCAGTAAAGATACAAGATCATGAATGTAGTGTAGCTCATATACATTAAATCAAAACTCATGTTAAATTCTAGAAAAGGAAAGAGCATATTAAAAACAAAAGTTGGATCGGCTTGCTTTTTTTGAAGGGTATGAGTCAAATGAGGTATAAGAACAAAAAATTATGAATAGAATTACCATAGGATACAATTATGAGTCTGTGTAAAGTATGTAAATGTATTAAGATATTTCCCTGGAAAAAAGGAAGGATCTGGATAAAAAATTTTGTTAGCCTATATAAAAAGTTCAAGTATTTTTGGAGAACATTGGCTTTGCATTTTTTATGACATAAAAGAAGGATTTCTTTGAAAAAAAGTCTCATCTTTGATATTTGGAATAAAAAAAGTAAATGGAAAAAACACGATTTATTAACTTCACTAATGAAAGGGAATTCGTGTAGAAACCCAAGGTTAAAAAAGTATTCGGAATCCTTAAGAAGAAGGAATAAAAAATTCATAGCGAAGAAAAGTTAGCTAGAAATGAAAACGTATAATTGTAATTTTCGATAATTTTATGTCAATCAAAAAAAAAAAAAAAAAAAAAAGAGCTTCCTAATATTTACGAGGAGTTCTCCCTTGAAAAAAATGCTTATTATGATTTTTATTCTTTTCATTTTTATTCTTTTTATTTTCCATTTTATATCTGTTTCTCTCCATTTCTTTTAACATTATTTTTATTTATTATTATCAGTTATTTATATTTAAATTTATTATTCTCTTACTTTTATTTTGTGATTATTATTTTTCTATTTTTACCTTATTATTTATGATTTATTTTTACTGTTTTATTATTATTTCATTACAATTATTACAAAATTTTATAATACTTTATTTTCATAATTATTCTTTTTAATACTATCGTTATTGTATAAATGTTACTATTACGTGTTAGAAAATGTTTGTTTGCAGCAAAATTATTTTCTTCGTTTCTGCCATTACCGAATTTCTTTTTCGTATTTCAAGCATATGAAAAAAAGGAAAAGAATTGGGGTTTTTTTTGGTTCCATATTTAAATTAAAACTTCAGTGTTCTAAATTAAAATTAAAATATGACTATATTTAATAAAATATTAAAAACTTTAAGATTTGTATTTACCAATGTATAAATATCCCACATTTTGTAAAATTAAGCAAATTTTTTAAAATCAGGTTTCTTTTTTATTTTCTTAAATTTAATATAGTTAAAACTAAGACATGCGTATGATTTTTATTATGAAGAAATAAAATTTTCATATGGCAAAGAAGATGGTGTGGAACCCTCATTAAAAAATTAAAATTTATTTTTTCTTCCATGTTTTTGATAAATAACATAAACTCCTTTTTATTAATAGTTTGAATACTATATTATCCAATCATAAATTTATTATTTTAAGAAATACAATTTTTCAAATAGCACTTAGAAACAAATTTTAATTTAAGCCAGTAAATCATTCTCCATAAACATATTTTTTCACTTTCTGTACACGCAAATGTAAACATTTGGATAATTATTTTTCAGTTTATTAGCTTTCATCCGAGCAGATGTTAAGAACTTTTGTTTCGTGATATTTCTAATTTAAACATTGCAATCAAAGCGGTAATTAAAACGTGCAGCTGATTCAAAGTGAAAATTTTCCATAGATGTTATTATTTCTTTAATATTCAAACTAAAATTCATTAAAAAAAATTAAAGAAATATTTTAAATCTGTTGAAAAAATTATTTGATTTTTGATATAAAATACATTGCTAAAAAAAATCATTCTCATAACCGTATGTGCTGAAGAAAAACAACTTTGAAGGCATAAAAGGAAACAATTTGAAAACAATAATAATTATGAAAGTAAACATGCTGAAAACATTCCTCTATCATGTGTGTCTAAATAATATATTTTTTAGAAAAAAGAAATTAATCATGTGCCATTTTTAGAAATTAGGAACAAATCAAGTAAATTTGCATGTTGTTGGATAAACAGCTATATTAATAGATTTTTTTTTTATTTTGGATTAATATATCTTATGCTCATATGTGCTTAAATTATAAATTTTTATTTTAAGAACATTAATTTTCCGACACGATCATATATTAAGAGGTAAATGTATTATTTTTGTTAAAATTTCAAAAAATAAGAATATGGCGTAGTTTAATTTCATCGGATCTAAACTCAAATTAAGTTAACGGAAATGAAAAGTCAAAAAATAGCTCTTTTGTTGAAAAATAGCTTGGTAAAAAAAATCTCTCGTTTTCCATTCCACGAAATATATTACATTCTAAAAGGAAAAATTTGGATTTTATTTAAAAAAAAAATTAGTTCACTTGATGATGCGAATCTAAACGTGTTCGAAAATCTAATAATTTTTGTATCGATAAGTATCGATAATTTATTATTGTAATTGTTATATACAAGCATGAAAATATTTTAATTAATTTGTATTTCATTTTAAAATTTAATTCATTTGCTGCTTATATTTTCAAGCGGAAAAGAAAATTAATTATAGTTTTGTAATCTGCTAATAAAAAAGGCTGATGGCACATTTGATTATTATATTAATGTCCACTGTAACGAAATTCTTTTCATGTAAAATTTATCATTATAAGCAGACAAAAATTACTTATGTATTATTCATTTTTATCATTTATGTTAAAATAACATATTACTTGGTAGGACTTATGTATATATGTAACTTTCCTTTTCTTATCTTTTCGTTTGGTCTCAGATTTTTTTGTCGGTTTTCTAGCAAATAAAAGAAAATTTAAGATTAAAAAACAGACTCTAATATTCATTTGAAAACTTTTAAATTATATTATAAATTCACATGCACACACACACTGAAGAAAATTAAGAGTATAATATTGAAAATTGGTAATACATCATATATTTAACAGATCACGCATAATTGAAAAAAAAATTCAATATTATACAATGTTCCAAATTAATCTTCCTACATTAGAGTTTTTCTTTTTACTTTTTGTAAATTTAAGACAATATGTATAAAACATTAATCATTAACGAAAGTCGTTTTGCAATATAGAAAAAAAAAATTTAAAATAGTAAAAGGGAGGGCCTAAAAATTAAATTTTATGAAAACGCATGAAAAAATAATTGAATATATTTCTAAATCTGAAGTTTTTGGATTATTGTCACAAGAAATATTTAAAGCATGTTCAAATATTACCAAATATCGGTATAATTTTGTATACATCAAAAGCAAAAATGTTTTTCTAAATGTTTTTAACTCTAAATTTTCTAACAATTTTTTTCAAGTGCAAAATATTTCGGATTATTCCCCATGATGATTCATAAATTAAGGACATTTTTATTTTAAGAAAAAATTCAAGAATTTTTTTTAATAACATATCATTCAGTGATAAATGTAGATAAAATGTTTGCTCCACAAATATCAAATTATGAATTTTAAATTCCTATGTGTAGCATTTCATGTATTTGAAAAAACTGAATTATTTAAAACTATTCATTTGTTATTTGTGAAACGTTTGCTACACAATTCTTTAAACTCGACATTTATTCTTTAAAGAACTTTAGGTTAGTTTATTATATAAGAAATATCAGAGAGGTTCTTAGGAAAAGAAAAACTCAATTGTTTTAATCATTTTAATGATAACATTGATGATTATAAATATATTATTATAAATGAGAACTAAATCTGAAATGTTAAATTTTTTTTTACAAAAATCTGTACGATTTTAATTTAGAAAATGATTAATGAATTCTTGAAACAAAATTAATAAAATAAAGGTCATAGGGAAAATTCATAACATTTTTATCTTTTCTATACAGGCTAATTAATTAGAATATTATCTATTTTTGTAAATATGCTTTAAGGTTAAAAAAATTGAAAGAAATTATAATGGAGATTTTATTAGTAATGCTAGTACCAATGTTTTTTGTAGAAAAATGTATTCGTGATATAATTAGGTTCCACAAAAATGAGATTCATTCTAATAATAACTTTCGTTCCTTTAAACCTTTTTTAGACTTATTTTCTGGGAATGTATATTTTTATTAATTATTTTTTGTGATCCAATGGTAAATTCACGTATAACAATTTACATTCAAGAACAATCCAAGCGTGTGTAAAGATCTGAAAGGGCATATTTGAATAAAAAAAGAGTAGTTCAAGCAGATGAATTAAAAAATCAATATTTCTCTTGCATTTAAAATTCTGTTTTTTCTTAATTCTGGTTATAATTTCACATAAGAATTAAAACTAATATTAGAAATATATGCAATTTCAATGGAGCAACAGTAATTTCCCCCCTTCTCCCATTAATTATAAAGCAGATCTTTCTTTACTTTTTATTGCTTCAGTTTTTGAAATTTACTTTTCCTGGTGTTATTATTAATCAAATAGGTTTGAAATTGGACAGCAGTTTGGCATAAAATAGATCGTGTTTGTTTTGGAGCGAGCTTGAAAATTCGGTAACTTGTAGAACTCTAATATTGATACAGAACTATACGGGGAAAGCTTTTGTTCACTTTTGTATATATATCTAATATTGTGAGAACTGTTTTTTGCTCAGTTTTAAATTATTTTAATATTATGAGAGGCGCTGCTCAGTTTCGTGTTGTTCTATTATGAAAGTTTTTGTTCATACACACACATACAGTTTTGTGTAATTAATGTTTTTTGTATTATTTTGTGTTACAATTGTTAATTTGAGAACTTTGCTCTCACACAGTTGTTTGCTGTTCTAATATTGTGAAAGGGATTACAGTCTTGTGTTGTTATAATATGCTTTCTATTGAGCCGAGATGTTAAGTAGTAAATTTAAACGGACTTAGTTTCAGACTCCTTATAAGTTACTCAAATAATTAATACGAAAAAAATAATGTAAATATCTATGGGAAAAGATAATAAATTTATATTTCCTTTTGAATCTTTTCTTTTCACAATAGGGTTATAAAGGGTGTTTCATTTTGGAATTCATTAAAGAAAATCAAACATTAAATTTAAAAATTTAATTTCATTTCAAGAGAGTGAACTATCACATCGAATAAAAGTGATGAGTTGAAGAAAAATAATCAAAGAGAGATCGTGAAAATATCAATAAATGCAGACGAGTCATACATTACAGAAATTAGGTTTTCCTATCTCAGTCTATAAAGAAAAAGTCAGCTTAGAATTTATTATAGTAACAAGGATAAGTAGTTCTTTCTCTCTATTAACGGAGGAAAGTGTAAGAATCTTATAAAAGAAAAAGAAAACATTTCTTTTCGTCGTTGTTAATGTTCGATCGGCATATTTCTTAATGACTGACTGGGGTGTGTATCTTCTTTTAGAAACAGAAGGAAATACACATACGTGAATGTATAATTTAATGTGTGCTTGAAAAAAATGTTCCGAAGTTCCCCCCTATCCTCCTCCACTTTTTTGCATTGTTAGAAAGGAACTGAATTTTTTTATATATATAATTCTTTTTTACAGCAAGGAAAGGAAAGAACTTGCAAATCATGCTGCGTAGAATTCATCATTTGTGTGAATTTTTTTCAAAAGATAGAAAAATAACAGTGTTCTTCTGAAGGTGACATTGAGTCTTTTCTTTGTTTTTTTTTCAATTTGAATAATTGAGCGTTGTAGTTTTTTTCCCACCTAAGAATTTCCGTGAATTACAACATAAGGCTAATAAATACCTTTTTATAATCTTAGTTCTAAAATTGGGCAAAATAATGCAAGTTCGAATAAAGATTCTGTGAATTTTTTAGATATTTCATACGAACTTTAAAGCATTATACTAATTTAACAGTCTAAATTTAATCATTTTCTCGAAACGATTTCTTAAAAAAATTTAGAAAAATAATACTTTTTTTTTCTTCTGAAGGTGACATTGAGCCTTCTCTTTCTTTTTTCAATCTTAAAAATAAATATAATTCTGTAAAAATATTAAACTCTGTGTAAAAATCATTTTAGTTTCTTTTTTTGTTTTAATTATATTCTAAAAAAATAAGTAACTAATAAAAAATGTCTTATGGAATGAAACAAAATAAATAAAAAAAAAATTGGAAATCGATTCTTGAGACACACTTAAAAATTATTATATAAAAATAATATGTAGTTAATGTCTGTCTGAATGAAAGGATTGTTACGTTACGTTTATTCTTATCGTGGCAATGCATTAATGGAACGTTGAGTTAGCCTTCGAATCTAATATATGCAGTTCTGACTTTGTTTACAAGCGGTAGTCGGGAGTCACGAGTTTAAGTGTTAATATAAATTAAGCCAAAAATGAAACATAAATACGTCAAGGTTGGCGTTTCCCTCGATCCTACCCTTTTTTCTGGTCATTCATTTATCATTATCAACAAATTAATGAAGTTTATCCTCATTTTTTTTACCATCCCTACAAGGTAGACTCTTTACCCTAAATTTTCTGACAAATTCTGCTTATCTGACCCCTTTTTGAATTTGTTCAATAACTTTGAATTATTCCTCGATCGAATAAGCTTCTCGTTTACGTTTACACTCGTTCGGCATAATTTTTAATTAATACGAAAATAACTTCTACGAGAAAAAAAATCTGTATAATTTTTAAAAATTTGACTAATGCAAAATAATACAGCTAATCTCACTGGTCACAAAATCTTAAAATTAATCTCTTGCAGAAGAAAACCAAACGGAAAATTTTCATTTTCCGAGAGATGGAGGTTCATGTATATAAAATTGAAAATAAATAAGTAAACGGAATTAATGTCTGCTCCTAACAGGAAGTCAAGACGTCCCCCGAACAAATGATTTATCTGAATTTCCTAAGAATTCAAAAAGAATTACAACACATCGATTCTAGATGAGCTATCCCAAGTGATTGCTTATTGAGGGAGCAATAGTAAAATCGCGAGTTATCGAGCCGCCAGTTAACGGGATTCCACTGTCTTTATTTATTGTATTACAATTTCTCTTTTTCATATATTTGTTACTTCAAAGTTGCATTGCAGATTCTTAAAGATTATTTTCTTAGAATAGGACTTCAGAACAGCTTAGTGAAACGGATGGAACCACAGTCAAATGACATCTAACTGTGGTTGAACACCTGAACTGACACGCCGACCACCGCAACAGCCCCTATACAATATGGGTTTTGTAAGGAATCATATGGATATTTCATGGCTCGATTAAAACATCATCAGCCGCCCATTTTAAATTCAAGGAGCTTGTTAGAAATAAAGATGAATAGAATCGACAAAATAAATAGATTTCATAAAATATTGTAAATGCATTGGAATGTTTTTAACTAGATATCTCCCACCCACGTCTTTTTCTTTTTATTAAAACACGATTTTATTGAGATTCCTATAGCATTACGCACCAAAACGCCTTTTCTAAAACGCTTTACCTCCCAAATCGCTTTTTAAGAGCTTCTAGAACATTTCTCACACTTCTCAAAATGCGCGATGTTATACCAGCATTGCACAGACGAACTGAAACACACGTGACCTTCACCAAATCTGCAAAAACAATCGGCCAACCAACCGTATCACTTACCATCCAAAAAATTCGAAAAAACAATCCTCCAAACAAACAAACTCCAAAAAAAGAAAGAAAGAATACGTGGGAAGAGGGCAGAGGGGGTGTTGAAAGGAATTCTCACAACGTGTAGAATAGAGAAGAGGCGAAGGAGGGGAGGGAAAGACATCGTTACAAGTTACACGCTAACGACAGTTTGATGACAAAAAATTGATGCAGTAGAGTTGCTCCATGGGTAAGTAGAGAATGCTGCCTCCCTCCCCTCAGACCGTGCGTGGGAGGAGGGGTTGATTTTCTTAAGAGAAGAAGGGGGTGTTGCCTGTTGCGAATGATTTGGAAGGAGTGGAGTCTTTCATTACGTCTGAAGCGGACCATGTAGGTAATGGACCTCCCCAGCACTGATCCAGGGAGAGTTTTCCGTCCCCAGAGTAAATGATTAAGGTATCGGTGGATTGGGTTTTTTGATTTTTATCAGATTATCGAATCACTTAGGCGGTTTTTGATCGGACCCGTGTGAGTGCAGGTGAAGCATGTAATTTTCGTTAGTCTGGTCTGCGATTCAATGAAAAATTGAATTCATTATACAAGGTTTTGCAAAAGGGTATTCATAAAATAAGAGGGATGACTGTACTCATCAAGAGGGATAACATTTGTTACGGAAACAAAGGTCGCATTCCACAGCGAGTAGCAGAAAGTGTAAGATCAGATGTCGAAATTGAACTATAAGCTGTGAAAAACTTGAGTTGTATAAGCCCATTTATTAGCATCAGAAAAATGCTCAAAGTATCTACTCAATATGGTGGCCCATTGTGGTATTGTACAAGTCATACTGACGAATGAATGACTGGTGTGTCCTCTCAAAGGTTCATGCAATCGTGTTTATCCTATCTGCTGCAACAACAATTCTTGATTCGAGATATTTTGCGATGTTCATGGGCGACTCGTATACCGATGAATTCATGAGATCTCACAAAAAGATGGCTAGTGGACTTAGGTGAGAGTAAAGGCCAAACCACAAGTCCACAACGTTCAATTCATCGTCTGGGATATGTGGCATCTAGAAAATATCAGACATCAGAGGAAAAGCGAGCTAATGCTTCATCATACATGAACCACATGTGTGTCTTTGTAATGAATGAAAGAGGCTACAATAAACCAGGAAGCTCTTGCTCCAGGAACACAAGGGTACCGTTCACCTCTCGAAAAAACTGGAAACAAGTTAAGGGCAACCAATCAATCACCAACGATACCTGCCAGCATTTTAATGGACGTGGCACGTGAGATAGTTAAGTGGAGATTGCTCTCAGCCCATACGTGTTCAACCCGAGTGTTGAAAATGTCTTATCTGGTAAGCGAAGCCTCTTAAGTAAGGCACGAAACTGCGAATTGTTCGTTTGCATTTGTATTATTCACTTTACAAAATGTAGACCGCGTAGGTAGTCATCAGCGATTAAATATTGAACCCTTTGCAATGGAAAGGTTAGGGAAGGGCCGCATGCCTTCCACATCGTTAATTGAGGGACATACATTAATGTCAGCTGCCACTGCTCGAATATTTGTGGCAGGAGTTGCTCTAAATCTGTTCAATGCATATTCAATCGTTTCCGGCGTCCGCAGTGTTTGCGGATTTTCCAAACCTTTATTTGAAATAGCGAACTAACTGGTTTCCTGCATTCTTCTATCAACACTAGCGAGAATAGGATGGCTTGGAAGATGGAACCTTCCTTGGGGTATAGCATTCGTACTTTGTGTCCATTTATGTTTTCATGACCATACTTTAGATCCATAACTATCAATTCCTCTTTTGTAATCCAACGTAGCTTCAACGAAGTCGTTCCACTCGATGTTATCACAGTATTAATCCAACGCTGAGGATAGACCGCGCTTAAAGAACAATGTTCTCTTTGACCGAATTCGTACAGGATCTTGATTAGCCAATCAGCTGCTACCGTCGACACTGTCGCTTCACACTAGTAATTTGCATAACTTATACTTGACGGTGATGCTCTGGAGATGTACTGATCCTCCGGCATGAGAGAAACTATGCAAGAGTGACGACTTGTGCTTGCTGGTTGAGTTTTGAAATCCTTTTCTGCTACTCAAAGTAGAATGCAATCCAATGTTCCATGGTAAATATTGTTCGTTTTGATGAATACAATAACTCTTCTTATTTTATAAAGACATTTTTACAACATTGTGTATAATCAGTACAAATACTATTAAGCCTCCAAAGCCGAATACCAATCAATGTTTCCTCCCAGGAGTTTAATTTTTCTTTGGTAAAAACGAAGCTTATGGTTCGTTTGTATCCAAGTGATCTTTTCTCTGATCGGAAAGGAAAGATTACTTTGTCTGTCTTTGGTCAACTCGAGTGTAGTACACCCTCTGTAGTAATTTAGCCTCTCATTTATGTTTACCAGATTTCACATACAAATCCAACACCAGTCACGTTATGTTCAGAGAAAAATCAGCCCTCTGAATTAATTACTTCTGTATGCCTGTGAGTTACTACTTGGACTGAGACACACACAATATGGATTTACTATAAAATTAGCTATTGTAAGTTGATTTTTTTTTTCAGTTTTATATCAAGAATAAAAGTTTTGTCTGTTCACATTGCATTATTTTATTATTATAAATAATATTCCAAAAAGTAAAATTAAAAGTGCTAGTTTCTGACCAAAAATTTCTCAGAATTTACAACTTCTAGCGATATATATCTATACTTTTCATCTACAAAAATCTGTAGGAGGAAGACACGCTGCTCTAAAAACCAGAGTCTTCCTGATTTTAAATCGATTCGGATATGATTGAAAAGATCCGTGTAAGATCAAGAATATTGTAATACATCTATTATTTCATTCTTGATCAGCAATCATTAGTAACAGAAGAAATATAAGTAATTTTGAAGCTGTCATTCACTTAATGTCAAGGAATAGAGCCCTAATTCGGAATACCATTTTCAGGTATGAAAATACTGAAACTTTTAAAGAGGTTACTTTCCGCAGCATTTTTCTTATCTCCGTACTGTTAAAAATGGTCAAGTTGAAGGAACCGTTCTAAAAAAAATTCCTAATCGTATAGTCACTAGTTTGAGTGTGTGTTTATGTGCGTTTTTGTGTGTATTGTATTATTATATTATTCTATCATAGAGATTTCTTTATCAAAAAAGAGAGTTATTCAAAAAAATTATGGTTCAAAATGCATGATAATTTTCAACGCTTTGAAACTTTTCAAAGGTTATTCCACAAAAGAAATTTTTAAAAATTTAATGCTCGCAGTAAAACTATAATATGAATACAATAAATGCACATGAAAAAAATTGGCAACCTTACTACTGGTCAATATTCTTAAAAATGTTTCTAAAGCGCAGATTGGGAAAACGCTGCGACCCCCTTAACTATTTAACAAGCGGAAATAATCGCACTCTTGTTTTAATATCTTTCTCTTTGAATCGGCTCTTTTTTTTTGTTTAAAACGTGTTTTGTATTTCATATTATTGATGTGGTGTACACTGGATACATGACTTGATACTTCAAAGTGAAGAGTTGTGTACAGAACATCTAACACAGTTGTTGAGAAAAATATTCTGTTATACGAAACAAAGAACTGAGCACAACTGCAACTCGATTCCAAAAATTAAAAATGCATCAATAAACTTTACGAGTAGGAAAGAATATTTTATCAGATTACACACTTTTCACATTAAAAGCATTACATATTAATGCATTTTAAATAATGTTTAAGTGACATATGATGCTTTTTTGAGCCGAAGCAAAATTCGTAATTTTAGTTCCAACGAAATGAAATGTCTTTTAAAAGATATTTCTTCCATTTCCACCAAATATAGATCTTGGCTACAAATTAACTCACAAAAATATGTATACAGTCCATAAATAGGGGTACGATAACTGGAAGATTTTAATATTTCAGCTTTTTTCTATCAGAAAATGTATTCGAAATGTGAATCGTTTCTTTTATTTTAAAGAAAAAAAACAGCATATATATATATATATATATATATATATATATATATATATATCACGAATGATATAAAAAGTGTTAGTTCAACATTAATGAAACATTCAATACCTGGCCGAAATACTTTTATTTCTATTGTAGCAGACTTTAGTCGGGCGAAACTACCATAAAAATCTCAGATTATCATCAGAGAGGGATGACTGGCAAGAGAGAGGAAGAGAAGAGCAAGAAGAGAGTAGGAGAAGAGAGCGTTTTTCGATGTGTTTTGCTTTTTATATGAGGGAAAATTCACTTTAAACGTCAGAGATCCCATGGTCTGGATAGAGGATTTCAAGGGAATTTAAGTGTAGACAAAGTCTGGTAGGGATCATCTCTACAGGTCTGTACCGTGGGAAGAAAGCTGACTTTGTAGATTTTAAGCGCGCGTGATTGAATAAATTAAAAAGAAAAAAGGAATCGTAACAGAGGAAATAAGAATGAACACTATCTTTTAAAGGAGAGACTGAGAAAAATTAGTAAAATAAATTATTATGATGAGAAATTAATAGGAATTAATTTAAATCATTACACACACACACACACACACATATATATATATATATATATATATATAGGATT
>BMAW01085552.1:351207-403099 GCA_019974015.1 Nephila pilipes | reverse complement strand
TTTTTTTTTTTTGATAATTTAATTAGTAGAAAGCTAGGGAATTGAATTTTAAAATTGTAAGCAAACGTGTGTGACGCCTTAAAGAACAATATCGATTTTTGAAATTCTCTCAGATATACTTTCGTCAACTTCCTAGTGTGGTTATTTGCCTATTATAAAATAAAATTATTTCCCATACAATGAGCAAAATTTTATTCTAAGGAACACTAACAAATTCAGATATTTCAGAATTTTCGTACGAAAATCAAGGGACATTTGTATCATAAAATTTAATATTTTTTTACAATGCTATTAAATTCAGATTTGGATGTTACAATTATGTTCAGTGTAGGTAATGCTGTGTTTATAAGTACTTAGTGATTTTTTAAAGATTTAAATGTTCTGGATTTCATGCAAGATCTTTCTAAAGGTAAGATCACGGTTTACAAAAGTAAATGCAACTGTTGATTACTAATTGATCGTACGTAAATATTTATGCATAAAAATGTAATTTTCTGTACATAAATAGATACATAAATACATAGATCAATGTCAAAATATGCCTTTCTTTTCTTTTAATTTTTTTAAAAAAAATTACGATTACCTATAAACTTGGAATAAAGCAAGTTTATTTTTCCTTGTCGAAGATGTTTTGGTCACCTTAACTGAATGCATAGTAACGTAACAAAAATATAAGTAAATTGTAAATAATCAATTTAGCAATCGTTCATGAGTTTATGTGTTATTTATTAGCTGTCGTGTTTTGTCTTCAGGATAAACTCCCAGTTTTACTAAGTACTCACTGTCTAGGAGAGCCTACACAGTCCATTCTCTCCCACAGATTTAAACTCTGAAAACAAGCATCTTCATACATCATCGAGCGCTAGGCAGAGATTATAATTTTCTGGAAACCAGCGAGAGAAAACCTCCCAGTAGGTCTTATCCCGAAGTGAAAACCTAACTTTGATTTACCGTCTTTTATTTCATAAACTTTACGAAACAGAAGCACCAAAATTTGCTTCATCATTTGCATTTTCCTTGCAAATAATTACGGCCTTTTAAAGAGCCGCCGCATTCCAGGAACATCAAATTCGGGAAGTGCTTCAACCCTTTTCTTGGGGCTGTGCAATAAATCAAGCCGCCCGTCGCCTAATGAGAGGAATTTGATTATTCCTCGCGTCGTCCAACAATCAAATCAGTCCCCCGGACGTCTCGATTAACTAATGGCAAGGACAAAAGGGAGGAATGCGGAAAGGGGAACGTCCTCGCAGGACATCTCCAAGGATAATAACACTACGAGAAGAGGAATTTCTGTTATTTTGGCGTAGATGAGAAGAGATGCGATGCGGTGTCCAGATTATCTCCAGGCGTCTTCCTTCAGTCGGTGGAGGTAACAATAGAAAGTAGGGTTGTGATATTGGACTCATTCGCGATTTTTCCTATTTACTATTAGGTACTATTTAGGTATCTTTCGGATCGTACTTGAATTCAAAATTACTACCAATATTATGTTGATTTAATTGAGATTATAAAGTGTCGTGAATAAAGTGGATAAATTGCATTTATAAGCAGTGAAGAATTGAACAAGGAGGTTAGAAATTAGTTAGTTGGAGGTAGAGATAACGAACTGAAGTAATCAAAGGGAGGCATCTGGAGTAGCCGGGCTTAGTATAAAGAGTTTCCAAATCATAGCTAGGAAGGCTTGAGAGTTCAGAAATCGAACCTTCAACTCCAGTTACCCATCTTACTCGAATCTGAGGGAGTTGGTAAGAAATTGATTAAATTATAAATTATTTCAGACAATTTTAGGCAGTTAAACCACATAGAAAGTAAAGTAGACGATAAATATTAAATTGATCATAACTCTGATGATGATAAATTGGTTATCATCATAACTGGATTATTTATTTCCTCAAACAATAATATGTGACTCTTTTAGTTAAGATTCGTAATGGATGAACAAGTCTAAATCACGTGGTGATCCAGGGTGCAAATATAATGAAAAGGAGAGAGATCAAAGATCATTTTACGGGAACAAGTCAATTTTTTTAGTTTAATGAGCTGAAATTGGAATAAGTAGTGAATAAATGATCTTTACATTTTGCAAGTCTATTAAAAAATTAAGTATGCCTTTTTCTAAGAAATTTTTAAACAATTTTTTTTTTAACAAATGCATGTTACACATTGGTTTTAAAGCTTTGCCCTCAGTTTCTGTTTTACTTGTATATGTCCTTCCAAATCAAGTATATAGGTGCATGAATTTTAGATTTAGAAGGAAATTTAATGAACAAAAAAAAAAAATAATAATTTCGTGACATTGTATGAAATAATTTACCAATTATCAAACATTCAAGCAATTCAAAACAAAACAAAATTTGATGCATTAAGTTTATTATAAAACTTTAAAATGCCAGAATTGGTTACTCATATCATGTTTCTCATCCCAAAGAAATTTCAGAGAGATGCGACATTATATACAAATAACATTTAACGCAACAATGAAAGGAAAAAATTTACATTTTTAAGGGGAAAAACATTTTAAGTATTTACTCAAGTAAAAATAAAAGCTCATGCGTAATTTTGCATAATTACAAGCTTCATATGAAAGTCAAACACATAAAAGAATATTATAGCAAATTCTTACAAAAATTTCCAAATTCTAATTTATTCTTATACTTTATTTTTCTAGCAATAAAAGGAACTATGAAATGTTAGGACATAAAAAAACATACTAAAATGTTCCAACGCAACATAACACACCTGAAAATTTTATATCTTTTCTTTTTTATAAATATTTTTGTTTCATAGAACTTTTACTTTTTTGTTGCGTGTTTGCAAGGTTTTGCAATCGATTACCGCTGCAATCGATTATTTCGCTGATTTGAGTGAAGAAGAACTTGCGATGAAAAAAATGACAAGAGTTCTTATTTAAAGGATCAATGACACCATAAATAAGGACTAAATCACTTATATTTTACTAATTATTGACCAAAATAATGAAATTATTCTATAAAGCACAAAGAGTATTGTTACGGGAAAATATAAATATATCAAAATTTTGATCACGTTTCGATACCTTCAAAGTCTACTCGTAACGTCTCGGTATCATTTTCTTCTACTGTCATCATTAAACTTATCTTAAACAGTCATAAATCAATAATAAAATGAATAAAAAGTCTCATAGTGATTATTTTATTCAGATCTATGAATATTCAAGGGTCAATTCGTAATCTACCATATCTGTGAATATATCCTATACGCGTTTGAACATAACATTAATTATAATAATTAGTTATTCATTTGATATGAACTAATCAGGTTCGAGTCCTGAATAAATTTAGAGATGAGGGTTTGATTCACTGTTCCAATGCAAATCTTTCCTTGAAGTGATCTGATAACTTTTCCTTAAAGCAAATAGTTTGTCAAAATCTTCTACTTACTCTCTGTACCATTAACTGACTTCACATTAAATTCTTCGCTGCTTATAAAACATGAAATTTATTCAATATATTTTAATAATTCTAATCTGATCTAGATAAATCACGTTTTATCTATTGGGAGAGATTTTTAATTTAAAAAAAATATCGTATTAAAGACCAAAGTGTTAGTTGAGGGGAAAAATGCAATGGACCTTATATGCCGTCCCCTTAAAATCTATATAACATATTTAAGAATTTTTGTGTCTCTGCAAGATTTGTTTCTACAGGAAGAACTTTCACGCGTTGAAAAGCAGAATAAAAATTTATATTATAAACATAACTAGGTCACAATATTTCCAATCGTCCATTTTCATCAAGCATTTCACAGAGGGGATTCATCTTTAAAAAAGAAAGCAATATATATTACATGTAAATGAATAAGTATCCATTAATTTATGACTCGATTTATTAATGCTACTTTATTAAGATCTTCCTAACAATGCCGCGCTTGGACGTAAACGCGCAAACGCATAACTCAGCACTTGGTTTATAGGCACTGGTAATTTTGAACCACAGTCAAGCGATGAGGACCGCACCTGAGCTTCCCTTTTCTTAATTTTCGCCTCCCCCAAAATGACATGACATCAAATCCTGACAGATTTAATTATGCCAGTCCCGTCACATGATAGTCTTTGAAAGGACGAGACCCGAACTTGCGACCCTTCAATTACGATTCAATTATTCTACCAATCATTCTACCGTGGCCCTATAATGTATAAATAATCAAGTAAGATCGTATTAAAGGCATTTTGTCAAATATGCTTAAAAATGCAGAAGACTTATTCCTGTGAATAGTTATTTAAAAACTGATCAATATCAGCTCTAACAGCAAAAACACTAATCAAATGGAAAGGTTGCTTTTTGAATTGGCTTCTATTTCTCACCGCTTCAGAATTTGATTACTGCCGCGTCGATTAGTTGTCATCTATCTATATCACATCGTCGCCATTGATGAGACCTGGACTCGAAAACAAAGTGACAATTAAAACAGTGGGTTGCTTGGGGTGAATCCGTTCCATAGAAGGCGAAGATAGTTTCATCGACCAGAAAACATATGGTGAAACCATTTTGGAATGCAAAGGGATTCACATACTTGTTTCAAAAAAGGGAAAATGATCCATGGAGAATACTCCGTATGTTACCCCTTTCCCGTTTCCTTTTCCTAATATCTAACACAATTATTTTTTGAACAACCTCGTGTATTGAAACCTATGTAAAGTATGGCTCAAAATCATGAGGTATATTAGCTGTAATTTTTTTCTGCCATTAGCTTCCTGTTTTTTCTTCGACTTTATATTCACTGATTTCATTAATATTAAATTTCTATTATAAATTTATTTTATCCATATATGTATACTTGCAAGTGTACTGGGAAAAGCTTGAGGGAAAAAAAATCATCTGTGTGTGAAAAAGAGGCCAGGTGTTCTTCAATTTATTGCCTGAGATATTCATAGAACAAAAAAAAAGTAAAATCTAAAATATTTTATTGGTCTAAAATCTGAAAGTAATATTTCATTGATGTTGACATGTTTGATATAAAATACGAAGCTTTTAATCATATGTCGAATCGAGAAATGATGTTTTGCCTTTTCCTCCAAACACACTGTTTAAACCCTTTAAATTTTGGTGTTACACCAGAGGCTCAAGAGGGATGATTAAATTACCATTGTAATTGAGGCTGTAAGGCTTCATTAGAGGTTGATAGTGGGGATTAACATTCTAATCAAAGCTTCGAAACGAACCTATTGTAATGGCCTTTCTACTAAGTTGAAAACAGAACAATTACGTGTGAATTGAAGTCTCTAAGGCTTTTCGAGTTTGCATTGTCGTTAATAAACAAGCTTAAAAACTATGGATTAAAACTTTTTTTTGTCAAAGTTGCAAACTAAAAAATAATAAATTTTTAAAATTTTACGTCTTTAAAATTACATTTTGTTGTTAAAAAATAATAATAATACTCCTCTTTAAGAAGAATTCTAGAACTTTAAATTAGTCTGTGATGCGCCTTTCAAAAAATAATTTTGTTAAATTCTGAATTAAATAAGTAAAATATATCCATTTAGACTTTGTTATGATGAACGCTCTGCGGATCCAATAAAATTTCACTGTAATCGAAGGTTTACTGTATCAGATTTCGTTGAAACATCGAAATTCCTTAGCATTTCATGGTGTTTTTGTTGAAAACAATCATAGTGGTAACACACAGTTTATTAATGAATTATAATGTATTAATAACACATAGTGTATTAATAAATATCAAATGTTATATACATGTATAATTAATAAGTCAAAAATACCTCTTAAATATTAGAAATAAAGAATTTGAAGTAATTTTACTTTTATTTTTACATCCTATTGAAAAAAATAACAAGTTGAGAACATTTTGAGAAGGGGAGAAAGAGCTGGATTTTAGTCAGAAGTTTAGGATCTTGACTGGTATGTGTAAAATTAACCTTGAAAAACTGTATCCGTGGAAGGGAAGTTTGAGTTCACTCTAAGTGAAGTTTCATTTTCTCTGAAGTGTGTTCACTATAAGTGCTTAAAATTACTTTACTTAAATTGGAGCTAAGTTTTGGCCTGTGAAAAAGTTCACTTTATCCCGGGCTCACTATAGCGAGGTTCAACTATATTTTGATGCAGATAGATTACATAGCATGATACGTTACGAACATTTTATTCATACTCTCTAGCTACCTGTCAACATATATGAAAATGAAACAAATTAAACGAAGAATCACTGATTCCACACCATCATTTCGAAGTTTAATACGTATTCTTCTTTGCTAATATTCTACGTTAGATGGAAAGTTCAGTATTATTAGTTAGTAATCGTTTTATAAAGGCTTCTTGGTGGAACTAAAAAGTTCAGTTTATATGGTCTGAAAATGATTTTAAAAATGAAATCTTACATTTTAGAGTAAAATCTTATGTTTTTTACATCAATATAGAATTTAAACTGGGAAGCTTGTAAAGCCCGCTAATTGTTATTTAAGTCATTTTCATGATTAAAACTTATAATATATCTACTAAATTACACAGTTAAATAAAGAGGAAGGTAAATGTTAATCAAATTATTTTTATTCAAGTTGTGAATATTTAAAGTTTTATGAACTCTATTTGTGGTAATCTTTACCTAAACGATACTAAAGTATGGTCTTTTCAAGCGTTTGTTTACTCACTTATATTCGAGTGGGTAAAAAAACTGGAATTGAGGATCCCAGTCTAAAACCTTTTACTTATTTCATCTAGGATCTATTTGTTCGCTCCTTGGCCAACAAATATAAAATGAATCAATAATTTATCTTATTAATTCAAGCACCAACCTAGCTTCACTTTTTATTTTGCTCGGATGAGGTTTTATTTTAAACAATTCAGTAGAAACAATTAAGTAGAATATTCCTCTGATTTAGTTTAATGAAAACTTGCTATGTAGTCCAACGTCACAAACTATTATATAAATTTTTGGGGAATATTTTTCATTTTGAATTAGAAAGATACGGACCAGATTTACTGAGTTAAAATAGGAGGAGAAGGAAATTTTTAACCCAGTTTAGTATCTGAAATACTTGACAAGGAGTAGAAGTCCCTATTAATCCCCGCAACGATCCCTAATAGAAACCAGACTGGAACAATAATGATTCTATTCACATGTTGCTAGCTATGACATTCACAATTTAATCCGATAAACTACTATGGTGGGTTTTCTCAGTTTATATCTTATCAAAACGGACCAATGAGTTGACTAAACATACAATCGTATTTTCAATAATGGCGAAAAAGTAAGCAGATTTTAAATTTACCCACACCCTCACACACACATACTACAACCCTCCATTCTCATCAGACCTCTGATATATCGTTTGTGTTATTATCAATATTGCTACAACGAGGTCTTCCTCCATTCGTTGAGGTCGAACGAAGGCCAACGCTGCTATCTGGTGCAGCACAAAGCAGCTGGAGAACGTCCTATTGTAGATTCGGCGCGCGATAGAGGGCGGAATACAAATAAATATTTGTTTGGGAGGATGGAGAGCAGAGGATGAAAAGAAAATGGGATGATTCATGAGCTCCGGGAAGACAGCTCTGCAATTTTGGAGCTCTCTCTTTCTCATTTCTCTCTCTCCTTTATTCTTTTTCTTTCGTTCCTTCTCCCCTCCCAATTTCCCCCTTTATTCTTCTTTCTCTGAATGTTTTTCATCCTCCCATGCGCTTCTAGAATCTGCAAAAAACGTAAAATAAAAATAAAAATAAATATATGTACGTATTTTATGAAATAAAAAATTAGATTTAGTTACGGTTTGGAATCAACAGAATGTTAATTAGAAGCTCAGAAAACATAGTTCCTTTACGGTTTAAGAAAGAAGCAGTAATGTATTGTAAACTATTGATTGAAAATTCTAATTAAAAAAGAAAATGTATAACGTAAAAAAAATTAACTTTTTATCATGATTTAGTACCACATTACACAGCGTAGTCTATCTCAAAGAAGGGGGGGGGGAGAAAAAGAAAAATATTCAATAACCCAACAATTAAATGTACAACAATGGGGAAATAATGGTTCGAATTTTTCTCTCTCTCTCCATATATATATATATATATATATATATATATTGTTACGGGCAAAAAAAAGTTCTTTTCCTCTGGGAGTAAAAATCAATACCAAATAGGAGGATAACTATAAATGAAGATTTATTCAGAAATTTTCAAAACAACACACAGGTAACACAATTTCGACAATAATAAATACACAGCACTTGCATAATTCAATGACACAGATACCAGAACAAAACACACATTAAGTACAGTCACAGTTATTTCAGCAACGTTCAGCTCACCAACTTATTACTCTTCTCTGATGACAGCCACTGCAGTAATATTCTGCACATGCAGTGCAGGCTCCGACGATTCTCAGCAGAGTCTCCGAAGACAGACTCTCTGTAGTAGTTCCGCTAAATTCAGACCGAATCTTCAGCAAATTCACTCGGCCACAATTCCCCGATCGTTCTACAAATCAAATTCCACAGACCGATTCCTCTTCGGACTGACTCATCAACTGTAGCTCTTGGCGTATTTTTCCTTCCTGGGTCAGACATGACGTCACATAGGGAAAATTCAGGAAATGTCTGTAACTTTCTTCCCTATTGATTTTTCGTCTCGGTTCCAGTGCCTCTGAGTACTTTCCATTTGTCGCCAAAGTCGCCAAATTTATCGCTAAGTCTCAAAACGGTCGCCAAGGTGAAGGGGGTCATTGCTTAAACTCTCTTTTGATGTCTGATGGAATCTCTGTAAATCCCATTTTTCCTTTCAAGCGAAGCATTGCAGGGAAGCATCAATTCATGTTTGAATATATATATATATATTCAAATTCAGAAAATTTTCAGATAGAGCCATAAATACGAAAAAAATGAACTTGGGGACATCAGATTCACACTAGAGAGGCACAACGTAGCAAAGCATAATAGACAAAAAAAATTAATTGTACGCATGCATTATGGAACAAAGCAGAAAAAGACTTTATTTATAGAATGGCGTTAGTGAAAAACATTGTTCGGCCATGAGAAAGAACAAGGCCCTTTAGAAAGTGCTCTGGCCTCCCCTAACTGCAATGGTTGAGTGACACCGTCTGTCTACCATCTCAATGCTAAATTATTCAGAACTTCTTGAGTTAAGAGTTGTCATTCTTCAAGAAGTGTTTGTTTTAACTACCAGGTATTCTCCGGAACTACCAGGTGTCTCCCCAAACCATCCACACGGGTCCGATGGGATTTAAATCAGATCAGCTGGCCAATCTATTCCACAAATATCTTCACTTTCTATAAGTTCCTCAACGGCAGAGATCCTGAGTACAAGTGCATTGTCATCCACAAAAATTATACCTGGATCAATGGCACATCAGAACAGATGCATGTGCGGGTGGATAATTTCATAGCAGTAACGATCTTCCGTTGGTGAGGTTTTGTCAAAAATATGGAGCTCCATTCGTCCATTCGATATAATGCCACCTCCTTCCCCACAGAAGTACTCCAGGACCACCAAAACTGTCTCTTTCTTGATGTTGGCGAGATGAAACCGTGTCCATACCTCACTCTATACCAAATGGGAATCGTCGCTCAGACTGAAACGATTCTTAACAGTAAATAGAACGTGATTCTATTAATGAGATGTTCAGTCTTTGCGTTCTTTACACCAATGCAAACGGTGCAACGGATGGAATGCTTAAATGGTATGCAGCATTAAGGATGATGGGCGAATAGGCCACCTTTATGCAGACGTTTGACCACAGTAAACTGTGATACCTGTCGTCCGGTTTCTGTACACACCTGCTGAGCAATGTTTCCTTGTTGCTCTGGTTCCGATGCTTGGTTTTTTTCTGTCTACAGAATGATATACTGGTCATCACTAGCCGTAGTTTTCCTTGACCTACCATCGACAAACTTTCTTATAGATAAACCTGTCATTTGAAATTCTTTCCTAGCTTTTAAAAGTACACTTTTATCAATTCCAAACTCTTGAGCAACACTCATTAAACTAAGCCAATCTTAAGAGCTTATCGATCATTCTACTACGTGTAAAGGCATCCTGATGATTTTTTGTAATCATTATTGAACATACGGCTTCATTTTCTCTTGCAGGGAATGTCTGGAAATGTGTCCTTTCTCCTTCGTTTTAAGTTGTCTTGGCAATGAGTGCACGCATTTTGCGCATTTGCTTGTCGTGACAGCCAGTCAGATGTCATAGAGCTGATATTTGCATATATATACATTACGTTTCTACTGAGCTTCCTTTTCGCTTTACTGGTCGTAAAAAGCCCTTTTCAACAATTTCATGGTTGTATAAAGAGAATTACATTTGCTGTTCATGCTTGTACGCTAATATATGCGAGCATATATATATATATATATATATATGGGGGGATGGCCGATATCATTAATTATTCTAATTAAAGAATTAAACTTTTAACTTAAGCACATTCAATATTGACGTTTCACATTTACGATTATTACACACACAAGACGAGACATTTCACAATAACGTTTAAAAACATTAAAACAATCTTCTTCAGCTTCTTAAATCATAAATCGTCATTTTGGATAAGTGTCATCTACAAGGGCGTCTTCCTCGTTTTGATGACTCCAAACGACTCTCCTTCAAGAGCGGGCTCCCTTCAGTAGCAGAGGCAGCGCTCTCTGCGATCGGGTGTCTCTTCTACAAACCGACTCTTGGCCATTCTGGAAGAAAATGACCTCAACTTCTTGACTCCAATAACAGAACGATCGGCTCAACCTAAAAAATAAAGCTGAAAAGAGAAAATTCAAAAGCAGTAACAAGTTGATAATTCGAATAGCATTTATCTCAATCTTGGAACATCATCGTCTTCGGAAAACACTATTGTTTATAAAGCATCATCGTCTTGCTTTGTCATCCGCTTTATTTTTCTATGATATTCATTTGTAAATAAGGTCATATTAAGTACAAATTATAAACTCTCTAAAATTGTTTAAGCATGTATTTAGATTACATGTATTTAAAATACAACTTAATTAGAAGGAAATCCAATTAGTTAAAATAATATCAAAAAATCAAATTACAAATATTATCAAAAGTATGAAATTCTAATGAAAATAAGCCAATAATTTATTTAAATATATCAAACTAAATATTAATTTACTACAACCAAAAACCATTAATAAAAATTACATACTATTTAAAAATCAAACAACATTAAAATCATATAAAAGTAAGATAAAAGAAAAAAGCGAGGTCAAAAAATAGAAATAATGCAATTATTATTCTTCTATATTTTAGAATGGAATAATGTACTATGGTTACGGATCCACCCATCAAACTTCAGTGAATTACATTATAATAAATGATGTAAAATCATAAATTAAGCAGAAATGCAAATACAAAACGAAAATCCAATAAAATAAAAGGCATAAAAAAGGAAATATATTCATTTAGACTTAAATATATTAATATATTCATAAAAAATAATTTTAGCATATATATAGACCTATTAATAATTTTAACTTAAGAATGTTATAAAAATTTTAAGACTGAAATACAACGATCTCAAGCAGATTCATATATTCCAACACCTCTCTCTCTCTCTCTCTCTCTCTGTTTAGAGAGAGAGAGAATTTATATTAAATTGTATAAGACATAATATTTTTTGAAATTAAGTTAATTCAAAAAAGTTAAATTACGTTAATCAAGTTAAAATTATTTAAAAAAAACTCAAAATCACAACTGAACATTAGGAACAAAGACATGAACCAAACAAATACATATTTTTTTATATATTAATATTTTGTCTTCTGTTAATCTTACTTATATACATACATTTGACATCTTTTGATTCAATTAAGTAAGATTCTTACAAAGTATTAAATTAAACTAAATTTGACCAAAAATATCTGTCTCAAAATAAGTTAATGTTTTAAGTTAATTTGAATTCCCTCTATTATATATAAAAATAACTTGAAAATTAGCTCTTTGAAATATATTTCAATTCTTAAGAAATAATTTATATTAAGGGAACCTGAGCAAAACTCATGATTTTTTTTCTGTCAAGATTTATTTTTTGTGGTTTTTTTTCAACCATTTTTCTTCTAGGTTTAACTGGTTGCTTCTTTTTTATTTATAAAGCTTATATATAAGAAACTGTCAAACAATTTATTTTAGTTATTCTTAAAAATCGTTTCTTTATTATATTTATAAAAAGGACAGTTAGATATAAAAAAAAACATATAGAAATAAAAAATTCAAACATGTGCCCGAATATTTATAAGCTTATTGATAACAATAATAATAACGATTATTGGAGCAATAATATTAATAAATACTTCATTATGATTATTTCAATTTTTTAGAAGATACTTTATATATTGTTGATACAATGTGAATTTGCTCAACAATTAACAGAATCGATCCATTTAAAGTATGAATTGTTTAGTGAAAAATCGATATTCATTGTTACATTAAATAAGCCTTATTGTATATTATAAAACAATTAATAAAGGTCATTATTTGCGATTATTATTATTATGGATATCATAATCACATATTGTTGTAACTGCATTTGAATTCTTCTTACAGAAAAAGCATTTTTTTTTTTACTACCTAAAACGCTTCATTTTTTTTTTTTTTTTTTTTTTTTCAGAATAGAGAGGATCTTATTATAACAATTTTAATGCTATTCTAAGTACATTTCTCGTGCAAATTTGTGCAAGATTTGTTTGAATTCGTAACTATTAGCGACCATTCTCTTATTGTTGCTAAAATTTTGTCATTAACTAAATGGATATGAGCTTTTATTGAATGGATAATTACATTATCGTAGATGTAAAACTAAAGAGAAAAAAATGTTAGTTAAATTTACAGAAGTAGTTAACTAAGAATTTCTTTATTTTTTTTTCCAAAACTGATCGCTTATTTAAGCGGTTCAGAAGTCAGTAAGTTCAGTTATTCAAAATTATTCCACAGGAATGAGTTTCAGCATTCGAGTTCAAAATGTAAGCAATTATAGGAAGTTCACTATTAGTCATTACTATAGCTCATAAATTTACTTATTTTCTATAGTTAGCATGTATTAATAATATGATTTTACTTACGCTGTTTTTGTCATGTCTAATTTTATTTTTGTATCAAAGCTGTTTTTACAGTCATTAATAAGACTTATCAACAATGAGTAATTTTTGTATTCAATGTTGCTCTGTGAAGTTATTATTTATTAGAAAGTTATTATTTACATATACCTCAGGGAATAATTTATTTTCTTAGCATATATTTTTGTTCTCTTAACTTTTTCTTTTCTTTTGTCTCAACACACTTCAAACTTATTAATAAATATAATATATGTTAGTAGTCTCTGTTCATAGTGTCTAAAAATGGTACTATTATTAGACATTATTAGCTGCTTTTCACAGTATATATGTATTTCAATAAATATAATTTTAGAATGCAACACCATCAAGATTAATCAAAATTTCAAATTTTTTTTGTCGGAGTTGTTAATATATATATACAAGAAAAACAATAAAAATAATGATTTGCAAATTAAATAGTAATTTTGGTAACAATTATAATATTAAATACTTTATTTTTAATTTAAAGAAAAAAGAAATTAGTATTCTAAAAATTTTCTAGCTAAAGATATAACAAAATACATAGTTAATGTATTTATAATATTAAAGAAAATTCTAAGTACCTAGTAAATAAATATATAATAATAAAGAATGTTTTACATTATGTTTTATGAAGGATTCTTTTAAAAGAATTCATTTTACTAATATTTTTCAAAACCACATGAACTTTCTTTCTATTAAAAATACTACAATTGGAAAAGTGTTTTTAGGATAACAAAAAAAGTGTAGATATATTTTTGATTCAATAACATTAAAGATATGATGAATGATCTCAATTGCAAAGATTATAACGCATTTATTAATAAACCAACATGTCATTGCAGAAAATTTGAGAATTGTTAGAGATAAAATGAATAAGATAAGAGATATTATAATGGATGAGTAATTAATTGAGAAATATAATGAATAAGGAAGGGTACAGGCTTCAGGAGTAGGATCTCAAATAGTAACCCATTCACTGAAAGATGGTTTTATAATAAGGTTAATAATTTTATAAATAATTTTGCAATTAAATACAGTTTGCCAATAGTAATTTATTGAGTACAAGTACAACATTTATAACGGTTTTAATAATATAAACATTAAGACTAAAAACAGTATAAAAATACGTGAAATAAAAAAAAGCTACAGAATTACATAAATGCATCATAATATGTTATGCTGACAAAGTTCCTAATAATTATGCAATTATTTGAAATTATTACAATAATTTAATTATTAACAAACTTTTAGAAGTAGATCTTTATGTATATATATTAATAAATGGAAAATAATTTTATTATAATAAATTAATTTTTTATTACATTTTTATTAATTTTTATTTGAATTTACTTAGAAAATATTATATTATATCAGTGATCAAGAAATTAATAATAGAATTTTAGACCTTTATAAGAAAATTTGACTATAAATAAATTTAATCAAATACATTCAGGTCTCCATTACTCGAAAATTTTATAAAAACTCCCATTATACTTAAGTAGTCCCTAATGGTTATAATACTTACATTACAAAAGCAGGTAAATCATTACAAAAAATCTTGTAAGATACTATTACTAATTTAATGAAACATCTAAAGCAGTTGACTTATTATAATAAATTTTTTTTTTTAAAAAAATGTTTTATTTGTCATTCGTAGTTATGATTCTGAAGACCTCTTTAATTAGATAAACACGGATTATAAATTTTAAATATAATTATTATCTATAAGAATTACATTATAAATAACTTTATTTCTTAAGAAAGTTTTAATTCATTAGTTCTTAATGTACTTAGACAAGATTATACTAAATTTATTGACAAAATTTCAAATAAATTAAGAGACACAAGGAGGATCTGCAAGTAACAGTGGTACTAATATTTACATACACTAATTTGAATAAATTATATAGATAAAAATAATTTTATTACTAATTTCTCTCTCTCTTGAGAGAGAGAGAGAGAGAGAGAAATTAATAATAAAATTGCTACGCACACACACACACACACACACACACACATATATATATATATATATATATATATATATATATATATATATATATATATATATATATGCGGGTGTGGGTATGTGATCTACTTGTTTTGTATTATAATAAGCATTCTGAAATAATGTGAAATGGGAATAAAAATATAACTTATATTTTTATTCCCATTCTTAGATTTAAATTCAAAATAATAATATATACAGAATATTTCAATGTACAAATGAAAATTATCGATAAAATTTTTCTAGTAATACTTATGATAAAAGAGACAGTTTCCAATATCATAGTAATATGGTATTTTTTGGAATAATTGTAAACATATTTCTCTTTTTAGAAATATTATCTTTCTTTGTATCATACGAAGCAATAACTTAGCTCTAAGTTAAAATTAAAAATAATTATTATTAGAGTTTTTTCATGATTTGCAAAAAGGCAAACTGTTATATAACTTTTTAAATACACACTCAGATACACTAATCTTAAATTTCGAACTGCTACTAATGAATCGATGATAAAAGCTACAAACTTTTTGCTGGTACTACACACACACACACACACACACATCTCAAAAAATTCTAAAAAATACTATAAATAACTTGAAAAAAGTGCTATTATTATAAATAATGCTAATATAGTTAAATATGATTAAAATAAACAGAATTGAGTAATATATATATATTTATCATTTTTAAGATGTGTTTAATTCAATAGACAACCATGATTTTATAAATGTTCTAAAAGATATTTAAAGTGAATAAAGTTATAGCATTTGAAAAATTTATTTCGTTAAGTTACTTTTAAAAGAAAATTCTGTAATATCTAATGATGAAATATATATATAAAAAGAAAAAGGATACACCGCTAGTAAATCTGCGTGTAACTGTATGGCTAACATTTATTTACATTATTACGGGATTATAATTACAGTGAATATAATAGATTTAATATATGCTTAGATATATTGATATTATCATAAACTTTCAAAAGAATAACAATGATGATATCAAACCATTTACATTTCTTATCTAGATTATTTTAAATTATTGTAAATTAATTATTATCCTAATGAGTTTGAACATTTAGATATTTATTTCAAAATATAAGATAATAAAATTAATACTAATATTCTCAAAAGAGCAATAACTTACGCTTTAAAATTTATAAAGCACCATTTTGAACAATTTCTTAGGTTTTAGTATTTACAGAATATTATTTATAATTATATTTCTGGTAACATTAGACTCGTGAAAAATATTCATAATATTTACATAAACCATGAAAAAATTCATAAACTTTGTGAGCAAGCTTGTATCCTTTGAATTTTATTAAGAGGAATGTAAAATATAATAACTATAAAATAGAGTGTAAATATAATTTTTTAAAATTTTTTTCCTTTTTTTTTTATTTAGACCTTTTCGTTTTAAATTTATTTTATGCTTCTTTTTCGAATATAATATTTTTGAGTGTAAGTATTTATGCTTATATATTATAAGGTTATACATTTTGCTATAAAGTAACTTTCTATGAGAGACGGCTTGGATCCATAAAACATGTTAACGTGATTAACCACACCTGCCTGACCAATGGCAGATAAAACATTTAAAATTATTTTATAACCATATTTTCCGATTAATCTACTTCCCTTTTTTTTGATTATTTACACTATTAAAGTAATATTTTCTTAGTTTTTTTTCCTCATGAATATAGTTTCGTTTGATTTTCTCTTAAATTTAATTCATATTCCAAATTTTTTCCACACTTTTACTAACACAGTAAAGAGTTCATCTTTGTTTCCTGATATCACTCCAATTTAGCTTTTATGTAATCATACGCTCTTGAAATCTTCACGATCAGCAGTTCCCCAAAAATCCAAATCCGGATTGATAATCCTTACAAGATTTTCTGTTTGCCACTAAAATACTTAGAAATCAATCCATCCAACACCACGTGATCAGAAAAATTCTTGTTTACATATTCGAAAAAAAGGTAAACTCATTTCTCTTCAGTTGTAGCCACGAAGGTTGAGACTGAGTACCTAAATTCTTCTAATTTTCATCATGTAATTCACGGGATCGATTGTGCTGTGTCCACCGCTGTCACCCTGTAATTACCTCTCTCTCATGTTAGATCAGTAAAGATGAAAGTTCAAAACATTCAAGTGTCTTCATTGAGCACAAAGAATGGAAATTTTTTAACATGGATCGCAGATATTATTCAGAAAGTTATATATACATTACAAAAGTCTACAGGATGTTTTCTTGTCTGGCCATGATTTGAATTGGATTTAAATGAGCCCAAAGACTTCAACCAAGTCAAGTAAGAAAATGCAGAATTTCTTCCCATATGTACAATAGAAAGGAAACTTGAGGATGCAACAAGTCTTGAAAACCCGGGAAAAAAACTAAGAAATTGAAGTTTGAAAACTGTGAGAAATTCAGTGAAAAAAAATAAAAAATTAACCCTCTCTCTCTCTCCTCTGATGGTGTAAATATCAATGAAAATTCAAGAAGAGTGTTAATTGCACCAGTCTGTTGAAAAAGATAAGGAAATCTACCCTGATGTTGAAATAAAAATTGATGCAACAAAGAAAAGACGTGCTATATCTTTTCTTAATTCGTCCAGTACTCATAAACCTAAAAGAACTTCGAAAGCAAAAAAAAAAAAAAATAGATAGACTTTTGGGTAAACCTCTACAAGATTCTAAGCTCCTAGAATTTTAGTTATCATATGTTCTCAAATTATTATTTCTACTATCATCTTATAACTCTTGAAATGAATTATAGCATCTATAGTGAAATGTTTTCTTAATTAGATGCACACTAATATTCTTTATCTCAGTTTGCGAAGTAGGACTAAAGTTCAGTAAGTAATTCTATACATTATTGTTTCTATTTATAAAAAATGTTATATGGTTTTTACGGATATCTTATCAAAATTTCTGTAACTTGTTCTGATTTGAAGATTAAAGTTATAAAATATTTGGAAAGTGAGCACAAAAATGTTTTCTTTTATTTAGAATCCAACAAATAATAAAATACTAGTATAAATGTCTGTAATGTTAATTAATGATGTTCTCAAAATTTTCATATCATATTTTCGAAAAAGTGAAACTACTCTGCTGTTTTTTGATGCTAAAAAGTTATATAAAAACTGAAAATAAAAAAAAGATTGTGTGGTATCTTAGCTCCAAAAAATTACATTAGAATAAAATTTGTTTGATATTTAATCACACTTCTCGTTGATTTTCTTTTGATACTGTTACGAAAATGTTCCCTTTGGAAATGAGAATCAAGTCCAACTCGGTGGATAATAGCAAATAGCGCTTTATTCGTTATCTTTAGGATAGCACACATGTAGCACAGTTTGGACTACTATAGCAGGTACACAGCACACGCACAATTTAGTGACACAGATAAAGGGACAAAACACACATTAAGTACAGTCACAGATCTAACAGCAACGCTCAGCTCACTAGCTTACTAGTCCTCAATACGGACAACATCCACAATAATATACACTTCTTGGCTAGGGCCCGACAATTTCCAGCAGATATACGCTACTTCTTTCAAATTCACCTGTCACGCTTCACTTCAAATGCTGACAGTTTTCAGTCGATCTTCGCAACGGAGTTTCCACAGACAAACTCCGACAGCTTTCAGTCCATCTCCGCAACAGAGTCTCCAAAGACAAACTCCGACAGTTTCTCTAAATTCAGGTTGAATCTCCAGCAAATTCACTCGGCCACGATTGGTCTACAAAGCAGACTCCACAGACAAACTGATTCCAGAGACAGACTGACTCACAGACAGTAAATCTTCGCCTATTTATACCTTTTCCGGCCAGGCAGGATGTCACATGGGAAAATTCACGAAAAATATGTAGCTTTCTTCTCTATTGATATTTCGTCTAGGTTCCTGCACCTTTAAGATCATTCCATATGTCACCAAAATCTCCAAATATCTTGCCAAGTCGCCAAGGTGAAGAGGTCATTGCTTAAATTCTCTTTTGCCAACTGATGGTGTTTTACAAAATAAGCAAGTAATTACAGACGCAAGGGAGAAAAAGAGAGCGAGGAAAAGATAGCATTAACTTTTATACGCCTGAGGCTAGGAAGGTAACCGCACGCTTGTCGACTTCTCGCAAAGTAAGGGTGACAGTTACATTTAAAATGTGAAACATTGGATGGAAGATTAATTTGAGTGTATATATATATATATATATATATATATATATATAAAGTAAAAAAAAATTGTTATTTAGTTTAGCGTTCGGTCCCAAAAGTTATATATAAAAAGCTATACCTGAAAATCCCTTCACCTTTACAAAATATATAAACAATTTCTAATAAAGAGATAAAAGAAATATCAAATGACAAAATAAATAAAATTGGAGTGTTCCGAGCTGGTTAAATTTATGCATTGTTGTATGGCATTGGGCTTAAAATTTAGCAAATTTTGTTTTCAGATTTTTTTTTTTTTTGTTTCTTGACATAAATTCTTGAACCTGTGAATAAAAAATGCTAAATAACAATTGTGTGTTGGTGGTACTTTATAAATCAATACTCAAACAAATATAAATTTGAAACAAAGATTAATTTGACATTTTCCTATGCGACTCTCACTGATGACAAGACTGTCACAGTTTCCGAAACATTATTTGCATATTCTCCACATGCATCTCAGAGTTGAGAAATGAGCATGTACAAAACGAAATTTTCATTTTCAATATTTTTCAATTTTTATTTCTTTGATATTCGGATTATTTTTATGACATATTTTGTTGATGGAGATAGTTAAGCCTTTAATCCTAGAATAATCCAGCTGAACAGTCTAAAGCCTGTTTTCAACATTAAATATATATTATTCTCCTTGTTGTATTTTCCAAAAATTTTTAATTTTTACGCTGATACAATTTGAATTGGTACAAAAGTGGGAAGAATCGATCTACATAAATTATGCATTGCTGAGTAAAAAAAAATCAATATTCATTGTTACATTAAGTAAGTAATTAATAATGTTCATTTTATTATCATTATTATTTTCTACGTACATTGAATAATCGCACAAATTTTAACAATTCACTATTGATATAGTTGAATAAAAATAATTACTTTGCACGTATTTACAGTCTGATTCGTTAACAAGCGTTAATCGTAGACCTTAGTTACTACATCGCGGATTAAGTGAACCCCGTTTCAATATCCACTGAGTGGTAATAGAAGTTCTAACATCGATATGTGTTTTCTGAGTAACACATTTGTGTTAAATTACAGGTAACCGCTAAATTCGAGAAAATGAATTTGTGATCATGTGCATTATATTTACTATTTGTACGTCATTTGCTAGTTACAAAAATATTTAATAAAAGAACATTTAAAATATTTAAAGAAAATTAATCTTATTGTTTTATGATCGAGTCCTTAATTGATTATTGTTTTATTTCTGGATTTTTGTTTCAACCTAACATCTTGCATGGCAGATCTAAGTCAAGGCCTTAACCCCAGATCCCTGTTGCTCAAAATAACTTAGATAATCATTTACAAATCACTCTTATACAAAAAAAATTCATAATTCTTTAAAGTTTGACCAAAGCAAAATGGTTGAATATAGAGCGAGTATCACTCACCATGCGATCTTGTAAATAACATTAATCCAATCCAGAGCATTTCACTTTCCGAGAAGTGGTGATTCATATATATGAATAAGAAAGAGAAAAAAAATGTTTCAATGTCTCTCTGCTCTTAACAGGAAGTAGTGACGTTATATGGTTTATTCGGACAAAAGTTTAATCTGAATTTCATAAAAAGGAAAATAATAATTATAAAGCTACAGTACCTGTATAAGAGTGATGTATCCCAAGTGATACGGACGGACCCGTAGTGAAACCACGCATAAAACAGATTTGTGTGTTACAGAACTATGTGTATAAGGGATCCAACTGCTTCTTTTTTTTCCTTAGGTAAGGTATTATGAGTGATTAAATATTAATTAAGAATCCCTTGACAGAGTAACATTTCTTTATTAGAACTTTTTGCTGTGTTTGTGTTTTTTGTGTATCAACTAGTATTTTGTTTTGTATTAGAACTCTTTTAATCTTAGTATTAAACATTTTTTGAAATGATGTCTTTCACTTAAATAATAATCGTCAAATGTATTATGAACTTGCTCATGTATTTGTTGAAAAAATGGTTCGGTTTATCTTATTAAATTTATTCGTGTGTTTTTGATGATTCTAAATTCGAAACTTTAACTAGATATGATCTTATTTTCTTCTCCGTAATTCAATAAATTTCTTAACTATTCATTCGAACAAAACATCAAACAAATATAAGTACTTTTTTGTTCTCAATCTGGCGTGTGCCCTAAAAGGAAGAGGAGATAAATTGAAATTTTAGAAGCATCCATTTAATCGAAGTGATCTTCTGATGTTGAAAGTGATAAATTGAAAGTTTGATTAATGATTTTTTAAACATTAGTCTTTTGACAAACTTCACTTGAAGACGGTACGCAATTTTTTATTTGTAAACTGTAACTGAGAAGATTTCATATTGGAAATCGAAATCGTTTCGCTTTTGACAACACTTTATGCCAGTTTTTGAAATTGAACCAGTTGATTGCTGGCAATAAAAAAATGTGTAATTTTTTTTTTTTTTTGATGAAATTTTAAATTTCTTACCAAGTTATGAGTTAATAATGATAAAACTTTGCTAAAATTTTCCAAGTCGTATTAATTCAGTGATTCTTTCAGTGAAATAAAATAAAAATTAAACAAAAGGTCTGAATTAATTATTGATTTTTATATATATATTTGTGACTAAAATTTGCGAAGTAAAAAGCATTTTAAAGAAGAAAAACCTGAACCTAAAAAATATTATCTTTATCCTTCTTTTTAAATAATACTAATTTGGGAGAAAAAATATATGTATGCAAAAATTCAATTGTATTTTCTAATGCACAGTACAAAGTTTCAAAAAGATTTTACACAAGTGCCACTTTATCACAATACATTTATCATCATTCTTGTCAATATTTTCAACATTCAGCAACAATAAGCTTCCGTTACGTTATTTTTTAAAATTTGGTGGTGTTTTATGTGTTTGTATCATAGTTGATAATATTAAAAATTGTGGTATTATTAGTTAATATTATAACACTAGCATTGTGCGACCGCGGTAGCTAATTGGTCATAGTAGCGAACTCTTGGCCATAGTTACTGATGCCACTGAAGACCCGTCTGTATTCTGGATGTTGCTTGTTAAATCTTTCGGGACTAAATGTCTTCACGTTGGGATTGTGAGAAAGTTAGGAGTGTGAGGAGCCAGCTCAGGTCTCGTTCTCGTCAGTGGACAAAAATTCAAAATTACAAAGTCCATCACTAATTGGCCCCGTGTTACTTTTAACTACGAAGTAGATAAACTATTAACAATCAATAAGTCACAAGGGAATAGTGGGGATGCGAAAAAAAGGGGGCCAATTCAGATATCAACCTCGTCACCTGTCCACAATTATGAGACGTATGTAACTTGTAAGATTACAAGACGTATATAGACTTTGGCTTGCGGACCGGTAACGTAAATAAATGCTCCAAGTCCGGATTGGCAAGCGATGATCCCTTGCCCCCTCCCATCAGAAAATAAAAAAGAGAAGACACAAAGATTTGTTATAATCTACTCCAAGCCTGTCCAACCCAAAAGACTTTGTGGACCGCTTTGGAAACATATTTTATTCCGGCGAGCCGTATTGTGTATATATATATATATATATATATATATATATATATGTGTGTGTGTGTGTGTGTGTGTGTGTGCGCGCGCGCGCGCGAGCAAGTGATACATTCTATGCTGATTCAAATTCTCACGTTAAAAACTACTACAACTTCCACCTTTCGAGTCGTGAGAAGCTACAAATCCTCCCTAACCTTATCATAGAAATCGAGAACATTCTGTTATAAATTAAGGGAAATTACATTTAATTGAATATTTTTGTGAAACATATTTACACAAAATACAATCACAATACGATTTTCAGTAATAATTAAAACTTTTTTACACCCATCGTTTTCTTCCGCTCTAGTTATAAAATAGATTATAGAGCTGCTATAATCTTCTTCACCTCCTATATCTCATAAAACTATATAAAAAGAATATTATTTATTCAAAATTTTCTAAAATTAGCAACAAATCTGAACTGCATTCAAATGAGATGGGGCAACACGGTGCAATTAACGGCCTGAAAAAATGACCTTAAAGATACGTATTCTCACGAAGTTCATTTTGAAAAATCAACACAAAATTTTAAAAAACGTGCGCTTTGAATAAAACGAAATAAATTACCAAAACACACAAGAAAATTTCTCTTCTTTTCATTTACTCCAGCTGATTTTTTTTTTCTTTTTTTTTTATAATCATTTTTCTAGTACGAGGCAGGATTACTTCAACTCTTTTCCTGGTTCGTCAGTGGTGACACGTGTAATTACACCGGGGTGAGAGATAATTTATTTATGAATAATAAAGAAGAAAGAAAAAAGGCAGACGACTCGAGAATGAGTGACTCAGAATCGTGCCTCCCTTTCCGAATGAAAAAAAAAAAAAAAGAATTCCTCAGCCTTCCGGCTGCGCAGGTTCCTTAATGACCCAGGGCCCTTTTCTTCGGCCCGGGCGCAGGAAATTGGTTTCCGTGGATCCGGCTCCGAGGGGACGAGGGGTGGGGCCCATGTCGAGAGAGAAAAGGGGTCACGTGATGCCAGGAGGGGGGACGGCAGAGGGAGTGACGCCCTCCCATCAAGCCAATCTGGTGTCTGGAGAAAAATTTTGCAACACATTTATTTCCCTAAAAACGAGGTACTACTTTAACAAAGGGGTGATGATGTTGAGGGAGGTGTATTTTAAATTCTTTTTCTCTTCCTTTCTCTCTCTTTTTTTTATCTGTGCTTAGGATAACATTGAAGGGCACGTGTCCTTCGTCCCAACCCCGAATGAAAAAGTTAGCAGACATATTTTTAGTTATATAGCTATGATTAAACGTAAAATGTTTAATATTGATGTAAGGACTCTAATGTTTTTGAGAAATTTTGATAAGGAGGCCAGGGGAGGGGGAGGTTGTCTCCGAAATGTTCACAACATAAATTTCATGAAATGTTCGTTACACTATCTAAGATCAGCAGATTTTAATTTAAAGGGTTTCAGTGCCTTAAAAATAACCGAAACATTTATTTTTTTTATTTGTAATATTCTTTGAATTACTATCTTTCGATTGATGTATGTATGGAAAATGATGAAAAATGTGATATCATAAAAAATGTAACCGAACTAGGGACTCGTCTTTGTCTCTTACTCAGAGAAGTCAGTAACTTCAAGCTATTTTTAGCATTTTTTATTCAATATAAAAGTTTTAGAAAAACTAATTTTTGTGTATGTTTTAATCATAACCATAGCGTTTTGATGTTCATTTTTATGTCAAGTATCGCTATATTCGAGTGATTAGTAGATAACTCGTGTTTTGTTTGTAGTGTATTTATAGAGCTAATTATTTATATAATTACACTTCTAAATTTTTTTTCAATACATTAATGTATTTAAAATGTTACTCCTTCCTCAAATATTTACAAATCATTTCCATTCATTTTTCTGGAGATTATATAACACATAATGTATTAAAAACATATTATCAATTTTACAACAATATGAATATTTTTAAAAAAATAATGTAGAGATTATCAAGTTTTTTTCCCCTCATTTTTAGCATACATATCAATATTTTATGCTTTCCCCTCCAAAAGTAACAAAGTTATTGTAAAATCTATAACTAAGACTGTTAAAATATCTTTGATAATACTAATAAATACAAGAGGAGTAAGGTCTTAAAAATTTCTAAAATTATTTTAAAGCTTTAATTTTTAAAATTGTATCAACAGTATATCCACACTTTCATCTGAATTTCTTGAATAGGAACTCTATATGGCATGTTAAAATATAATTTTTAAATGCTTAAATAGGGAGATGTTCAAAGGGTACCGAGTACCCTAAATTAAAAGCTTTTATAACATTTCAATTAAAAAAGCAAAAAAATTGTAAGAAATCTATTAAATAATGAAAAATAATTAATTAAAGATATAAGGAGCAAAATTTGAAGAACTCTCATCTTCTCCCTATTGAGAGTTGCTTCTATCTACGGCTTCTTGAAACTGAACAAATTCTCATAAAATAAATGTAATCTGCAACATTATGTGCACAAAAATTAATCAATTTGCAGAATAAATTTTATGCAGATATTTTGGGAATTGCTTAATATTAATAAGGAATTTATGATACCCACTCTTACTTAAGTTTTAATAAACGCCCGTTCATATATATTTAAAAAACATCCTTCAAACAAAAAGAAGATGATACTGAATATTAATTGAATTCTAGTGCTGAGTTCTAGGTTTGGTGAATTTCATCGCGGATTTGTACTAGAAGGGAAGATGGATGGATGCAGAATTAAATGTAATTCGTCTTAACACATAATTAATATGATTTATGACCAATCAGGAAAACGTAAAATCTGACGTGGGATGCAAATATTACGACTTTGAATGTTAGGAATGAAAATAAATTGCTCCACGTTCTTTCACATTCAACAAACTTTTCAGTTGCGAAATATACAGGAAACTTGATTTATATCTCATTTCAAACGTGAAATATTTCAGTGTGAAAGTGATAAAATATTCCGCTTTGAATCCCCATTCATATTATAACATTAACTGAGTGTTTGCTACTTTGTTGTTCTCACATTTAGACTTATCAACATGTCGGCTTCATTTTATTCTGAAAAAAAATTTTGCATTTGTGCAAAATTTGAATAATGAGAGAAGCATAAAAACTCACCAAGAGATAAAAATATACAAAATAACTAATATAAGAAATGAAAACGACCATATATATATATAGTATATATTTGAAAAGTAGAGTTAACTTTAATATTAAGATTGTGCTTAACAATGAAAGATTATGAATTGAAATTTATTATAATAGGTGTTATAATACTATGTATCCATATGGTCTTAATACTTTGTCTTTTAAGAAAAATGCAATTCAAATTCTTAAACAAAATGACAACAAAGAATATTTTTATGGGAATTTTGGTTGTAATATGCTCAACGTTTCTAAAAAATTTAATAACAATTTTAAATAAAGTAGAAGAAGAAATAATAAGAAAAAAATGAACATGGATCTAGTTAAAGTAAAAAATAGGTTCTTCTTGGTTTGAACTTAATACTGATCTTGATATTTTCTTCTATCCAAAAATGTATTCCGATTTTAGATTCAGTAAAGTCAGGACTTCAAGCAATATCACAAATTAAAAGAGTTTGAGGAGTGTACGTGGAAAGAGGGTACTAGTGTCGACTTATCCATCTGACCTGGGTTCGAAATTACGCAGTATGCTGGTTGCAGATAAAGAAAATTGTGTTGGACATAAAAAGGCAGCTTTACAACGATCAATAAATAGAAAAAGGGATTGTTTTTCTTTTACCAAGATATCTTAAGAGCTATATTATAGTATTTTGGATGTGGAGGGTTGGGTGCCAGCTCAGATATCAATTTCGTCAATCATGATCGTAGTTCAAAATTATGCGGCAAATTAACTGTGATTAGTGGACTTTGTGTCGGTCAAATAAAATAGGCAGCTTAAAAACGATCAACAAACAGACGTTTTCATTTTCAATAAAATAGTATCATCAAGATTTGTATGATACCATTTCACACTCTATCAAATTAAGTAATTTCCTTACCGTATTTCTCACAGCAATAACAATAAAAAAAAATGTCTTCAAAATCCAAACTCAACCAGTGATCTTCGTCAAGATAGTAAATCAACTTGTCATACCAACGAATACTCAGAAATCAATAGTTATTGCAGTTCACAAATTATACCTCTTCCTAACAGGAAACATGAACCACAGCAAAATAATTACACGTCAATGAGCATCCCGATGTGACAGAACATTAAAAGCAGAAATGAGGGTCGCAAATAGTAATGATCTTACCACATTATAATAGGTTTACCTCATGTCGAAAGCATCAGTTACGGAATTAATGATATGTTAATTTAATGCACTATCTGATTTCATGATTTCCGCGAACAAGAGCAAACCAAGAACAGCTTAAGAGCTAAGGGGAAAAAGAGGAATCATTCAAAACATGGAACTATATTTCATTTAACAGAGCTTAATCTAGTAATGTAGAACATTAGTTGTGAGTAAATCAGTTATGTAAAATTATGCTAACCCCCAATTAAATCCATCGTCAGTCAATTTGAAAATAAAGTTAAATTTGTATAAAAAATTCCGAATTCCGGAGAGAATTTCAATTTCAAGTAAAATCTTAATCATAAAGATAGTTTATATATATATATATATATATATATATATATATATATATATGATTTGAGAATATCTTCTAGTAAATGAGTCGTGACTTGTAAATTAAATTAAAATAATACATTGTAATAAATAAGATCGATATACCGATATAATAACGTAAATAAATTGAGGAGAGTTTATTAGTAAGATACTTGTAACAGAGAGTGAGAGATTGAAAGATTAGTTCATCGAAGATTGATGTAAGCTTATGCAGATAAGATGAAAGAGATTAGATGATTCAATGATATTGTGGAGAAATCCTTTGCGAACGGATATGTAGTAGGATACAGCTCACAAATTGTCACGGATCTGGTTAGGAAGTGTTAAATAAGTGATATTTTATTATATTAATCTTTAACTTCAGACTCGTATAGGGACCATTTTCCATGTTTTAATAATATAGAATATTGAATTTTGAATATTTGGTTATCTGAATAAAACAGATTAGATATCTTTCACTGTCTGACTATTTTATTGGAGCATTATCTAAGTATTGATGGTTCAGTTAAGAGAGTGAGAGAGAAGTGAAACTGGGGAAACTGGGGATTTGTGAAAATAAAGTAGGATTAGCATAAAAATTTCTGCACTGGAAGGAATTTCTGCTTCAAGTGAGAATTTAATTATAACGATCAAGTTCCAATTTAAATTTGATTAGGCCCAAGACTATTGAAAGGGATAGGACCTTTAACTTCCGGTGGTTCTTTATTATTGACAAATTGTTCTATTTTTCTTATTATTTTTATATGATATTTGGTAATTTGCAAACCCAATATGTATCTAAAGTCATTTGCAAGCAAGAAAAATGTGTTTTATTAAAATAGCTTTGATCTCAAATACAATCAAGAAGAAGTATAATCGCAGGGAAAATTACACGATATTAATATATATATATATATATATTAAGAAGTATAGTATTAGTAAAATGCAATTAAATGGACATATATTTAGTGAAATAATTACTTAATTCTAACTTAATATGAATTTTTGTTATTCATAGTACACACAAAAATGTAAACCCGTTGATAAACATATGTAATGATGTAAAAAAACCAAACATATGAAGGTGTTAAGCAAGAAGATATATTTTAAATTAGGAAGAAAAAAACATGTGTGGGTCTCTAACAGTTATAAAACTTTCTAAAAAATTTAAGACAAATAAATGTGTATGATTTGGGCTCTAATTGAGTAACGGGACAGTCTCATGTATTTTCCCTCCAACTAAAAGCTTAGGGGTTCTTTTATGATATTATATGATGTGAAAGTAAGGAGAGGGGCATGACAGTTCTGGTTTCATTCTCGACCCTTGACTGAGGTTCAAAATTATGAGTTTCGTCACCAATAGTGTTGCTTCTAGTGCGACGTTAATAAAACCAATCTCATGATATTATATGAGTGTTTTAAAGAATCTCTTCTGATAAATGAACCACAACTTATCTAAATAAGCTTTAAAATATTGAATATCAATTAATAAGTTCTGATGAGCGATAGAATATATGAACTACGAAGAGTTTGATGAGAGGTTTAGTGGTAAGAGAAGGAAAGAGATTGGAAATGTTGACACTTCGATTGATATGAAGTGATCATAGGTGAATACATAGGAAGTTGGATCTAGACTACAAGTAAGTATAGACTCGAAACCGAATAGTTTGGTGGGTAAGGTAACATTGAGTTTTATAATGCTAATCTGTGGGTTCTAATACTTGTGAGGACCAGTTATATATGTATGTATGTATATATGTATGTATGTATGTATGTATGTAACTGAATAAATCAAATTGCTTTCTTTCATTATTTTATTATTTAATTGGAGACTAAACTTTTCCATTGTGATAGAGTAATTAGTCAATGGAAATACAACCAAGGCGTTCAAACTGCAATACATTAGCTTTAATACAAATAGTATATAAAATTTTAGTGAAAAATTATTCCTAAGCAATTCGAGGGATTTTTTTTAAAAATAGCTTTGATTATTGTGCATGTTTGTGTGATCACAATTTCAAGAAGTGGCATCCTGAAAATTTCGATAACATTACCAGACATCATTTAAGAAATTCCAACTCATTAATAGTATTTTTTAATATTTGTGCTCTTTACACAAATATTAATTATTTGTACAGTCGAGTTTACGAAAGATTACTCATGAAAAATGTGCATAAAACAGTGTTTAAATGATTATAAGCTATCAATATTTAATTTTAATAAGCTCTAAGCAGTGAGATGAAAATGTCTTTAAATTACATGCAAAAAATAAACAAATTAAGATAATGATAATATACATATGACTATCGATATTATAGTCAAATAGGAGGAAAATAAACATTTATTATCACAATGGCCGCATAAATTGTCAAATAAATCAAACGAAAGTAATTAACAAAATCATTATTGTATAATTGTTTCGAGAATAAAGTCTTTCACTTATGCTCCTGTTATCAAGTAGGATCTATGCAATAGATACAAGGCACGTGTCATGTTTTAGTTATAAATTAACATATAATCATTACTTAGAGGCTAACGTTAGGTATTAAGTTGTGTTGATGGTGTTTATCACCTATTTATGATAGGTTCATAGTTCAGAGAGGTATTTCGAGCAATTAGTATTCGAACAAATTAAATTAAGATTTATAGGAAATTATACTTCTCTAAGTCAGTGGGTCTCAAGATTTTTCTATTCGCGTACCCTAGGTAGCCCAGTCCATCTCCGCGTACCCCCAATTCCAAGAACCCACCCGACACTCTTCCCCAGACACACACACACAATCTGTTTTAGTCATTACAAGTTCAGATAACTTCTCCCAAAAAGGGTTATGTTGAGTTTTATTAAAGGATTTATGTTTTCATTGTTTAATTTTTATTTTTGCAGTAAGCAAACTAATCGACTTGAAAATTGGTGGGGGGGGGAGGGAGAAAAAGTAATGGGATTTTTGAACTCAAAATACTGTTATTATATATTTTGAAAAATTAAGTTCAGAAGTGAATAAATTTAATTTAAAAATTTGGAGCTGCTTTTAATTGTCTTCTATATTTATTTTTATGTAAATACATGAAAAAAAAAACCACGACCTTTCAAAAGTTCCGTGCTAGCGAACGGCATCAAATACATCATGGAGTTAGAAAATTCTGAACATTCGCCACCCCTAGGAGCACCAAAACTTTCTGGGTTAAACATTTCCTCATTGAAAAGGCTATTCAGAATGATATCTTATGCGAGCATCAGGAATTTCTCATTTTTAAGAATCAACAATGTTACTAACATTCCTGCAAATTTTTTAACTTTTTTTTTATTTTGATATCTTAAAATTGTTTTGTTCTTTTTTTATTGAGCGTCCACCGTAACTGTTTACTTTTTGAGCATCCCCTACCACGCTTCCCTGTACCCCCGCGTGTACTATAGGTAAAGAACCGCTGTTCTTGGTTGAAAACAAACTGAAAACTAAAATCCATGCGTTGCGAATCAAGTATTTCTTAAGGAAACAAATTGCAGCAATTGAAACCTAATTCTGTTTAATTTAAATCGTTGTAAAGGCTAAGAGATAAAAATAAAAATATAATTTTGAATAACTATATGTATCAGTCCATATTGATTAAAAATTTACCATCATTCTCTTGAAAATTATACACCTTTATTTGATGATAAAACAATGCTAATAAAGACTCTACGAAAATCTGTCATGTTTTTTATTATTTGTATAAAATTAGGTTAATTGATAGCCAATTAACATTATCACCACGAAGTATGTATGAAACAAGAAGAAAAAGCTGTTTTTAGAAAAACAATATTCGGCCATAATGGCTATTATATATGTTGGTACATTTATAAGCAACTGTATATTTCATTTTCAATCGCTGTATAACGCAGTTTTAATAAACAAAATTATGAAATGTAATGTTAGAAGCTCTTATGTCTTATGAAATCTAGCGAATGGAAGCAAACTGCTCCTAATATAACCAAATTATTAACGGCTACTAAATACTTGTTAAGTATTAACTGCCAACTAATGGTACTAAATTAACTGTAACTATAAATACCACTTGATTATTTACAGCTACTGAATAAAACTAAATTATTAACTACTACTGAATGCAACTAAATTATTGATATTAATACTAAATGCTATTTAATTATAAACTACTTCTTAATACGAATAAATTATTATTATATGCTACTAAATACAACTAAATTAATTTATTAGTTTTGTTAACTTCTATAGTATTTTTTGATACAAATGAATTACTGTACGCTAATCATCACTACATATGTGAAATATCACAGCTGAATATTGAAAAGGTTATCAAAACTTTTTGATTTAACGTATATAGGAAATAGGGTAAAAACTTTTGCGATTTGTATTAGTGTCTCATAATGATTTATAACAATCCTTTTTGTAAACCAGTTCTAAAAACATACTAAACTTGTATTTGCTAATTTTATTTTTAAAAAAATGAAATCGAGATTTTCAATGCAAGATTTTTTAAACAACTATGATCTGGAGCTTAAATACATATTATTTCATCCCAACTTACGACCATTCATACTTACTACCCAAAAATAAATATATAAGAATAGTAAATAAAGAGAAAGAAAAAAAAACTAAATTGTTAAGGTCATAAGTCTCAGTAATTGATGCGTTGAGCGCAGCAAGGTCTAGACATTAACGAAAAAATATTTTTAGCCAAAACTCACCACGTTCATGAACAAATTACCAACCTCAACTCATGAACAGGAAGTAATGTAAAAATTTAAAATTTAATTTCAATTGCAAATTTTTCACAGAAGCAATTTTTTTTTATATATGTATGAATAATTTCATTTCTGATTCATTTTTTCATATTACGTGACTTAAGGCTGTATTTTTATTAACAGTACGTACGATAGAGTGTATATCGTGGATTTTTTACATTACGTACGATAATTACACGTACATAGACTGAACATTTGTGTTTTATGCACAGTTTTATAACCATTTTGAATAATAAATAAATACCTGTGTATATATGAAGATTTGCCTTTGTTATTTAATGTTTTTACATTAATAACTTCAAAATCAACATTTGTTTACAGTACGTACGACAGAATATATATTGTGTATGTTTCACATTGTATACAATAACTATACATATACAGAATGAATGTTTATGTTTCATGCAAAATTTTCGCAACTCGTTTGAATAACAAATAAGCACACGTGTATATATGCATATTTGAATTCGTTACATTGCGTAGCAAGGGCTGTATTTTTATTTTTATTTACCGTACGTACGATAGAGTACATAGTGTGTATTTTCACATAATGCTTAGTAATTAAATGTACAAAAAAAGATTGTATTTTTGTATGTTATATACAATTTTTATGACCCATCTGAATGAAAATGATGTTGAAAATGTAAACCCGACATACAATCTGATCGTCGGAACGGAGCTCTGTCGTAAGTCGAGGAGACTCCTTATATAAAAAAATGTGTCCTCTCATATCCCTTAGAGCTAGCATTAAAAAACCCCGTCAAATTACACTTAAACAATATGATCTATTTTCACTTTGCGTATCTCCATCCTTGGTCGTGCAAGCGATGATAGAAAAAAAGAGGAGGATGTTTTTTTGGTGGAAAAAAGAAAATTGTTAGGATTCCTTTCGGAACACTTCTCGTGGAATAAGATCCTGCTGTCTCAAACAGCCAGTTAGGTGCTCGCTGGAAAAGAAGGCGAGTCTGCAAAGTTGTTCTTTTTTTCTCTATTTCTACAAACCGCGAAGAAAAGATCATTAGGCGTCAGACCTTGGCTATGATTCCTGGTTGGCTGTTTCTTTCTTTTCAACCGGAGAAAGGTAGTAATTTCGGTTCTTTCTTTTTCTGCGCGCCAACTCTGTCATTATGTGTGGTTCCATTGAAGTAGCGTCGAATAACAAACTCCGTCCCCCCACCTCAAGGGCAGGCTCACGGTCAGTCTTCTCTGATTCGGCTGCACAATGCGGGGGGCTGGCAAATTAGCTCTGCACCACCGCCTTTTGCCTCGGTGCAAAAAAAGGTGGGAGATTCTTGCATCGGATTCCTGGAGTCGGCTTTTTTGTTGTTGTTGCTTTTTTCTGCTTTGTTTTGTTCAGGTGGAAAGATGTGTTGTGGTTTTAGAAAGTAGTGTTGAAACCCATACATTTTTAAGTCTCCAGATATACCCATGACATCTTTCGTAAATTACGCATGTTACTCGACGAGTGTGAAGGCAGGCATGGCAACTTGAGGCCCGCAACAAATATATTTGCAGCCCAGACAACATAACAATATGTAACAAATATTTAATTAAGGAGAGATAAAGATTATCATTATACTTAACACTTAAAAGTTTTAATTTCGCATAATTTTTCATAATGAACTACACCATTCACCAATGAACCATATTAAAGCCACTTTTTTCCCCTTCAGCAACAGTTAATATTATGGCAAATATATATTAGTTATTCATCTTCTGTCTGACTTGGTGTTTCTAATATTAAATATTCCACGCTCACACACACAGAGGACAAGAAAAATACATGTTACTCTTCTTAATTTAAGCATTACTGGCTTGTCTGGTAAGTAAAAAAAAAAAATCGATTTTAATCAATTTTCTTAAATTTTGTGTTAGCAATACTCCATTTCCAGGCCTTGCATTCAATATGTTTTTTTTATAGTAAACAAGAGGTGGAAAAGTTGCTGAGAAAAGCTGCGAAAAACTGCTGAGGAACTTCGGTATTTTCAAGAAACGTGGGAATTGAAGTATTTTTTCTGTGAGATAAATTATTAAATAATCTGCTTGATATGTGACAATTTTATAACTGCACTGTAGTTATATTACATAAAATGTCGCTATAAACAACTTAAGCATTATGATACAAATTACAAAGACCAGTCTTCTCGCTACAAAAGTAATTTAAGCGAAGAAAAATTACCACCATAAATACATACAATGTGAGACTTCTACTCTCTAATTCACTAATAATTGATCCGGTGGTTGGAAATAAGTTTAACCTCTTTATGTTAAGGCATTAGATCTCTTCATATTATGTCCAATCAACTTATGTGGAAATTGATTGGGCGTGATGGAAATTGTTATTAAACATCAATCAATATATGTATACATACCACCAGCATTCTGTGAATATCAGGGGTATATGTGTAATTCACAAAATAAAATATACAGATACGAATTTATTTTCCTTGAAATCAGTACTGTAGAAACTATATTTCTTATACGCAGTCCCATTTTTTTAAATTAAACTTATTGCCATTTTTTGTACTCATTACCACTTTCGTACAACTAATATATGAAGTATTTCGAATAAACTATGGTTAATTATTATAACATATAGAATTGTACATGAACATAACTTATTTGCATACTGGGCTTCTCACAAATTTTCCTTTCAACTATCATCTGAATTTATTTTCTGATATTATTTAAATTTCCATTTTTCCCCTATCAAATGAAACGGAAAAAACGCAGATCATATTTATCGTAAGAAGTGAAGTAAATATATTTAAGTGAATATGGGGGGTAAAATGAAGTGAATATATAAATATGTAAGCAACGACGAGTTGTAAATTACAGTATGTATTGAATAATCTAAAGTTGATGCATGACGAATTAACATCGATAGAACAACGATGGTGATTAAGGACTATTTGGAGAGAGTTCATATAAGTGGGAGCTAGAAACCCCGCTCCAGCTACTGGCCTTTGTGATTAAGCTCACTCGAACCAGAGTTAGTTGATAAGAGATAACATTCATTTTCCTTCCAAATTAGAATTGAGGCGCGTTGAACGAGAGTGAATTTAAGAGGTAGCAATAATAAGTGAACTTTTAAACTTGAACTATATTAATAAACCGTGTTACTTTATCTGACGTTAAATTGCAAGCTTAATGCCTCATCATTCGCTGTGTTTATAAGACTTAGAAATAATGACAACGAAAGTAAGTAATAGAGAGGCGCGTCACAGATAAACAATCCCATCACTTCTTAAAAATAAAATCTTTAAATTTACGATAAGTCTTAAGGCTATCTTCGGTAGTGTTGAAGAATATAACCTTAACTCTTTTTCATTTAATAAACGCTCCAACATTTAACAGGTCAATTGAAAAGTCCCCGGCCTACCATAGTAAAACACATTTTTTTGGCAAAATTAGTTTTTTGTATTTAATATAATTCCCTTCAAGGGTGATACACTGATTATAGCGACCCTCCAACTTTTCGATACCATTTTTGTAGTACGATTTGTCCCTTGCTTCAAAATAGGCCTCAGATTCGGCGATCACCTCTTCATTCGAAAAAAATTTCTTCCCAGCGAGCATTCTTTTGAGATATGAGAACAGGAAATAGTCGCTGGGGGCCAGATCTGGAGAATACGGTGGATGAGGAAGCAATTCGAAGCCTAATTCATGGATTTTTGCCATAGTTTTCACTGACTTGTGACACGGTGCATTGTCTTGGTGAAGCAGCACTTTCTTTTTCTTCAAATGCGGTCGTTTTTCGGCGATTTCGTCCTTCAAACGGTCCAATAACGCTATGTAATAGTCACTGTTGATGGTCCTTCCTTTTTCAAGGTAGTCAATGAAAATTATTCCATGCGCATCCCAAAATACAGACGCCATAACCTTGCCAGCCGACTGTTGCGTTTTCCCACGCTTTGGAGCGGGTTCATCGGGTGCAGTCCACTCGGATGACTGTCGATTGGACTTGGGAGTGAAATGATGGAGCCATGTTTCATCCATTGTCACATATCGACGCAAAAACTCGGGTTTATTACGCTTGATCATCATTAAACACTGCTCCGAATCATCAACTCGTCGTTGTTTTAGGTCAAAAGTGAGCTCGCGCGGCACCCACTTTGCACAGAGCTTTCTCATACCCAAATATTCGTGAATGATATGATGTACACGTTCAGTTGATATCTTTAGAGTGTCTGCTATTTCATTCAATTTCAATTTACGGTCAGTCAAAATCATTTTGTGGATTTTTTTAATCTTTTCGTCGATAGCAACCTCTTTTGGGCGTCCACTGAGTTCATTGTCTTCGGTGCTTATTTCACCACGTCTAAACTTAGCATACCAATCCTTGATGGTTGATTTTCCTGGGGCAGTGTCCGGAAACTCGGCATCAAGCCAAGTTCTTGCTTCAACTGTATTTTTTCCCTTCAAAAAGCAATATTTTATAAACACGCGAAATTCCTTTTTATCCATTTTTTTCACAATAACAAAAGTTACTTCACTCAAAATGCTATAATTCACAAACTAATGATCCTACAGCTGTCAAATTTATATACGCATCTTTTGAGGGTTAGGGCCAACTAAAAAACATATGGGTTTAATTCTAGTAGAGCCATCTATGTGTCAGGCCGGGGACGTTTCAATTGACCTGTTATAACGTGGTTTGACCTTACTATTGTATAAAGCTGCGTTTTTAACCCCATTACACACTTCATAACATAACTGAATTTACAAGATACACAAATTAATATAAAATAAACTATTAAAAATGTTAAGAGATTGATTTATTAGTTAAAGCTTTTAACTTGTTATAAAAAATAGTATAGTTTAATAATTATATCTTCGGATCATTTTAACACTTTGCGCACCATTTGCCCACCGGTAGTCATTATCTTCATTCGGACCATCTGGTAACCCGGTGAACATTTTGCATCAGTTTCTGTAGCGTGCCACGTCCTCAGCTGTGGATATATTTCATATGGGTTTTGCATATACTAACCAATTATTTGGCCCTAAGGCACATCATACCTTGATGTGGATTGGACAGAATAAATTGCACGAAAAAAAAATCGACAAGCAGACATGAAACAAGCAGGTGGGGCTTAACGTGTTAATTAATAAGGGAAAAAAATAACATTTAAGCCATGAATTTGCTGTTTCACATGTATTTTCGCTAATACAAAGATGCATTATTTAACCATATCATTCACGCGTATTTGCTACAACAAAAACATACATTATTAATTAAAAAGGAGTTCAATTTCAAGTATTACTCCCATCATCCCTTGAGCTTAATTAACAACCATTCAATAAATGAACTTTTAAATTTTGGACATATTTGCGATGATCTCACGGATATTTCAATTTACTGAAGCACACTGACTGAAAATTATCGATGTCGAGAGTGCATGTCTTAATGTATTATTTATTTTTGTGATACAGCACACTCCCTCGGTTATCCGACAGATAACGGACCAGAGTACCGCAGGATTACTGTAAAACCACTCAAAATAATACATTTAAAGAGCTAAAGCTATGTGTGTGTATCATTACTTAAATCATAATACAGAACACACAAATAAAGTGTAAAACTCATGAAATAAGTTACAAAAAAATGTACTGTTTTATTTTAATAGTCAGCATTATCAATTGAAATAGGTGGCATAAAATAATTTTCTTTGACTTCCAACTTTCTTTCTAGCCAGAAAGACCGTTTTATACCGGGTTAACAGTACTGATATATATAAAGATTAAAATTAATGAAAAGTAGCATCGTTGTGAGGGATGAAAATAAAAATGATACGAATAAACCAAATAGGTAATGCGTAGAAACTCCAGATGCTTCTTATAAAATTAATTAAGCGTTTACGAAGAAAATGGATAGTTTAACTATTATTAATACTGCTATTTTGAAGATAAATTATTGAGACCGAATCCGAAAGATAGAAATTAGTCATTATTGATGGAAACTGTTCAATATCAATATATTACTTAAATTTTAGTTTTTAATAAACATTTCCTTTTTAATCATTTTCTGAAAATAGAGTCAACTTAAAAATGTTTAATAAATTATTGCACTTTTATTTTTGTATCCAGACATTGCACAATATATGAACTGATGATTGAAGCTAAGAATTATTCTTATAGAAATTTGAATTCTATTAAAATTTTGTAGCACATTTATGTCTTCGATTGATTTATACATTCTTTTTAAAAATGAAATTTCTTTTTTCCCCTCATATTGTATAATTTTCCAATACTGAGGCATTACACTGAAGCGGTATAAATTGTAATTTTTTTTATTTCGATTTTCTTCTTTTCTCGTTATGTCCCTTCAATATATATTTTTTTTGTCTCACATCGGTGATTGAATCATAATTCTAAATATTCTCGCATTTCATTATATACATGTAGAATTTTATGCTGTACTTATTTTTATTTATATTCAATTGAAATTTTTCTCTATTTCATAAAGAAAGTATTAAAAGTTTAAAATTATGTATGAAGAGTTTTGTAAATATTCTATTATACCGATAAAGGAATTTTTCCCCATTACTTAAACATATTATAACAAACCTCAAAAGCTTTAAGTGTATTTTTATCATTTCATCCTACTTTTTTGAGCTCGATATATTTTTTTTTATCATTGCAGCTTTAATGTTAATAAAAAAAATTCATTTGTAGAAAAAATAATGTAATGAATGCTTTTTATATTCGTATCATTACTTACATAATAATGCATAATCTTCAACACATTAGTAAAATTCAATCGTTACTGTAAAAAATAAAATTTAGAATTGAAAGTGGAATTTTACAATTATGTTGAAAAAACGATACACACACATTAATTACACTTCAAAATGTTCTATTTCAAGACTTCAAGAATAATGCATGGAAAAACTTTTTAAAATTTTTTCTATGATATGTGTCCGTGCTGTGTCATGTTTATTCATGTATCGGGAAATAAGAGTGCGTCATTGGATGAACGGAAGCCGATCACGAGGATTTGCGTCATGAGCATCCGGACTGCGCAAGGAGTCTTCCTCTTCCCAGGCACTCCATCCTGCTCCGATCCAGCTCACCTCAGGCTCTCCTAAAAAGAAGAGGGATCAATAAAAGCTCGCTGCACGCCAAAAAATATGTAGAAACATTTTTATACATTTACAGCTTAATTTTAATTTAAAAATCCTATTTTTGAACAAATAAATCAATAGATTAATAAAATATTTCACTGTAACGCGTTGTAAAGAACAAATTTCGCCGCTAAAGAGAATTTTGTCGCCAGTAGTTCTCGTGCTGTTTTTGTGTATGACGTTAATAATGTATCATTCAACTAGTCACTTTCAAAGAGATATATATTCTTTGTAATGCATTACATAAAATCTTTTAAAAAAAGTTATTAAACAATACAATGGGGCCATATGTACGAGTTTATAACTAAACCATGCTATTGAAGACCTAACGAGGAAATTATATTTGTTTTGTCATAACAGATTCGATTACAGATTTTTAATATCATTTCTTCAATTTTTATTGGAAAAGCAAAGAACAATTTTCATTTTATTTGATCTCTTGAAGAAAAGCTTCTTTTAAATTTGAACTTCTAATATACATCGAAATTCTTTTTCCTCTATCTTCTCTTACTGAGAGAGGCTTAAATGAGCAGATGACCTCTTGTTAATTAGTTTTCTAATTACATTTTGTTCAATTGAGTCCTTAAGAAGTTATTAATATTAAAACAAGTTACCAGTTTCCTGCAGTAAATTATTTTTCCAATTAAAACCTTTTCTAATAATGTAATACTTAATAATTGAACTAATTTAGGAGTTATATCGAGTTATGTTTAACAATTGTCTTTCATACAATGATCTCCAAAACAAAAGTTAAAATTTTCTTCATGAAAAGGAATGTAACAAAACATCTACATTTTTCAATAAAAATTATTTTGAATTGCTCATGAAATAAAAATGTCAAAACATGATTTTCTTAAAATTTAAATTTACTACCTTAATTTTGCCTAAAATTTATTTAATTCTTTTTCAAGTGAAAAAATTATAAATATCATATCAAAGAATATAACAAAGAAATTTACGTTGAAAAGTTTTAAAAATAAATCAGCTGACGCTAAAACAAAAGGGCTTTTGATGGCTAATGAACTTATAATTATCTATATTTTATGATGAGTATTTGATACTTTTTCTTGGTTATTCAAGACAGAAGAAAGACACAAAATATTAGCACGTGTATTTAGTATATATTGATTTCCAAATCAAGCGAGGGTGATTTAAAATGTATCTACTTTTGAAGGCAGATGGCACTGTTGAGGCAAGTTGGTGTTACTATGTGAGCTGCTATCTGTTAAACGGCACCGAAATAAGTGTGACGTTACTTCATTGGATAGTTTTAATTCCTGCCTCGTCAGTTTATTGTCATGGATGGAAACCGGAAATCTAGCATTATTAAAAACAATAGACAGCTGTAGATGAATCTGCTCCAAGGAAGGCGAAGAAAAGTTTTGGCGACAATTTTTTTTTTTTTTTTTTGGGGGGGGGGGGGTGCTAAGCCTAAGGGCATCAGAGCCATGGACCTCTAAGAAAAATGAAAAGCGTTAAAGGACAATTCTACAATAAGTTGCCCCAATCCCGTTTCCTACTCCTAATACGGCTACTTTTTGTTTTTCTCCTTCAGTAGCTATCATTATAAACAAACTGAACGAAAATTACTTTGATTAACATTGATATTAAAATAAAATAAGAATTAAGAATAAAAGTAATATTCTTCTTATACAAATTTGACTATTCAAAATACACCACCAAAAAGTATAAGAGATATCAAAATCAAATTTATAAAAGGGATAACGCACAGTATAAAAGTGAAATGATTGAAACACTGCCATCTGCGAGATGAGGAAGAAGATGATATAGAGGGATAAATATTGAGTGTTGCTGCCACGGCTGGCAATAACCACTGTTATACGCCTCAGCATTGGAGGAAAAATGCTTTGGATATTTTGTTGGGTAAGACACATCATGCAGCCTCCACATGTTGCCAAAGTTATAATGGTGTAAGAGTAGGTAGTGCATATTGAATCAGTCATTCTCCAATCATCGACGAGACATGTTGAGTGGCAATACAAGGCTAAGAAGTCCTGAATATTTCATTCCACGTATGGTCCCGCATTGTTTTGTTAGACTGAGGTCGCAAACGAGCTCTGAAGATAAATGAGTAACAATGCACTCCAAAACATAACCTAATATAGCATTGACAAGTCATTTTACGAACAATACAATTTAAGGGGGTGCAGTAGTGAATTTAATTCCTCCCCAACCATAATACTGGGTAAAGGACCAGTATGGCGATGCATAAAGCAACGGTTAAGCTACCTTTTCCCACAATATCTCCAGACTCTATTCCAAACATCATGGGTTACAGGCAGAAGGGTGACTCTCCAGTTAAGACAATGTCGTGGCATTCAATTCACCATGTCCATCGAATGCAAACAAAAACGCATGTGATTTTGTGACAAAGATAATCGTATAAATGAACGCCTTGTGGAGTAAACTGTGCAGAAAACGACGTTGAATTATATATAAGGATATCGTTTGTTGCGTAACAGGTCGTATTTGTAATTATATAGTTCCTGATATTGTGGAGCGATGCATCACTGCCATGCACACAATGTCTGTTTTCACATGTGGTGGTGGGACGAGAGGGATGGATTCGGTGCCGTCAGTTAATCGTTCCCTCCTTCATTCATAGAATACAGATTCGCATTGTTGTTGCTTGTTTATGTCCAACATGATTACCGATTTCACAGAAGGATTATCCGCATTCTTTATGGCAACCAATTCATCCTCCTTGAATGACGGTCGTGTTTTTCGAGACATACTGAAGCTACACACGCAAAACAATTCCACAAAAAGCTATTGCAGTATTTCAAAATGGCATTCCATTTTCTCTTCATATAGTGTTTGTAGATTGTGCTACAGGCACCCATGGTGTGGATCTGTGCTAGAATTCCAATAATTTGCATATCTCATCGTGATATTCGTACGGCGTAAATTTCATGAGGTCTGTATGTTTCTTTCAGGATGTAGTATTTTGTTTGGCCAGCAATGTCCAACGCTAATGCTTATTTGTATATTGGTTTTAAATATATAATATTTTTTTAAAAAAAATGTATTAACTGATTTCGTTTCATTTTTAGGGATCATTTTCTTTAAAATAAGTACTAAAATGATACTGAATGAAGTGCTGCCCAGGTTGAACTGAAGAAATATGTAAATGTCTCATCGCTACTTTAAAAATAAATTAATTTATAAAGAAATAATGTTGGTTTTCTTATATATTTTTTTCTTTTAAAATGAATTATGGTAACAATTATTTCTTTTTAAAAGTCTTTCTAGTTTCATCTCAAAGATTTTTTTTGTCTATTAAATATATATATATATATATAATATTCTAAGAATCCCTGTTATTCCTGTTATTGCGTTATATATATAAATGTAATAATTAAATGTAAGCATTTTATTTTATTGAAATCCCATATAATTTTAGGTAATTGGAAAGGTGTTAACTGTGTGAAAGTAATAATTTTTATCACTTTCATTAAATTAATTGTGTAGTATTGATCATTTTTAAAGCTCATTTTGCAGGAAGTTAACCTTTTTTCACTTGAATTTACTAATTAATGTCTATATGTTACATCATCAATTAGTTTTATTGTTATTGTAAAATTATTACACCAAAAAAATAACATTTTATGAAAGATTGAATTAAAATTTCAAAAATAAATTGACTATTTCATCGAAAATCATTTTATTACTTATTCACGACCATCTTGTTTTTTATAATCAAAACATACAATCTCCTGAAATAAAATAAAATAAAAAAAAAAAAACGATGCCTACTTTAGATAACAAATGGAATAAAACAAACGATTATGCGATAAAAATCATATTTTTTAAGTAAATGTTAATATTAAAGCAACCGATAAAATATTAAGGTAAACAATAATATTATGTTCATATATATTAAAATGAAGCAAAAAAAATCAATAAAATAATAAATAAATGCGAGTATAACTTTAAAAAAATGTAACAAAACACTGTTGCCAAAAACTTAAAATAATAAAAATCTTCACATATTCATCAATTCTCAACACATGTGAATAAATTTTAAGATAGCATTGGTTCGAATATCAATAACCTATCATATGGAATATTTTATTCTTAACACTAATGGAAAAGGAATTTTTTTATTGACGATCCTCGAATATGACACTTACTAAAATACTAGACGTGAAGTGGTTTTACCTTATCATAAGCGACTGGACATCTAAAGATTTTATTGCTCATATTTGTTTCATACATCTTTAAAAATTCATATTATTGCTTTTATATTTGCATAATGATAATTTTATGTTTATGTTACCAAATTATTTACTAAATTAGTGCAATGATGCCGCTATTTTATTCTTTTGTTTATTTTATTTATTATTCTATAATTTCTTAATGATTATCGGAAAAAGATTAATCACAAAACATCAAGAAGAAAAAAAAATAATGTTGACACTTTACTGGTTCACTTATGTCACGTACAGGACTTGATCATTAATTTTAAGTGTATTTTCGTCTAGCTTCGTTTATCTTAATTTTAATTACATCTAACCTTTTCAGATGCGTTTCTTTGATGCAAATAAAAAAGAATGGGGTCGGGGAAAGCAATTCCGTCTCGGCTGACACTACCTGACAGTTCAATTTGTAGATTTCATTCTAAGCGACAAGAAACACATAGTTTGGCAATGTTTTGATATTTGCGGCGCACAGTAAGTAAAAGCAGAAATTTTTTGTCATTAGATATGTTGACTTCGGTTCCAAAAATCTGTCTTCCAAAATTTTTCCAATAATAAATGCAACCCAGGAATGTACGTCTTTGCTGTGTTTTAATTTTTGTTCTATAATAGTTTGCTCAACATTTTTTTAGATGTCTATTTAAATCTTTGTTACTTCATAATAGCATTATATATTTAGTTGCAAAGGGGGGAAATTCTCTAGTTAGAAATGTCTCTTTTTGGAGGGGGAGATAGAGACTCGATTATAGGTTTATGTAAAACGCTACCGTTTCGAAATTCCAGAAACTAAAATATATAAATAAAAAAAAATAACATAAATTATTTATTTAAATTTAAATTTCATTTTAAGGTTTGAATTCATAATCTATGTATACTTTTTTTAGATTAAATACGAGGGACAATCATAAAGTCTTAATTATTACTAAAAATAGGAGATAAATCTGAATGAAATTAATTCAACATATTAATTGATCCTTATGTACCATAAGTCACAGCTATTCAAATCAATTTGTTTGGTTTCAGGAAGCTACAGATTGAAGTAGCCCGCAATACAAAGAAGAATTGAGATCAATCTGCTGATTTCAAGAATGATGGCTTTCGAAAGGTTAAAAAACACTGGCAGAAATGTATAACTCTGCATGTTGACTGTGGAGAGAGAAAGAGAGAGAGAGGTCTTAAGAAAAATAAAAATAAAAATTAAGTCTCGATTATTTTTAGTAATATTTTAAACCTTACAATACTTGGGAAAATAATAAAAATTTACGATATTGCGGGGTTACTAAAATATACGACTTCCTAAAACCAAATAAATCAACGCGAAGAGCTGTAATTTGAAACTTTATGTACATAAAGATCACTTTATTTACAGAATTAATGCTATCCAGATAATACGGTTATTCCTTAGCTATAATTAAAATTATATGATACCCACTTGCTCGTAATATCAATAAAGGGTTTTTTTTTACATTAAAGAAATATATATATATATATATATATGCAATTTTTTAAAAGTCTCATTTTGTATCCACGTAAGAAAATTACTTCTCCTAATGTAAATATATTTCTATTCGTTACAAGTACAAATAGCTGTGACCATTCGAATACATCTGCCTTCCATACATACATTGAATACATTTTTCTTAAAAATTTCTTTTTCTTGACGATGAATGAATAATAATGAGCAACAAGAAGATAAGAAAGCTGTAAGAAAATAATATCAAACTTTATAAAGATATTTCTGTCTAATAAAAATACACAAAAATTGATTTAACAATTTAAATATATCTACCTGTTCTAGTACATTTGATTCATTTTTTCTGAAAAATTTCTGTTTCTGATGATAAATGGAAATTTTAATCAGAACATTCTTTTATATATGTACGATATAAAATTTATGAATCTGTACGACAATGAATTATAATCACAGTTTATTTACTGTGGGATAATAGATCATTTATTTGCTAAAAATACACGCACCAGCTCCTATGTTCTTACCACATTAGATATATTTAGCAAAAATGGAATGATTGGAACCGACAGAATATAAAATGCAAAATCATGCGTTAACAAATAATTCAAAAATGAAAGATCGCAGTAGCCTAGATGCTAAGGTCGCGAACCCGCAGATGTCGGTGTTTCTACCGAGTCGTGTGTTCAAGTTCTGATACTACTAAAGACCCTCCATGTAGCGAGACTGATGCATATTAAATCTTTCAATGCTTTAAATTCTCTCGTTGGCATGGTGTAGAAGTTTGGGAAGAAAGGTGCCAGCTCAAGTGTCGTCCTTGTCACTTGACCGAGGCTCAAAATTACGAGGTTCGTCACCAATAACCTCGTATTACGTCTGAGTGCTACATTAATAAGCAATCAAATCATAATTAAAAGCAAAAATGTTAAATTCAAAATCCTGATGATAAGTTTTTTACATTTTGAAAGTTCAATGCATTCACTCAGTCTCGTAATTTATTTTTTAATGTCACGGTCATTTTTGTGTGAATGTGATACAAAATTTCTCTCTGTCACTCCTTTCTCTCTGTTATGTCTTTCAGAGGCCTCGTAGACGCATGTGTTGACACTGCAATGACATTTAGATTACATACTGTACTCTCTCGGTAATCCGGCAGATATCGTACCAGAGCATCATACGGATTACCCAAACATCACGGATAATAAAGTATTTAAACCGTACAAGTTATGAAATATTGTGTAAAACTTAATACTGTGTAACACGTATATACCGTATCAAATACACGAAAAAAGTAAAACTGCAAAAAAATGTACTGTTATGTATTGGTAGTTGATGTTATTCTATTGAAGTAAATAATGCAAAATATTGTCTAGATTCTGTATAAAAACGCTGGATTACTGGCAGGGACGGAAAAGTGAATTGTCGATTATACAGCGAATACCGTACCGGCAAAGCTTAATTTCATGGAAAACAATACGCTGGAATTTCAATAAATCAGAATTAAAACGGAAATATTAGCAGAAACTTTTTTTTCTTGTAGAAATCGACGCTGTTTAGTCGAAATATTTTCCATATTGGATTAACTCACATCGGATCCGAGTAAGAATAACTTTTGAAATTTTTGGAAGTTATTAGTATCCATGTTGAGGGATAGTGAACCAGTGTAGAGCATTCTCGTTTTTAGAGAAATAATAAGTAAGGTTTAGAAAAGTAATTGACTTCATTCTTGAACTGTTTTTTGTGTGACTGTTTTAATTACTTTATCTGTGCTTAGAATAAGTTGAAGACTTTAGATATGTGATTAGATTAATATTTAAGTTAACAGACGAGTCAGGTAATGCAGATACGCTCAAGTGTAAACATAAATAAAAGGCTTATACGATCTATGTAAGATTCAATGTTATCGAACAATTTAAAAAAGGGACAAGACAAAAGAAATTAAAAAAGAACTTAATCAACCTGAGTCCATACAACACAGATGGGTAAAAAAAATGAAAATAAACAGGCAAAAAATAACGGGTAGACTTACATATTTTAAAAATAGCATACGTAGCCATAAAGTTATTTTCTAGTTTTAAACTGTAACTCTAAGCTACCGCAACTGTTCTTTAAGCAGAAAATTCTCATCAATGCTGAAACATATATTAATGCTCAATTTCTTAATTAATACTATAACTCACAGTTCCTTTAAACCTTGACTTAAGTGACAATGGATCCCGATTATCACATGTTCACGGGATCAGACTGTAGTTAATTTCTAAACCAAAAATTTTCAATCATGGAGTCCTTTTTTTTTTTCAATTAATCTGATTTTGAAATTCAAAATAAGCCTAAATTTCAAACTTCGCAAAATTCTACTTTATATGTTTTGAGATAAGAGATTTTAAAAATTTGGTCTCTAGTGTGTTAAAGAAGTGTCTCAAACAATTATATAACGAAATGTGCACACACGCTCCCCATATATATATATATATATATATATATATATATATATATATATATATATATACATTAATAAATGGAAAATAATTATCATAAGTAATGAGATTTAATCATTCCTTATTATGAGACAATTTGATGATGAAACTTCAGATACATAGTAAATGGGAAAAAAAAAATAAACGAATTCAGACTTTGGACTGACAAGCGAAATTTAACTAGTTTTGAACTAGTTAATTAACTTGTTTTTATGTGTGTATGTGAATTTGCATGTGAAAGTATTCAAACTGTTATGCCAAACAATATCACTTGATGTTACCCATGATCTATAAGTGAGCCGAAACATTGGCGAGTGACATCAAAGATACGCATAGCAACGTGGTATGCTGGATTGTATAGATAACAATTTTTATGAAACCTTCGTTACAAGATGAATTTGAACATGTGGATTTGTTTTGATTTTATAGACATTTTTAAATACACCGTAATTCTGTCTTTTCGATTCTAACATTCGATCTTTATTTTACATGAATTAACTTTTTATAGTCCCCTAGCATTCCATAACGAAAGTTAACAGCTCTAGATTTTTTTAAAAATTTGTTCGCGGTCCCTGTTATACCACGAAAGAGGGAAAAAAACGCACACCTATTTTCCTCCTAACAAAGCAAATTCCAGCAAATTTGGACGAGCATCATCGAAGTGAATAAGTCATAAAAAAGGTTCAAAGCCCTGGAAAATACGCCGCTATTCATAGAGAAGTTAATAGATTCTAGGAAGAAATTAATAAAAAAAGATAGGGGGAAAGCGAGCCCTGCACAAAAAGCACGAAGCAGAAACAAAAAAAAAAAGATCAACCTATATTTTTCGCGTAGCGTACAGTTATTTTGAAGCCTTAAACTCAAGAGCGTGCGTTTTGCCAGGGAAAAAAAAAGATAGGGGGAAGTTTTACAGAGCAAAAAACAATAAGGCGAGTGGTAATGCTCAGGTTTGATTAGCCATATTTCTCCCTTCTCAAAGGTTCCCTCAGCTTTTTGATATTTTCTTGCCGTGTAATTTAATACACACACACGCTTTAGTTAATCTTCGAACTCTTTTTTTTCGTAAATTTTTTTCTCTCATGTTTTGCCTTTTTATTTTCCCACTTAAGGAGGAAAAAAATTCGCTATTTATGCTTTGTTTGCCGATTTTCTCGGGGTTTAAACTCGAAAATCATTTATAGAGCGTAAGAAAGAGAAAAAAAATTTAGAAAAAACAGGAAGTAAAAAGTAAAGCAGCTTCACATGATTTCACGGCAGATTTTATTGTTTAATTCATTTAAGCTTTTTTTTTTCTGTGTGTGTGCTCCTTTTTATAACTGCAAGTAATGAGTCAGTCAGGTATTGTATTTCTTGATGCCATATACGTTCGATGATACTTTTTTTGCAACTTAAACTTCATCCTATTCTTCTTTTTGTTTTCTACTTTTATCCGCATTTTACTCCATTTTTATTCACAGGAATATCAAGTTTGTACAAGCTAGAAAAATGAATAATTTGAGCTGTATATTTAAAAAATAACTTGCGTGTACAATACGGGAAATATATTAAATATAAATTCAAGTAAGTAAAAAGAATGATAATTTACTTTTAAATTTCAAGGTTTCTACAGAATCTTTTCAATATGCATGTCAAATCTCAAATCAAACGGAACTATATTTTTATGCGTAAAATGTTATCCAGTAGTATCAGATTTAAAAAAAAAAAAACTGTAATGTAAATGGAATATAACAAAGCATAATCAAAAACAAATAAATTAGTCCATATAATTTTATTGAAGTTTTGAAGAAACTTAAAAAAGATCGAAAGATGTAAAAAATTGAATTTGACTGGAACAAAAATAAAATTATATATATATACATACACACGCAACATTGTAAATTATTCAAATTCTATGAATAAAGTATAATTGTTGATTCAAAAAATATACATTTTTCATTGAGTGCAATACTTGAAATAAAGGGAAAGTTTTTGTAGCCAAATAATAAAATTTTCGCAGAACAATAAAATCAGAGAATCATTTGAAGATAATGTCTGTGTCATTAAATGAGTTTTAATAAAATTGAAAGAGCATAGTCGATATATAGCATTAACTTTTCACCTAAAACAGGCTTTAACTGAATTACAATATAGTGATAGGGAATTTGATATTTGATGGGGTTTTTTTCTTTTCAAATTAATAAACATCAGACTCTGATGGGAAAGGAAAGGAAAATACTAAATCCATGCTTAATTAATCAAAATACAGACATTTTAATTTTTTAATAAAACAAAATTTTGAATAGATATTTTTTTGTAACATACATTGACCACGGTAACCTAAAGCTCTTGGTCACGGACCCGCTACCGAAACTATTGTACTTTCAACGAATCATGAACTCGAGCCACTAAAGACCCGCCATGTATGAGAGTTAATGTACGTTAAATCTGTCGAGGTCCCAAGTAATCTCTTTACGTATTGTGGAAGTTTCAAGACGGAGGTGTTTGTTCAGATTTTGTCCCCTTCACTTTACCGTGATTGAAAGTTAAGAGATCCATTGCTAATAATTCTCGTGTTGCTTTTCAATGCAAAGTTAAAACACACACACTTATATCTATATAGTGGGAGACCAAATTTTGGTCACTTTCTGAAATATTTATGTTTCTTAACTTTGTATACTCATAAAAAAATGTTTCGTTTCACAAAATGCAAAGTCACATACATCATTTTAAAGTGAATTTTATACTGAATTCAATTCAAAAAACAACATTAAAATATTTTTGATATAAAAAAAGATTATATGTACTTTAATCTAAGAAACCAACGGTTTGTAAAGTCTAATTTTCGTGACCAATCACTGTTCTTGTTCTGGGAGCCAATCAAATGTCCACAATGGCTTAGGAACCAATCAAATTACTTGTTCTAATTATAAACATGATACCAGCAGAAGCTGAGATCATGCTTATAGTCGGAAAAAGTCATTATTGTGCTTTGTTATGTCGAAGGAAGACTGTTTCTTATGTAATCAAATTACTAGTAGGAACTGTTGTAAAAAAAATTTAATATTTAGTCAAGAAGCAATGATATATAAAAAGAATGATAGTTAAAGAGTAATAAAATATTATAAAAGGGTAATAAAATATATAAAAGAGTAGATTGAGCACCTAGAAAGAGATGTAAGATTATTGTGTTACGAGAAAGTGATCTTACTTATGCTGAAATGGCAAGACAGGTGGGTGTTTCAGATGAAAAGTTTTGTTTACGATATCAAGAGACAAATTCAATAAAAAACGAAGCAGAAAAAGGCCGAAAATGGTACACCATATCTATTGATGACGACAAAAGAATATAAAGACTATGTTCTCCAAGATAGAAAAATGTCATCAACGGCCATCAGAAGTTATCTGAATAATGCTGGTGTTTCTGTAGGTTCAAGAACAATCAGGAGAAGATTAACAAATGTTGTGAACTAAGAGGTAGAATTCCACAAAAAAAACCTTATTCTAATTTGCAGCAGCGCAGAAAAAGACTGCAATGGGCAAAAGAACACATTAATTCGACGGATGAACAGTGGTCACAAGGTTTATGGAGCGATGAAACAATGATATCGTAATTCAGTAGTGATGGACAAAAATATGTAAGATGTAGAAGAGAAAAGATACATTCTGACTGCAGTCTGGAAACTGCGAAGAACCCACTTAGTTTTATGATTTAATCAAGCATCTCAGCAGATGACATAGGTCTCCTTCATAACATCTATGGAAAACTGAATGCCAGAAAATACATTGACTCTATTCTGGAACCAAAACTTATGCCTTCCATTAGGGATCCCTTTTCCTACAAAGCTTCATTTATATTTCATTATGATTTTGCTCCTTGCCACACAGTAAAATAATTGAAAGAAAGGTTTTGTACAAAGAGCTTTGAATTGTTGTTCTGGCCAAAAAACAGTTTAGATGTGAACCCTATCGAAAACTTGTGGCTCCGTTTGAAAACTCTTGTCCAAATGAGGTGCCCACCAAATAAAAAATTACTAATTGAATATATAATTGTCTCTTGGCATCAAGTAATAACGGAGGAAGAGCTTAAAACTATCGTCAGCTCAATGAAACATCCACGTAAAGCTATAATAAGAAATTAAGGCTACCCTACTAAGTACTGATTACTCACTGCAAACATCAGTATCTAATGTAAATCGATAATTGTAGCGGATTAACTTTTTTTTGTATTACAAATATTTGAATTTTGTTTTTTGAATTGAACTCAGTATTAAATTCTCTTGAAAATGATATCCAAGACTTTGAATTTTGTGAAACGTAATATTTTCTATAAGCTTACAAAGTTAAAAAGACATAAAAATTTCCAAAAGTGTCCAGTTTTGGCCACCACT
>BMAW01085552.1:298255-351197 GCA_019974015.1 Nephila pilipes | reverse complement strand
ACTCACAAAAAATCATCTTTATATTGAACAAATTGAGCTCGAATTTATTTACGGAGAAGACAAAGGCGTCTATTTATTGAGCAATAGAAATGCATTTAAAATAGTTTTATTGCATTTTCCATTTAGACAATGCTGCACCGTATACTATTTTTCGCTGATTGTTTTGCTGACTTTGTGCAGAATACTTGTGAAGACCCTCCTTTTTTTCCCTACACATTCATAACTGTTGGAAGATTTCAACTAAGAAAATAGTTTTTCTAAATAAAAGGATGAAACAAATAAGTTATGTGCAAATAAGTTATTTTTATATAAGTTCTCAAATTATATATATAAAAAATTCTTCTTTCAACTCAGTTTATCTGGGGAACCGAGTTAAAAGAGTCCGACTTAATAAGATTATTCTATATATATGTGTGTGTGTGTGTTTATTCAGGTTGGTTATAATTAAAGTGACCCTATTTAGACCCTTGTAGAACCCGTTCTCTCTATCTGATTTTGATCAAACTTGGTATATACGTTATATAGACCATGAGGAAAAACAATTTCGTAAGGAATATTTAAAATTTGACCATCAGATGGCGCTTTTCAAAATTCTTAATGTAAATTTGTCAAACATATTAAGAGACTTGAAGTCAGAGCCAGAAAATCATTCTGCGTGCCTTTGCCATCGTTAATCTTGCCCTTATAAAACAAAAATCGACCTTTACTGGTAAAAATGATTTATTAGAAAGGCAGCAATAGCTTAGCTGCACTGCGTGAATATCGTCGTTTATAGGAATTGTGAAAATAGTCCTTGTTTAAGAATGGTTTGAAAAAGATGATAATGAAATTTGAAGAGACTGGAGACTTGGGTGTACTGCCAAAAAGAGGGCGGAAACCGGTAGCGAAGGAAATTATCTGAGAAGTCGCTACAATTGTGAAAGAGTCTCCATTTCCACCTATTCTTCAGTAAGTACTCGATCGGTGTCACGAAAATTGGCGATTCCGATGTCGACAGTGGGAAAAATTCTGCGATCCATTTTAAAATGACATCCGTACAAGATTCATGTAGAGTAACTGCAGCAACCTCAAGGCTATCAAAGAGGCTCTGATTTTGCTTGCCCATTTTCGGCTAGAATGGAAGTTGATGATGCATGGTCTTGGAAAATTCTATGGTCAGATGAAGCGCACTTTTCTTTAGGTGGAGCTGTGAATAATCAAAATTACCGCATAGGGTGTGCTTCACCTCTTAATATCCTGCACCAACAGCCACTACATTCTCATTACGTGACTGCATAGTGTGGATTTACTGCATAGTATTGATTTTATCCTTTGACCTTTTTTCTTTGAAACTCTCACTCTTAAAGGTCCTAAAACGTACTTTAATACGAGTGCACGCTAAAGAGAACTTTTTCGACAGCACTATATTCCTGCTTTACAAGAATGGTAATGTTTGCAGATCACTGTCTTCATGCAAGATGGAGCAACTCCCCACTTTGGGCACCAAGTCAAAGTATTGCTTCAAACTAACTTTGGCGAGAATCATGTAATATCCAGAGATTTTCCGGATGCCTGGCCTCTTCATTCACCCAAATGAAATCCCGGTGATGTTTGGTTGTGGGATTCCCAAAAGATCGCGTTTATGGAGGACGAATTGAGACTTTATCTAAGTTCAACGTCAGCATTATACGCCATGTTGCTGGAATCCCTCGAGAGTTTCTTCACGCTCCATAGAACACATTCCACTGCCGAAATGATATGCAAGTTCCTTTTTTTATCTTTCCTCACAAAAACGTTCTGCACTAATCACTGTTGTTCGGGCCTTCATAATGATGAGCCCTTCGGGGTTTTTTCGAAGCTATTTATCCATATAGACAGCGATTAATATATGTAGACACTTAAGTACAGTTAATTAAGAAAAGCATAAATAATGTTCACAATACAAGTATATCAAGACAGTTCATCTCAGTCAGTTTGTGCTCCGTGCACTTATCCAGTAACAGCTTATAGAAACGATATCACAGACACTCCGTGTGTCCACTCCAGCTTTGTAATGGCGTCTTCCCGCGCAAACGTGTTCTTTCCCCTAGCGGAATGTCACTAAGGCATTAGCATCACTCCTTGATAGAGAGACGTTCAATGGCCGCGTTCTGGGTGATAAGTCAGGAATCTGCGTATCTGGATTTATCTGAAAAATAAACAAAACAAAAGTAAAGAAAATTATACAAAAATCCATTAGAACTCCATTGCCCAAGACTTCATATGATCGGCGGCAGTAGTCATTCGCTGTGGTCCCTCGTGATTTCCAATCTTCTCCACTTATTATCTGTCATGGAGATGAATAGTCTTTATTTTATACAGTCCGCAAAATTTGGATCTCAGCTTAAGACCTCCACCAAACTGTGTCCTCTGTATAGCGATAATATCAACAACTTGATATTATCAAGACAATCAAGAGTACAAAAGGGGATTTCCTTATTTTTCTGCTTGCCGTGCTGTTTATAGTTCTCTATACAGCAGCAACATGTTTATACCATTTCTTGGGGTCTTCAATCGCAGGTTTAGCATGAACAGGTATCAAGATTGCGTGAATTCTCTCTACCTGACCATTTCTTCTCCGTCTACTAGCTGAGATAGTGACGTGTTCAATATTTTCTTCAGCAAAAAATTCGGTAAGTTCTTTCGATGTAAAAGCTGGATCTCAGTCAGAAATTATCCTTACTGGGTTTCCAAACCTGCTTTGTTGAAGTCTTAATTTTTCTACAGTTGCTTGTGTAGTTGTCGATTTCAAGGGGTAAATCTATACAAATTTCGTAAATGTATCAACCTCAGCAAAAATATATTTTTAACTCTTAACTCTTGTTTGTCGACGAAAGAGGTCATATAAAATCGATATGAAGAGTATTCAAAGGCACATCTTCTTCTGGTATAAGATGCAAAAATCTTTCAGATTTTCCACTTTTTATATTTATCAGGAGGAATTCAACGCAATTGTCAATTACTCGCTCGACGCACTTTTTAACGTTAGGAAAATAAAAATCTCTCCTTACAATATCCTCAGTTTTTTGAGCAGCAAAATGTCCTTGAGTAAATGCACTTATAACTACTTCTACTTGCTTTGATTCGGGAAATTCCAACAAATATTTAACATTTTCGATTTTATACAGAATACCATTTCTAACGATCAGTTCACTATTTTTTCCTTTTTAAATTAGAAATTTTAAAGATTTAATATTATCGTCAGGCGATTGCAATATTGTAATTTAATATTTTAAGAGATAGGGCTAATAATACAAAACATTATTGGCCCTATCTCAAAATATTAAGTAGAATTTTCGATTTTAACTCTTCAGGAACATTTTTATGTATAATTGCTTTTTCTAAAAATTTAAAGAAAAGATGAGAGTTTTCTGCTCTGGATGGAACGGGTGTGTTTGATATTTTCATAGATTTAATTAGATTCTCTAAGCTTTGAGGTAGTGAGTCGACATGAGCACTGGTCGATTCATTTAGAGAAGAGTCAGTTGGACTTAATTGTTTTAATTTCTCTAATTCGATTTCTTTTTCTAATTTTAATAATTTTAATTTTTCTCTATCAGATTCGTCAAAACAGTTCCAGATCTTCTCTTATCAGCCCCTGATTAAATTAAATTTTTTACAAATTCTGGATCCAATTTGAAGCAATCACTATTTTCAATAATATTTTTAAATCAACAATTTTTGCATTTGATGGTACTTCTTCATCTAATTCTTGTGCAACGAGGACAAAATCCTCTTTCCTCGTTGACGCATACATTTTAGAAATTATAAATAAATATTCTCGCTCCTGATCACTTGCTGGTGATAAAATCAATTCCTCCCTCATAATTCAGACTTTCCACTGCTGAAATGAATTGTAAGATTTCTTGGTTAAATGAAAGAAGAAATCTCCTTGATACAGTTCCTTGATATCACTTTAGATGATCCACTGCCGAAATGATCAGCAAATTCCTTTTTTTTTAATTCTTTTATAAAAACCCTTAAAAAATTTTATCCACAAGCTCTCGAAAACGGTTTGCACTAATCACTGTAGTCTGGGCCAAGCCTCCACTTGTTATGTCCGGGCCTTCATAACGAAGGGCACTTCGATTTTTTACGAAGATATTTATTCTTATACACAGCGATTAATATGTACAGCCACTTAAGTACAGTTAATTAAGATAAGTGTAAATAATGTTCATAATAGAAACAAGCGAAGACAGTTCATCTCAGTCAGTTTGTGCTCCAAGCACTTATTCAGTAAGAGTTTATGGAAGTGATATCACAGATACTCCGTGTGTCTACTCCAGCTCTGTAATGGCGTCTTCCCGCTCAAACGTGTTCTTTCCCTTAGCGGAATGTCGCTAAGACAGTAGCATCGCTCTCTGATAGTGAAACATTCAATGGCTGCGTTCTGGGTGATAAGTCATATTCCATCTTTACTCACACACACACACACACACACACACACACACATATATATATATATATATGAGGAGTATTAGATAGGCAAAATATGTAAAGTAAGTCAGAAAGTTAAATTAACTCTTTCGTAAGAGGCAAATTATGTATGCTTTTTTTTAAAAAAAAAAATTTATTCAAATAGCAAGCAGAATTAGCTCAATAAAATTTTAACAAATTATTTAACATGATAATATAAATTTTATTATGTAAATGTGGAAATAATTTTATCATTTAAATGCAGTAATTTTTTTAATTATGACTCATTTGCTTTAGGTATCTAAATTTGATGCAATTAAAGTAATATACACTGCCCGACGCAGAAAATGCAGCAGCATGAAAGAGTGGGTAGAATGTGATGAAAATTGACGCACTCTTAGGGAATATGTAAATAAATGATTTTATTTATAAGATGATAATTTCAATACAGAAATAAAAAAATTAGGGAATCAGTAGGAAAAATCTCGCAGTAGTAATCTTACGAGGCACAGGATGGTAAGATCTGATGAACTTCATGCGAATAGTATCCTGAGTGATGGAAGTCCTTGTGCTCTTAACCATCTTCCACAGTTCGTCCTCTGACTGAGTCTGGAGCAGATCAAGCAAGCGACATTTAATTACATTCCAGATCATGTTGATCGGTAAGAGATCAGGGGCATTGTAGGTCAAGAAGGTAACTGGACAACTTCCAACAACTTACAACAGTCTGCGATGTTTATCTGTTGTTGACTGCCGTATGAGGCTGTGCGTTAGCCTGCTGGAAAATTTACACTTTGTTGCTGCCGAAAGTAAAGTAGAGCAACTGGCTGCAGCATCTCATTTACATATCGTCGTGCCGTTAATGCGCCTCTAATGAGTACCACGACCCGAAACTATTCTTCCACGTTAATGAGTGGTATGGTATTCAACAAGAGTCGTTAGTTCTATTTCCTTGACTCCTCAAAATTTTCACTTGGAGACTTTAATGAAGAAAACAATACTGAGACTCGTCACTGAATACAATACTGACATTCAATGGTCCAAATGGCTCGATCCCATCTTAAACTTTCACGACGATGGACCAGGGACAATGATAGTCTTTGTAAAATGTAGATCACTTGTTTTTCAGCTAATTATTATGAAACGGTTCTCTGAGATATTAAAGCAGGAAAAGCCTCCTGCAGATTCCACGGAATGGGGAGAGCAGTTGATTGTGAAGCTGTAGCCGCATCCTTTCGACAGTAACGATCATTTGTTCTGTTGTATGTTTAGGTGGACCCGATCTTTCGCGACGTTTCACATTTTCATCCGATGCATTTGATTCAATTTCCATGCACACTGGACATATCTTCGTTGTATTTCAGCAGCGATATCACGCTAAGACTCTCCAGCTTAGCGTTAACTCTACATCTTCAATTTGATCTCTCGTAAAATTGTCCAGTTGCCAAAACTGCCTTCAGTGTCGTCTAGACAGAAGGCGAAGACTCGCGTGTCTTCTGAAATTTCCGAAATTCTGGCTACCCTTGGCGACAGAGGATAGCGACTGTTGCTTCATCATGGTTGGTTTCTTTCCCTTTCATTCCGTGCTATAACCATTTGACCAATTTGTATTTCAAATCTTCTGCATAATTTGTTTAGCAGCGTATTTCCTGAAATTTGCATATTTATGCAGCCGAATCTTCGTGTTGATGTTTTTTTTTTTTTTTTTTTTATCACGAACACTGTTTTTAGAGATTTTTTTAAAAAGAAAAATGACTTATTATTATTTACGCTCGATATTTGTCATTTTAAAATATATTAAAAGATTGTTGTTGCATCATAAAAGTACGTATACAATAATAAAAGAAAAGATCAGAGCAAACTTGTATAAAAGGAAGGAAAGTTAGAAAAAATATATATGTGAAAATTGCAGTTACTGTTCCCTTATTACTAAAATAATGTTTGTTTTAAAGAATGAAGTTTTTCAAAACAATCTCCTCGTGTAACAAAGAATTCCCAGGACACGTTGAACAATGTGTTGATGTTTGCGTCCTCCAGCAATTTGACATTCAGAACATATTTGGCAAGCATTTTTTATTTCTAGAGTGCAAAATATACAGTGTATCCTCAAATCGTTATTCCTTTTCAAACATATCACATACACCATGGGTATCCAACCTTTTTACTTCACCGAGCCGCATTATATGAAGAGGAATTATTCGGGGAGGCACAAAATAAATTTACATCTAAAATACTAACAATAGCTCACGAACAAAGAATGATAAAATATATAGTTGACATATTTAAATAAGTTAAATTTAATAAATTATGATTTTTGTATGAGTATTATGAAAACTGAAAAATGAAATTAGATTGACACTGTTTTATACATCTTATATAGCATTGTGTACATAAAATTTTACAATAAATTAAATAAGATTAAAATAGTTAAAATCATAAAATTAATATGAAATTTGGTACAGAATTGTGTTGAAACTAATCATCAGTATCTGGTTCGACTGAAGTAGTTGCAATTCTCACAAGGAGTTTCCAAGGTACTCATTCATTTTCCTGGTTCCTGATTTTACTCTAAGATTTATTCTCTCTTGAAAATATTAGCACACAAATGTAGGAGTCTTCGATTTATAACATGAATAGCAAATGACTGTGAAGCGAGGGATGTTTGTCTTTGGACAGATGTGATTAATAAAAGTACAATAAAGAAACTTTATGAAATTTCTCTTTCAGATGGAAGTAAGATTTCAACTTTATCCATCAAATTGGAAAATTTGTATCGGGGGGGGGGGGGAGATTTGACTCAAAAGAGGCAATTTAGAGCAATAACTCTTGAATTAATTTTGAGACGTTGTAATTTTTTGGCGTGGTATTGATACTTCTTTCGCTTCACATGCCATCTCCCTTTTTGGGCCGCCTTAATGTATGTTAAGGGCTAAATGCGTCCACGAGCCGCGTGTTTGTAGACACTTCTGATGTAGACTCTATAGCTCTCTTATCACTCAAAAATCTGTTTCTCATTGGATAATCAATTGTTTAATAAATCTTAAATTATTTAAGAGTGTTTCATGTAAGTCCCTACATACTTCTTTGCACAGAATATAAGCATTATTTGTGGAAACATCCAATCGCCAGAATGCCGTTCGGAGACAGTTTGAGACAACGAATGACGTTTTATCGTGGCGGCTGTCACAACTCACGTAAATACCTATTTTACTTTTTTGTAAAATGATTCATTTTTCAAAGAGTATAAGTGATAACCGCCACATCTCCGTAACGAAACCAACCATCCGTATTCTGTAACATTAATATGTATCTCTGCAGTCTTTAGAACGTGAAGGGTTAACATTTAAAATAAATTATAATTATGTTTTCTTATCAACCAATATTAACCATTCTTTTGTTTGCCTCTATCAATTAACACACACACATTCATACTGTCTTCCTAACTAACCCACCTGTTCTAACCTGTTCTATTGCAACACGTAACATATTTGTTGTATTAATTTCAAATATGTATTTTAATACGTTAAAAAGTAAAACATACAAAAAAAAAAAAAAAAAAAAAAAAACATTGAATAATCATTTCAATTGTAACAACAAAATGTAAATTTTGCATTAAAAGCTTACTGCACCAAATATTTTAGGTGAAAAAATATCAAAATTAAAACAAAATGACAAAATCTAACCAAGCACAAACAAAAATTAAATTAAAGAGAAGATAATCATATTTGAAAATGGCAGTAAGTAATATGTAAGCTCCAACTCTTGTTTTGGATAATAACTTTAATCAACCTTTCAGAGGGTCTGATGCACGTTAAATCTGTCGAGACTTCTAGTTCCCTCGTTGGCGTGGTGTGAAAATTTGGAGAGAGAAGTGTCAGCCCAGGATTCATCTTTGGCAGAAGTTCAAAATGATAAGGTTCATCACTAATAGCCCTTGTATCGCTTTTAAATGAGACACTAATGGTTAATTAGTTCATCAATTTATCAGGCGCTAAATTTGAATAAAAATTTATGAAATTACGAGTTAAAAAGCTTTTATACCAACCGAAAAATTTCATTGAAAGACAACTAGACTCAATTTGTTTTTTTTTTTAGCGATGAGGATTTTCATGCCAAATTTGGTGCATGTTAATTAACAAGTTACGCCAAAATGTCGTACATCTTAAATTGCCGAAAAAAAGCTGAGTTTAGCGTCTAAGAGTATATTACATCCAAGTCGAAATTCCTTTAAACGTACTAAATATTTGAATTCTAGTTTTATCAAACTCAGTACCTCTTATCTGATAAACATTACTTAAAAAATCGTTAAAAATACGTCAGATGAAAAAAATGAATTTTATTAAAACAAAAACAAAAAAAATAATAGTAAATTTTAATATTTTCTTTTAATTCGTTGCAATGTTACCAAATTCCCAATTCAAAATAAGTAATCGATAAAACCACGTATTTTAATTTAATTTTTAATTATTGGAAAGTTATAACGAAATTTCTTTAGAAGTACTAAGTAGCTAAAAATTCTAATTTTATCAAACTCAGTTTCACTTCACCAGAAAAAATTACTTAAAAAACCGTAAAAATATCTATAAGAGGAAAAAAATGAATTTTTTTTGAACAAAAAAATTATATATTGGTGAAATTCAATATTTTCGTTTAATTTGATGAGAATGTTACCAAATTTTCAGTTCTCAGAGTAAGTGATCGATGAAACCCCGTATTTTTAATCGAAAACGGTTTGGGAAGTTTTTTTTTTTTTTCTTTCACTGAACGCATTTCCTCGTCAGAAATAATTAATCATGAAACTTAGAAAACTTTCAGTCGGCGTGTTATCTGCGTCATGTTAGTCAAAACTGTCTGCTAATATTTTAGAGGAATGGAGATTAATTATCATAACCGAATCTAAAGCATTAAAAAATGGAATTTTCGAAGTGAACTTTTACTCGGCGAAAAAAAGAAAAAAAAATATTCTGGTGGCAAAAAAATATATATCTGAATCTTTTGCTTTTGACCACTTATTCAGATTCAACAAAAAATGAATTAAATAATATCAGACATGCGAATCCTTACGCGATAAAGTCTTACAAAAACTGTGTGTCTTAAGAAAATTAGTTTTTGAATTTATACTAAAAAGAAATTAATAATAACTCAAAGAGAGCATTGAAAAACGAAGGAAATGAAAATATTGAAAACTCTGGCTTATATTCAATTTTGTTAATCGTGCGTACGTAAATTGTAAAAAAAATTTACATTGAATTTATTACGAAAAACTTAAATTTGTCTATTCTAAAAACGAAATAGATAAATTTAATTCAAGGAAGGTATTGGAGAATTTAAATTAATAATTAATACATTGAAAACTTTTCCATGTACCGAATTTTGGGAATCTTATATGTAAATCATAGGATGAATTGATATATTGAATTAACAATTATTAATTATTTATACATGCCGAGTTTCTGCTTATCCATCAGTATAAAACTCTTTTAGTTCTGCATAGTCACATTTAGTTCTTGTAGTAAATTTAATTTCTTAAAATCGTATTTAACCATTAATTTATGCTTTCTATTGATAAGTTTGAAATTACTTCCAGAAAATATTCTAATTCTTTGAAAAGACATGCGATTATCTCAGATCCAAATGGTTTCCATAAAAGATTAGAAACTTTTTTTTTTTTTGCTCATTATGAAGATTTTAGCTTTATGAAAGGCTAATAATAGTCAGGTGAAATTTATTTTAAAAATTAAGGCAAATAATGGTTGGTACATTTATTTACACTCTCAAGTTTTTCTAAAAATTGTAACCGGTTAATGCTGTAATTTTCATACTTCTCCCTCATTGTAGCTCCTAGATACCAGCTCATGACTCGTAAACCTTTTTATAATGACTTATAATATCTAAATTCGATACCCCCAAAATACGATAATTCTAAAAGGATGATGTTGATAAAGTTTTAAAAGGAGAGAGCAAAAACGGGTGTGTATTAATATATTCACAAAATGATTATAAGACCAGACGTTGTTTAGTTTAATTTATAATGGAAAGAATTTCTCATCTAATTTCTAATAGGCCATTTCAATTAAAGCCCTTTTCTTGTTTTATCATAGATAAAATTCACGAATCTCTCCATTTAAAATGTACTGTCTTAAGTTATTTCGAAAGTAAAAGAAAGTGCTACCACAATTTATTATCTTAAGATACCTGAAATGGTAAAATGCTTCAAATATACATTTTTTTTTTGTCTTGGTGTTACATAATACAGGGTACAAAACTGTTTCCGTAGATTTATAATTTATAAGAGTTTGAGAAGCAGAGCATTCTAAAATTTCATTTCAAGAGTGTTAACAAAAAAGTCAAGCAATAGGGGAAAACATCTCTTCTTGAGTTTTTCTCAATACAATTTTAGTATTCTGATACTCTTTCCTGAAAATCTGTTCCCTCTACAGTGCAGACATTTTCCGCCTTATATAATGATGTTATTTCCTATACAGTGAAAACAAAAAAAATTTCTAATAAAAACTCATATATTTTTTAAAATAAAGCACAATATTTGTATAAAAGTTAAGGCTATTTTGTTAGTAAAATTTAAAATATGTTTAAAACCTTATTAAATTGATTTTTTGAAGTTACAGTTATATTCAGTGTATAAAGGAGTATTATATATATTTACAAGCACTCCACAAATTCTTAAGGTTATAAATTAATTAGATTTTATACAAGATATTTCCTAAAGGCAAGTACATGCAACTCTCTCTACTGCTATCGTTTATTAATTTCTCATGTCATTTTCTTGGCATAAATATACAGATATCTCGTTATTAAGGTATAACTTCTGTGTTCCTTTTATTCTAAAAAATAATGAGGATTATTTAGGCTTGACTTAAAACAATCTTACTTTCTCTCATTAAAAATATCTGTTACTTTAAAGCAGAACTAAAATCTCGTGAGTTCCTTTCCAAGAGTCTAGAAAATCGCACAGAAATAGATTCAGAAATCTTTAGTTACTTCATTTGATTCAAATGTAGTAAAATCTTTAAGTCTGAAAAGAATAGCAAAAACATAGCTCCACTTTTGGTGATAAGAAGAAACTAAATTTAACAGGAGGGTAAAGGCGTTATAACATTTTAAAATCTGTTTTATCTTTATGTTAAAAAGCTTTAACTAAATTCGGAAAACATTTTTTGACTAAAAAATAATATATTTTTTCCGTGCATAAGCCGAGAATATTTGAAGATTTTTCTTAGTTAAAATACGGACTCGGTTTTTATATTCGGATTTACAGGTTTGCAAAAAAGAGGTACTTTGTAGTTAGCCCGTTACAAGCGATAAATCGCCAAATGTAGCACGTTTTTATCTCTTTAAACATTTTAAGTTTTTAGAAAAATAATTCTAAAAGACTATGTACTGCCAGTTTTTATTTCGAAATCGCTGCTAATTGAAGACATTCTTGTCTCCGCTCTAGAACTTGTTTTTTATTTAAGGAAAAATGCAGAGCAACCAAACTGTTGCTAATATTTTCAACAAATGCGTATAAAATATAAGATTTTCTATTTCCGTTAAACTTTTAACAAGAGTTTTTGAGGGCACCGAAAGAAAGACACAGAAGGATATATATATATATATATATATATATATATATATATATATATATATATAGAGAGAGAGAGAGAGAGAGAGAGAGAGAGAATACAAGACTGAATGGTAACAATGTCCCAGCTTCATATAGAGTTACCAGAATTATATCTATCATCTTTGGCGTCTAGAGTTTTACTTGTCAATGATTTGATAGGAAAGCGTTCCACCCATTATACATGCTTAGCAATATTTTCGCCAACGTGGCTAAATGTGCAAACGTTACAGGATTGTTTTTCATTTCGGCTTCTATACGGGATTTGGGATTTGAATTTTAGACAGATTTTTGAAATAATAATAATAACTCTACTTAATTCGTAACGTTATCTCATACATACTTTATATATAGTATTCTTAAAATTTAAAAACATTTATTTAAATTCATAATTTTTTCGCTTAACATGCAAAGTTAAAGTTCATTAAAAATTTCAGTATATGAGACGAAATATGGAACACATTATGACACAGAAAAAAGTTAATTGAGCAGTATAATAAAATGTGCTGTTCTGTTGGGAAATGGAAGTCATAATTAATGTTCAGTATCAATTTTCGAATGTTTTTCTGTTCCAAAAAGTACTGCAAGATTTGAGGCCCAAGGCTCTTTAACATTTCGCGAAAAGAGACTTTCATGATGTCGCATCTAAATCCTTACTCATTGCATCAATTTCAATGTCAGCAGCTATGTAATTGAAAAGCAATAATACCTACTCATAATCTAAAAATTCGTATAAATTAATCTTCTCTACAAACTTTTATGTTGGAAAGCTAAAAGACGCGATTCACTTCAATTTGTAATCAATTACCATAAACGTCGGAGAACGAGCATGGGCTCAATGAAAATAAAACCAATGGAACTGAATAAAATCATTCAAAAATGGCTTAATAAAAATATAAGGTAGCCTCACTACGAAATATATTATTCCATTTAATCTTTATTATTCAAAGTGCATTCTACTTTGTATTAAACATTAAAATTTCTGTTTCGAGGCATCAAAAATCATAGCGATTTTCTACCATCTTTATCCATCTAAATACAACATAAACCACATTCACATATACACAGCACTGTCATAAATAAACATGGCGTCGAAATTGGAAGCATTTGACGAACGGTGTCCTTTTGATAGCGAAAGTAAAACACTACAAGATCTCCCTCTAGGAGTAATAATGTAATAGTAAATGCGGTAGCTAAGTGTTACTGACCAGCGTTGCTTCCTTAGAGGTGTGGGCTCGAATCCTGATGTCACTTAAAGATCCGCCGCGTAGCGCGACTGAGATGCACTTTAAATTTATTGAGGTTCTGTTGGAGGGGTGTGAAAGCTTAGGAAAGGGGCTGTCACAAATCAGGTGTCTCCTTATCACTTACCGAAGCTTAAAATGACGAGGTCCGTCGCCAATAGCCTCCATGTTGCTTTTAAGTGCGACGTAAATGATAACAATAAATCTCGTGGAATAAATTTGCATTAGACTTATCAGTCAAAGATACATGATGGTTCATAAATAGAATATTTATCCTACAAAAGTATTTTAAAAGTTAAGCGGCAGAATGCTCCTAAAATTCCATGACACATCTTATTAGTTTAAATAACATTCCAAAAATACTAAGAATTGTCATAAGAGAATGCGACTTGCTTTAAGACCTTTGAAATCGTGGTTTTTAAGATTTCTAAAAACTGTGCTTAAAAAGTCATAAGCAAGTTGACCCTATAGCGTAAGGCATTATAACAATGTGAATGAAAATAAAAAGACATTACAACGTCTAATTTATAAGAGAAATTTTAAGCTCCCCACCCAACCCCCGCATGTTTTGAAAACAAAATCATCTCGAATTCTATCGTATCTTCCAACGCTAGTTGGTTTCATATTATTTTTAGAGTACATCAAGAATTATTCCTCCTCCTGCGTAATGAAAAATCAATCAAATCAAAATTAAAAATTAGACTTAATAAAGTTGCTAAAAAACAAGTACTTAAACTTACAAAAGAATCTCTCTCAGTATGTTAAAAAAATACTACATATCTCTCCCTAAGATATACTGACACATCACAGACACGCGGACAGGATAATTGCCTATCAGAATCGACAATATTATCTCTGCCGTCATCACAGCACCTTCAGAAGCGTATTTTCAGCAGGAAAAGAATCACGAACGTCGACGCTTCATTTGAATATGAAAAGAGTTCGCCGCTTGTGACAGCTTCTCCGCTTCATTCATCACCCCTTTTCTCTGCGCGTGGATTAAGGGAAGTTTCTGAAACTTTCCAAAGAGAGAGCAAGAACCAATCAGCGCTTTCTTAATTGAGGCCACCCAACGAATCGACTGTGCATCGGAAAACTCGAACCTTTTAACGATCCCGGTTATGAATTGGTTTTGTGTTTATTGATGGGCTTGTGTGTGTGTTAAGCAACAAGTTGGAGATTAATTGGGGTCTTGTCTTATCGTTGGACTGCAGCAAGGCGTGAGAAGTTTTTGGACACTCAGGCCTGGATAACCTGTTTCTCCCCTGTTAAAATTTAAAAATCGCTTTCGATCGCTATTTTGTTTTATTCTACTGAAACTCATTAATAATCTTGATTATTAATTGATTGATTGTCTTGTCAATCGCCCGAGTTTATGAAATTCAATCTTGCTGTGTGATTTACAGACACGGTTCTGAGGTCAAAGTTCGTAATATCTGTGATTACTTCTGAAAAACGGTGGAGAAATGTTGTTTATGAGTAAAAGGAAGTGATAACAGGCTATTTTCTGTCCAGTGGATGGAAAACAGTTGAAATATCCTAAATAGAGATTGTTTCTGTTTTTAAATTAGGATATTAAGTTTTTGGTGAAATCATTTTTCATGTAAAAAATCATTTTTTTTATTTAATATTTATTCAGTTTTTCGAACAAACTGAAAAATAAATATGACATTCCAAAGAAACCAATTTTTTTATCGTCGATCTTTGGAAAAAAAATTCAAAAACAATGCAATGGTATTCACTTTCAACAAATAACTCCTATATCATTCACTAATAATGAATTACACATATGAAAATCGTCTTTAATGATTATCGTCTAACATACACAAATAATTAATTCCACGTATGAAAACCATCTTTAACAAATATCGTGTGCGTCATGTACAAAATTTACACACTATGAAAATCCTTTTCAACAGCTAGTGCTTACATTTAATTCTGCTCAAAATCTAAGTATTCGCTTAAAGTTTTTAATCAACTACAATAAAATTCATATCATTCATTAAAAATATTTTAACCTGACAATGAATGGATTATATTTATTTAAATATGAGCAGACAACCAAGAATTTGTCAGAAATAAAGTTTATTCATGACTTTTTCAAAACATTTAATTTTTTTTAAAAAAAATTAAGCTTCTTCATTTTTGGCCTTGATAGTGAAAAAATGTTACAAATTTTGACGTACCGCAAGGATTTAGATTTTAATTGCTGTTTCTTTTCAGTAAAATTACGTATTGCTTCTGAAGCGCCGCCAGTTTTTCAAGTAACTGTGTGTGTGTATGTATGTGTATGTATGTATGTGTGTGTGTGTGTGTGTGTGTGAAAGAGAAAGGGATAGAAAAATATGAATCATTTCAACTCTGATATGGTTATAAGTTTAAATGACTTCGGAATTTTTGTTTTTAAAATAATTTCTTTTCAAAAAAAAATATTTTTGAATCAAAGAAAAAATTTCCTTACTTACGAAAGAAATTTTTTTTTCAAAAATTATGTTCAGCACATTTGATAAAATGTTTAAAATGCTCCAATTAGAGCTTTTCCATCAAAATATGGATTTCTTTAAAATTATTTATTAACACTAATAGCTGCTCTTGGGAATCTGTATGGGAGAAATTATTATATAGTAATGAACGAGGGATTCATAATTGTCAAATTAATTATAGCACCAACTGTTACAATATATACAGATAGTAATTGAGTTTCGTTACGTGATGATTATAATGTTTGTCTACCATTAGGCATTAACACCCTAAAATTATCTTATTAAACCTCTCTTTTAATCAAAATCGCCAATTACAGTTCACACAGATTTTACAAAAGTAATGCAAAAATAAAGATAGTCATAATTTAAATAATTATAAGCATTCATTCTTGTAATATTTATTCAACATAAGTACAGTATAAATTACAAAATGACATAAAATCAAATTCCATCCACACATACCACAAAAAATTTTCCTTTTCAAAATTAGCTCACAAAAGAAAAACACGTAATAAAAGTACCAGTTTGAAATCTAAATAAGTTCTGAATTAGTTAGTAAACATGACTATTACAGAGGACAATTATTTTGCATGCTGTGAATAATTATTATCATAAGATTAGTTAAGTTTAAAGTTTCTATATTTTGAAAAAAGAAATCTTAATGTTTAGTGCAACTATAACCGTATTTTCAAGTTGGAGGAAAATAGCTAAGAATTTCAAATGTTTAGAACAATAGTTTTTAAACTTTTTGTAGCTATGTCCATTTGTTGGAGATGGAAATTGAACGTATTCTTGAAATAGGATATTCTTAAATTATGCACATGCGAGAGTGGTTCAAAAAGTTCATGATTAGACGACAGATGGTTTCGTTAAGGGAAGTTGGTGTTACTGTTGTGGGTTGCCATTTGTTAAAAGACACGAAAACAAACATGACCTTGATTGATAGGAGAAGTTTGATTTAATAGCCTTTTGTTGTTAAATTAAAATTTGACTATTGCAGCATCGAGTTGTCATCGTCGATGAGATTATTCCTCATTATATACCGGAAACTAAGCAAAAAGTGAATGTGCTCCAAAGAAAGCTGTGAAGATCTCATCAGCCGAAAAGTTAAAGTAACGTTTTTTGGAATGTGAAGGACTTCATTCTCATGGACTTCTTAGAGAAAGGGAAAATGATGAATGGACAATACTACTGGGTTAGTTGGTTTTATTAACTTCGTATTAGAAGCAATACGAGGGATATTGGCGACGGACTTCGTAATCTTGAGTCTCGATCAAGTTACGAGGACGACAACTGAGCTGACACTCTCTCTCTTAACTTTCACACCACGTCATAGAGAGGACTTTGAGACCTGACAGATTTAATGTGCATCAGCCCCAGCTACATTATCAACCACCTTCGTTTTTTTGTTGTACTGATATTACACATTCCTTTCTTTCTCAGCTTCTCACTCACCCTAGGAGTACCATAATTTGAGATACACTAATGTAGAAGAATTAAAAATCTGAGATTTTAAAGTGTTTTCTGTAGTATTGAGGTCAGGCTATCAAATTGAAAGCTTTTTGCACGCATAATTGCATTCTACTGAAGGCTCCATTATTCGAATTCCTTATGGTTGGGCGTTGTCCTCTTGGAATACTAAACTTTCGACATTACCCTTGAATTAAATGATGTAAGAACATCATTGACGCCATCTCTATTCAGCGTTTATTATTCCACATGCAAAAACATAGAGTTAAGAGCAACTACTTGAATAAATCTCTCCCCGAATAGAGGTGAAATCCCTTCCAAATGAAACTATCTAAAAAGTTCAAATTCAAATGAAAGGTTCCAGATTCCTCCATTACTGAATAATGCTTCTTGTCTCTATGTGAGCGAAGTCTATAAACTCATTCTAAATATACACATTTTTGCAAAAAAAAATTCTTTCCGTTATTTATTTGAAATCTTGATGTCTTCTAGGCAACAAGCAATTACTTTTTCTTATAATGAAGGTAAATAATTGGTCACCATAAACATATAAGCATTTTATACTCATATGAGGCTTATTACACAGAGCTAGAAATGATATTGACAAATAAGTATCGCAGAAAATGGATGCCTTGAATAATTTTCACACTACAGCTAATTCAATGGTATGATTTTTTTTTTTTTTGAGTTAATTAAATGACAGCATTTTTGAAAAAAGGAATATTTTCTCCTTTTCAGATAAATAACTACTGAAACGCCACACAAGTTTTCGTCATAACATAACTTTTTAGCCTTAAGCTTTTGCAGGCAAACTCTACAAGGCTATCTGACTTATGATTGTTTTAAGCTATCTCTGGCTTTGAAATGCGAAAACTTATAATTCTTAATAAACCTTTTATTATAGAAACGAAAAACATTCAAGTTGATAATTTCATAAGGCCTTTTTTTCTTGTTTTATTACATCATTTTGTAGGATTTTATTATTTTTTTTTATTATTTTTTTTTATTAATTTCTTCTTTTCGGCGAGGTTCCTTCATTTTCAGAAACATATGCATTTATATAACAATTGAAAGGAACCACATCTCTCAGTTTTCATTTATAAGCTTCTTCCAAATAAGTTTATGATAAAGATGACGATTATAGTAGAGACAAAAATACAAGATTGAGATGAAGCTAACTGTGTAAAATGTATTGCAGATCTGTGGTACAGCCACTGATAGCGATATCCGAAGTCTGAATTTATATTTAGTACGATAGCTGTAACTTGCATTTTATTCTTCTTTGTTACATTTGGTTTGTAGCATGACGAGAGTAATTGCTTTTCCTGCCATAACCATTCATAATTAAAAGAGTCACAAATTAATAGTCAATTGAATAGAAAGCCATATAATGACGATAATTAAGTCCATTTCATCCAGATCATAAATAATTAAAGTTCGATCCTTAACTTACTAAATTTGTGGATATGTCCTATACGCGTCCGGGTCAAACGTTTAATACAATAACTTAGAATTTATCTTACTGAATATGGAACTAATTGAGTTTGAGTCATTAGGTGATTTAGAGGTGATCTAGGTGATGCTGATCTTCCCTGGTTGTGATCTGATTAATCTTTACATTTGTCAAAACATTCACTACTCCTTCGTTTACAGTTTCCACTCACTTTCTCTACCAATAACTGAGTTCATATTAAATTCTTAGCAGCTTATAAGTGCAAACAATTAAATCTACCAATAATTCTAATATAATCTACATAACTCACGTTTCAGCCTTTCTGAGAAATTTTCAATTCAAACAATATTACATATAAGTCACAAAGTGTTAGTTGTAGGGGGAAACAAGATAGATGGTTATAATTTGCATTCAGTTTTCCTTAAGCAGAAGTTTACTTTGTTATTCCTTTCCAGGGGTATATACGTTTGATGAAAGTAAAGAACATTTGAGTTCTTAGCCTAATACCTTTGTGAATTCTTTGCTCCAATTCTGGATTATTTCTTAGAAACAAACAAAAAGAACCACAGAATCACAAAACATATATGTTTTTGTTTTTGAACTTTTGTTTAGTATTTTAAATCAATTTTGGTTCTTTTGTAACTGAATTTAATTTTGGTAATTTTTTAGAGTCCCGAGAAAGGTGTTCTTAAAACTGGAAGAGTAGATGCCAATTTGACTGATTCACTTTTCATGATTTTATTCTTTTCTGTCGAATTTACTTCATCCATTTAGCCCAAATTCATTTCTTGCAGATGCTTAATTATAGTTCTATATACAATGCTGCTCTTAGATGCAATCGAAAGAGAGAAAAGGAGTGTGTGTGATTAATACTGAAATTTATATCGTGAGCAGAAGTTACAAATGAATATTCTTTTAAAGCAGAGATTAGCATGGGATACTTCGAATCTGGAGTTAGGAGTGTTGCTAGTTCCTAATTTGACCCAGTTGTATCTTGAATTTATTCTTCACTTCTGTGCAGTTGATTATTATTCCTTTACTTCTTGTCGAGGATTTTTTTTTATTATATTTCACGATGAGTAAATTTATTGTCTTAAATCAAAAGATTTATTTAGTTCTGACACTTGTGTCTGTGTGATATACCCATGTCAGATACTGGTTTCAACTTATCCCCAAAATTGGCTTGCCTGTGAGAAGACTAGGTATAGTAATCTTTTACGGTTTTGTTCTTTTTTTTACGGGTTTTCTAGTTTTCTATCTTCAGAAAGTTCCTTTTTTACTCAGCATGATACACTAGTCTACAGCATATTATACACTAGTAACAGTAGGCGATAGGACTTTTATAGCTATGTATATTCCTTATTTTTAATAATACATCGATTTCACATTCGTCAATCCATTCATCAGCTGTTTTTGATGGACAAGTTATTTGGGTGACCAATTTCTCATTTTTATTTAAATTCGGACATTTGCTGCATTACTTGTTTATCTATTTTCTGTGATTATTTGTCGGTTCACAGTATTTATATTAGTTACTTTTCTCAAATAACATTTAATGTAGCTTTACTAATTAGGGATTTCGTAAGGTTTTAATTATTACTAAGAAATAAGCGAGATATCTCTGGGTAAAATTAATTCTGCGTATTAATTGATCCTTATGCAAGTAATGATGTCAATTACAGCTATTCATATTGATTCGATTGGTTTCAGGAATCTCTAGTTGAAATAACCCGCAGTATCGTAACGTTTTAATTATTAGCCCGGGTATCGCATATTACCGAGATAGAAACTTTTTCTAATATTCTTTGAACATTTTTTTCTACATAGTTACTCTCCAGAGATATTTATTTCTCCCAGCGTTTTTTGACGTTTTGAAGGCTATCATTGTTGAACTTAGCTGATTGAACTCTATATTCTCCATACAGCGGGTTACTTCAATCTTCGGCTTCCTGAAATTAAACTAATCACCATGAATGACTATCACTTACATAATTATGTACATAAAGATAAATTAATATGCAGAATAAGTTTTATCTATATATCTAGGCTATTTTGAATAATATTTAAAATTTGACAATACCCCTACGTATTTGCTGAGCTATTATTATTTTCACGTATAGTTCCCCTTTATGATGTTTGACTTAGATTCAAATATCTTAGACGTACGAAAAAAGTAAAAAATTTTTAAAAAATATTTACATTTTCGGTGAAGTAAACAATTAAAACCCCACCAGTCAAATGTTTAATCTTCTCATGTAACTGTTCTAGAGTTCAGGATTAACTGAAATTAATTAAAAACTAAAAGGACAATAAACCTAAGCAATGGTTAAATGTATTTTGAAACCTCTATACGCAAGCATTATTACTATCGTGAGTATCATATTTTCCCTGTTTCCATTGAATTAAATGTTATTACATATTAACCGAGCATCACCTAGTTTCTTTCCTTTTATTGATGAATTATTGTTGTGCAACAGACTTTGGATGAATTGTTTTGGCTGTTCGAAAAACTAAGGCGTGAGAAACTTAAGATCTTTTGATTTCTTTTGGAAAAACCAAGTTCCAGTTCTCAGTTAGATTCTTCCTCGTTTATTTTTCCCTGCATCATTAATAATCACATAGTTATTTATTGATTAAACATCTCATCAATGAAAGTTTCTGAAATCGGGTTCAGCTACTATTATGGTAAAAGCTTATACAAAAGTCTGTATATAATACAAATGAGTCATTACTCAGAATTGTAGCAATGCTTGTTACATATAGATGCCCTTTACACAACTTGAATAACGATGCTGAAAAAGGTTTCCATATCAACCACTCGAATGTTTAAGATTATTCTAAAATCATGTTTGAAAATAGTACCGTAACTAGATACTGATTTTAAAAATTGTTCATACATATTAATAAAAATAAAAAAATTAGCAGAATTTCCATATATAATGGTTAATATCTTGGGGTAATAATTTGAGCGTCAGGTAAAACTAATAATCCCAAACAAAGGAACAATTACTTAAAATTGATTACAAAATTCTATATATGAAACAACTATTGTATGGTATCGTATATATATCATCAATCCATTTACATACCTAATGTCTTTATTGGCAATGGTAGTCGTGGACATGGTCGCGACAAGCAGCCGGCATTGTCTTTGTCGAGTCGTGGTTTTGAGTTCTAATGCACCTTAAATTTGTCAAGGCGCCAAGTCCTCCCACTGGTGGGGTGCGAAAGTCTTTACAGGAGGAAATCAGCTTAGATGTCGTTCTTGTCATTTAACCAAGACCCAGAGTGATGAAGACCGTCGCCAATAGCCCTCGCCAAAGTGTGACGTTAAAAATTTATCAATCAAAATTATGCATTACTTTCCTATGCTAATAACCTATACGTACAATCATGCATGTGTGAAATAGGTATTGTATGATGTCTTTTTTTTTGTACATATTGGTGTTCAAAATTAAGAGAATTTTCCGATTTGGTTGATTACTCTAGAACTGCTGGACAGATTTTAATGAAATTGGCTTAGTACATAGGGTTGATATAATAAATAAAAAAATCCATTCAACAGTTGTAATACACACACATGATTGTGCGTAACACTCATCGGAGTCGCAAGGTATGAAACAGCAGCAAAAAAAAATGGGTTAATAGGAGGTATGGTCCCCTCTTACAGATATACAGGTCTCTCACCATGATTTTATACTGAAAACAAGGGAGTTTATGAATTAAAGTGGCAATTGGTCCCACTCGTTCAAGCTGTATTCAAGACTTGATGGCTCTCGGAGGAGGGGTTTGCGAATTGCAAATGCCCTCCCCACAGCGTCCCTGGCATACTCTATAGGATTGATGTCTGGAGATCTGGCTGACCAATACATCCGGCGAATGTTCTCATTTTTCAGAAATTCTTCAACCAGATGAGCTCTATGTAGCCTCTCGTTGTCATCCATTAAAAGGAAATCAGATCAACTGTACCCATGAAAATGCGAACATAGGGCTCCAAGTCCTCATTCCTATACCTCTTTGCCTCTTTCAAATACATGGAGGAGTGTGCGGCCATTCAAAATGATGCCTGCCAAGACCGTCAAGCCCCCGCTGCCATAATGGTCGATTTCTCGGACATCGGAGGACAGGTACAGGGTCCCTGGGTCTCTCCATACGAAAATACGGCGATAATCATTGGTTAGGCTGAACCGGGATTCATCAGTGAAGAGAACGGTCGCCCATTGGTTCATGCTCCAATCTGTATGATCTCTGCATTATTTTAAGTGGACTCTCCTGTTCATAGAACTGAGCGGGTCGCAAACAACAGGTCTTCTTACAAACAGCTCTCTCATTAAGTCTTCTGGAAACAGTCATACTAGAAACTTGGTTTCCTGTGGCAGCATACAACTCATGAGAGACCTGAGAAACTGTAGCATCCCTGTTACGCCTCGCTATAATGGACAAATGATGATCTTCTGTGACCTTTGTAGCTCTTGGACGACATTGCCCAGGTTTTTTCTCGACAGATCCGGTATCCTGAAACTGTTTCCGTAAATTAGACATGACGCTGGGGGTTAAATCGAATTCTCTTCAAATCTGGATCTGAGACTGACCTGCTTCTAGCCTATCCACAACTTGTAACCTCATTTCATCATCTAAACGTTGGTGGTTACTCATTTTCACTGTTTGAATTTTAATATATGCGATTGCTGCAAAAAAAAAAAAAAAAAAAAACCACGAAATTCGGCGAAAGGCCCAAGCGAATGAAATGCGGATTTTAGTGCGCGCGCTTAGAAATTCTGATTTTCGGCTTGCTCCGTCCACACACGTATACGCTTGCGTATTCAACGTGCAAGATTTGCATCTTTTTTTCGAAACAGTATTTTTACATTTCGTTCAACTCTTTTCATGAAATTCGACAAAATATACAAATTTTTTTAATTTTGAACACCAGTATATATATATATATATATATATATATATATATATATATATAAGGTCCAGTACTTCTGGAGATAATCAACTAACTGTGAAAATTCTTTTAATTTTGAACATCAGTGGTAGTTTTATTACAGGACATGGACACGTCTTAAAATTTAGAAGCAAAAGAAGAATGTTGAGTGTCTCAATTTAATGCAAAATAAGCCCCAAAACTTTAAGAGAAATTCTATTTTTAAAAATAAATCGTTTTTTATATTCGCGAACATAACTTGACAGCAAATCACCGCACATTTCGTCGTATTCTTTATCATAATAATATGTTAAATTAGAGGGAGAAAAAATAAGCAAGATTAAGTTGTATCACTAAAAACAACTTAATCTTGCTTAAGAACACATACTGCTCATGCGTATATAAATACTCCTCTAATCACCCCCTTCCCTCTTAGTCCCATCACGGCGTTTGTAAACAATTACACCTCAATCTTACGATAAACATAACCAAACACCGGTCCATTAACTTCCCCCATCGATATCATCTTAAAATGTAAAAGATCTTTCCGAAACGTGTAAAAATGTTTAACTTCATCACCCTTGCATAAGCAACAACAGCACAAAGCTCGATTCAATTATCACTGCCACAGAGCTCTGTCAAGCGTAATTATTCATAAACCCTATCGAAAGAGCCATCTCAGCGGTACAAAACAATGCAAATCAAGATAGATCCGTTAAGTTTCGTTCTTCGCTGCTCGGAATATTAAACTGGGGGTGTCCCGCGGAGAATAGCAATTACCCCGCATTATTCATCTCAATCGGCTACACCTTTGGCTCGTGTTGCTACTGCAAGGTGGAAAGATGGATTCGGGAGTAATTTGATAATTTCTAAGCATGACACAGCCGGTATTACTCTTTCTTGTGTTCGCTTGGGTGTGGGTGTTAAATCGGCTGTCTCGTTTTACGACTCTTTTATAGTTACTTATTGGCAGCGGTGTTGTTTTTGTGAGGAAGTCCTGTTTTGTTTGGTATATAGTGGATTATCTATTTTATGGAGCTCTACAAAATTATAGATTAGATTAAATTCAATTAATTTGCTTTTTAAGTTTTTTTTTTGTATGTGTGTGTGTGTGTGAATTATAAATGTTTTCTGTGGTACGCGCACTGTGGCGGCGATTAAAGGGCGGGTAGAAAACCCTCCCCCTTTGCGTTTTTGGGAAAAGTAAATTTTCATTTCGTTTTAATCACCAAAAACTAGGAATTATAAACAAAACATTTGTACAAACCCTACTATCTTACCAACTTTTTCTTCCGTTTCTCCAATTATTAAATATTTACTTGGCGAAAATAAGCACAAAACGTAACATAGTGGCACGATTGTCTGCGACGCAGGAGTCTTAAGTTGTTAGATTCGTGCGTCAAAACTGTTTTGTAAAGCACCAAAGAAAATAGCGGGGATTCGCGCTGCACAGCGTTGCATGTACTGTGAGGAAGGGTATCAAGATGAATGACACTTAGGTACTCAATTAACATGGTATATATTTCTTTCTATAATGTTATTAACGTTTTTGCTTTCAATACCAAATAAAATATTATTTAGCACAAGCAGTCGATAAGATTTTTTTTTTTTCCTTGCATATTCTGTACAATAATCGGTATAAAACAAGGCCTCGAGTAAATTCATTGCTTAGATTTTGGCAAATAATTTTACTAAGTTTATTTGAAATGAGCCATACTTTTTTTAAATGAAATTATCTCCAATCACTTTTGCTTTCTTGCAATGCGTTGATATAAGCTGTCACTTTTACTTCTCTTCACTTAAGGACACAATAATTTTAAAATAAAAAAAAAAAACTTTAAAAAATTACAACTTAAAGGTTTTTGTTAAGTTGATCAATTCTTGAAACGAACACTGAGAGAGAAGTCTCTGAAGTTTGTATCAGACACTACTATGAAGAATCTCTTCAAAGGCAGAATGCTGAATCTAGAATGTTTTGGGGCTCATCGTGGTGATAAATAAAGTGAACCTTCTAAAAACATCATAATGTATCTGTTGTCATTTGTTAATATAGAGCTTGTTAAACAGGGGTTTTTTTTTTTTTTTTGTATATTTACCTAAAAAATAAATACAGAAGAAAATTAAATGTATTTCTGCATTTTAGTTTGTATCTATCTTCTTTTGAGACTAGTTTTTCAAAATTATATGATTCAATGACATCTCAAATATCCAGTTAATTTTTCTTTTTTCCAATCTTTGTGATAATTTGTTTTCTAACGTGAAAAAAAATCTTATACAAGGAAAAAATAAATCATTTAATTTAGTTCGACTTACCTCTTTTTTGGAAAAATTTTCGGAATATGTGATGGGTGAAACAGATTAAAAGAGGGGTGAGGTGCTGAAAGATTCAAGGTTGAGTTTGCGTGGGAAGGGATGGGTTCGGAACCGCTGTGATCGTGGATTATTTTTTTATAGCGCTCTATAAAATTTTAGATTTCATTTGTTTCTAATCTTTTTTGGAAGGGAGGGGGGACAAAAAATTTATTAATTTGTGCATCAGTGTATCAAATGTGAAGTAAATTTATACAATATCGATTTTAATTATCCTATTTTATTTATACGATAATTAGACTGCCGCAACCAAAAGATTCATGTGAATCCAAGCAAGTTTCGTCATGATGATTGTAAGGGAAGAATTTATTCTGATCTCTGCTGTTTCAGAGGATTAACAGAATCTTGTAAACAAAACAAACAAACAAACAAAAAACACTAAGTGCATATTTATTTTCCGTTTCACATCCTAACGAGGCAAGTTTCAGCGATCATTAATATTAAATCGAAAAGATGCGAAATATTGGAAAATTTAGAAAGAAGATGCGATTAGTTTTAGCTCGTTCCAATATTGTTGAAATACGGAAAGAGCATACAAAAATCATGGTTCCTCATTAAATTTCAAAAAAAATTAAAGCCTTAGACATTTAACTGATTTTTAAATAAATATGTTTGATATCGGTATCTTAATCTCTTATCAAAACAATTCTTTGAAGCGGTTGTGGCCAAACCCGTTCCCACAATGCACTCATCGCCGATTCCACTCTTTGTTTTCCTCTCTTCGATAATTGAGTTATTTTTATGAGCATTGTCTTCCTTTTTCTTTGCCCCCTGAAGGACTTGTATGTCTTAGAAAAGTACGGACATCTTGACCCCAAGGTACGCTAGTGAGTTTTCCCTTCCCATTGGGTTTACTGTTTTTGGTAAAGACAAGTGACACGCCCCTGAGATTCCCTAGCGTCCTGCTCCACTTTCGACTCTCTTCCTCATGTCGACCAATTTTTACTTTTTTTTTATACATTTTCTCTGTCTAGACTACAGTTTAAGCAAATGTTCAATGCAGCTTAGCTAGATCTGGCTCTTGTTCCTTTGACAAGGGCCTCTGTCACTCGACAATATCCTTTTTCATTGTGCACATGATTTCAAAAAGGTTAGCCATCTCTGCCTTAAAGCTTATGTTGCGTTGTAATTGTTCCACGCAGAAAAATGTCAGAGTGTAGTGTTCCCCGATTTCGAAGCTATTAAGTACCAAGGACCTAGATGATAAAATAACGGATTCGAATCCGATGGATAGCATATTCGGTTTATTCCAAAGACGTCGTGCATCCGGAACGATTCTTTAAATATATGATTTACGACCCCAAAAAGCCTCGAATGATTTTTCTTTCCTCTCACTGGATTTACTCTCGTTGGTAAGCATGGGAATAATGCACGCTTGAGATACACCAGTGTTCTTTCATTTTTTTTTAAACTCTTCCTTATCAACCAATACTTGGATTTCCCCTACTTTCTTTCCCTTAAGTCCAGGTAAGAAATATGTGAAGATGGTTATAAAAATACATATTTTTGATTATAGCATGCACCCTCTATTAAGCGGCTTCAAAGCAAATGCGACACTGAATTAAAGGTTAATTTTGATTTGACTGCAGCCGTGTCGAAATGTCGTCGTTGTTTTGCGTCGGGTTGTCACCACCGACGAGTCCCGAATTCATCATTATACACCGAAAATCAAGCAACAACAAAAGCAATCGGTTGCTTTCCTTGTTTTGATTCTCCAAAGAGGACGAAGACGTCCGAAACAGTGATGGCAAGGAGTTTTTAGCTTTTGGCAAGGAAGGCCTTCCTACCCATGAACTTCCAAGAAAAAGGAAAATGGATCATTAGACAATGGATTACTTTAATCCCATTTCCAATTCCTTACACGAGACCTGTTTAAGAGCCCTCGTTGTATTTGTAAACATTATTCATTTGATACACTTGGCTAAAAACGAATGTTTGGTAACTAAGCCAAATACGATCCTAAGGCCAACAAAATCAGCAAATCAACACTTTAAATATGTCGGAGCTTTTCATGTAAAAAGAGTGGGAAAGTAAGCTTTCCTCATAATCTGACCATGGCCGGAAATAACGAAGTTTCTTGCTTATAGCCTTCAGAATATTTTTTGCGCTGTTAAAATTTAATGAATTAAACTGAGAACTCTCTTCTGACGAATAGCACCCAGTTATTAATCATAATTAACGCCTATTCGAAAAAATAAAAATAAAATTATCTTCGTATAATATGTCCCCAAATCTCAGAACCCTTTAGAAGATAGAAAAATACTCGAACACTAATATTTTATTTTGACTTCGCTACCCCATGCAGAGAAGCACGCATTCTAAATATCACTCGTTTCGATCTGAACCAATTTACTTTTTCTGTTGTGAATGTTGGTTGGTTTTATTAACTTCGCATTAAAGGTAACACGAGGGCAATTGGAGACAGAACTCGTAGTTTTGAACCTCGGTCAAGTGACGAGGACGACACAAGTTGGCACCTCCTCTCCTAACTTCCACACCACGCCAATGGAAGGACTTTGAAACCAATAGATGTAATGTGCATCAGCCCCAACTATACGGCGGGTCTTTATTGGCATCAAGGCTCGAGCCCGCGAATCGAAGAAAACCGCGGCCGCGAGTCCGCGACCATGACCACTAGGCTAATGCGGTCACTTTCTATTGTGAAATGTACTCATCTCTGATACTGTAATGTTAAATGAGTTAGTTGTTCACGGGACATGTTATAGAAAAAGCAATGTATTTATGGAATGCATCTGAATTTTAAAAAATCAAGGTATAATAAACGGATGCGTAAGTTACAACGTTATGAAATGATTTATTAATCGATTTTTTTTCTGTCTGAAAATGTATTTCGCATTCTTAAAAGTTCTAAGTTTTTAATATGGATGTGTGAAAGAATAAAACTTAAATCTTGTAATTTTTTTTTCAAACGAAAGTTGTCTCTACGTTATTAATAATAAATTTGTGTGACTATAACGGCACAGATCCATTTCTACTGTGCCCACCAGCTTTCGAAACATTTAATAAATATGCACATTTTTTTAAATTTAAAATATAAGTTAAAAATTCGTTTGGGGAGAAAGGAACGTATTATGGAATATATGGAATGGTTCGAATAATATGTTTAATACATTCAATAATCAGTGGTACACCAAGGCTATCTTCGTCTAGTGTTAAAGAATAAGATACAAGAACGGAACATTTTTTGTAGATATAGAAAAACGATTCAGCATTAATAAATCCTCACTTAACGACTCGTATCTTATAGAGGAGGAGCATATTTACTTATGCCATTTATTTCCGTCTGAATCAATCCATTTTCTCTAGTGTAAAATGCGTTCTATATTTCATCTCTTACACTGTAATACTAAATGGGTTGTACACATTTCTTACTCTAAGAAGAAATGGCGTATTTATGGAATATTTCGAGATTTTAAAAACGCAAAGTATATTAAGCGGTTCGATCTGTTACAACTAGGGAGAGCAATAGCGGTAAGTATTTAAATTGCGAGTTTTAACCACAAATTGTTGCCGTATAGTTCTGCATTGTTTTTACCAGTAATTCGGTAAATTATGCACATAATTATGATACACTTTTCTTAGACATTCTTCAATAGCATCATCTATAAAAGCGATATATATATGAGTGTGTGTATATATATAACATCATAAATTGCCTCTGGCGCTCGCACATACACAAAAAAACAAATATAATTGTTAAAAAGAAATAGAGTTTTTTTGATAAGGAAATGAAGGTAGAAATATATTCAAACAGTACAAGATTCTTGAATAACTCTTATGCCAACTTGAGTGGAATTTGAAAGAGCCTTTCTATGGAGAGATTATTTTGTACAAAAATTAGATTATTTAAAAGGGCATAGTTTTGATCGGTATGTTTCTTACGAGCTCATTTTTTATAATGTGTTTACTCATATAGATCACGTATTTAAATATATATTTTATTATTGGTTTCATTGTGAACAATTATTCGCGCTGAAGTATTACTTGTGATTTGTTATAAAACTGCTGAATTCTCTATTTATAGTATTCATGCTCGGAATAAAACTTATTTCCATATACTTTTGTCACAGTGAACAAGAATCAAATAAAATGTCTTATTAATCGAGTTATGAATTTTTATCTTATATTCAGGTTATAAAAATTCTCGGTATTTTACGAGTATACCGGTTTTGTTTGAAAATTTCGCCGAATTACCGGTGATAGAAAAAACTAGTAAATTTTAAATAAATCTCTAGTTACAACGTCAAGATTTTATACGAAATTGAGGACATTTTTCTGTCTGAGAATGTATTCTGAGTTGGTTCAGATTCTTTGACATTAGGCGAAGACAGCTTTAATACACTCAAGTATTCTATCGTGCCTTCATATTCGGTCTACGGGGAAGCTCTTCTAGTTCGAGAAGTGAAAGAAAATGGGCCAGCCTGAAGGTAATTTATAAAAATACCATTTTTTTTTTTTGAAAAATGCAAAGAGAGCAGTGCTTTCGCAGTTGACATCTGCTTTAGTTTTATGTATTTTATTCCCTTCGTTTTTTTTCGGGAAGAGAAACAGTTGATAATCGGAGGTTACTAGGTCTGAGGTGTAAGGTGGATACTACAGATTTTCCCTGCCTGTCCCAGCGATTTCCTGACAAGTCGCCAAAACAGCATATGGTCTGACATCATGACGCAGTACAAATATGTTGTGCTTCTTACTGAATATCACCGGCCTCTTTTCTTTGAGTGGTTTGTTTAAATTATCGATTTGCTGGTAGCATCTCTCCGAATTGAGCTTTTCATTTGGTTTCAAAAGCTAGTAATGTATTGGTTCTTGAATGTCTCCCCTTATACTCGGCATTATCTTATCCAGACTCGGTCTCCATTTAGAGGTGAAGGGAGCAAGTTGTTTGGGCTTCCGATGTACTCTTCTCTTTACAATCTTTTAGCAGGTAATCAATGAGGCTTCGTTTTTGTTCCGAGTAAGCATAGATGTGCATATGATGACTCGATAAAGCAAAATTATCTCATATCGCTCATGAGGCACCCTTCTGGAATATTTGTAGACCAATCTTAGTATCGTTGGAAATATATTATGTAGTAAATATAATTAGATGTATGAGAGAGAGAAATGTGTTATTTTCTTTCACTTCTCAAATCAACAGATTTTTCCGGTAGACCTGATACTTCAAGTTTGTTGCGAAACGAATCCATCCTTCTGTATTTTCCAACGTAAAATTTGGAGATGCCCCCCGTCTTTGTTTACAATGCGTCGCTAAGATAGCACTCTACGGGAAGTGTTTAAATTGATTTGTGCCGGAGAATATTGAGTAATGGGCTCATCTTTTATAAGCGATGCATCATGGTGTTGCAGGGGATGGGTTTCACGGTCCCTAGCAAACCCTCGGGAATCCGGCGATGGTCGAACATCGTTTGTCAAGGAAGAACCCTCTCCAAACTTTCGTCTGCCCCCGCAAGAAATTACTGCACCCTCTCCCTCCCTTTCGCTCAAGGAGCAGGAGGAAAAGATTTTTGAACGTGTTATTTTGAAGAGAACATGTTCTCTTGGAGAATGAACAAAAAGAACATTTCTTCTCTCAAAAGGTCTCTCGAACACTGAGAAAGGAAGAAATGTTTTTGGAACAAAAAAAAAGTCTTGTGTGTGTTTCGTAAAAACGAATTTGAGGTATTTTTTTTCTTTCTGTGAGAAACGGAAAGAAAACGGTTTCTCTGTACTTGAGAATTCTACTGCTTAAATTTGTCTGCAATTCGTTCTTTATTCTGCATTAAGAAGAACGCTTTGACCTTTAAAGTAATTCGTTCTGTTTCTTTTATATAAACTCACAGAATTAATCTATTTCATTAAATATTAACATGGAATATTTTTGCATATCAATGTGTCGGAAAATCATTAAAGCTCTCGGATATCTACTTGTCTTATTTGTTTTGAGCAATTTCATATGGATATATGCAGTTTTATTGCTAGCAAATATAATGATTTCCTTCCAAAATTAATTTTGCAAAAATTTTAGACAGCATTAAAAAAGTTAATGGTTATTTTTCTGTGAATTGTGTTACATCTAATTATTATTAACGTCTATTTCTAGTTTTTGTGCTTTTTGTTTACGTAATTTAATATAATAAATTTTTTTAAAAATTCTTGTTTGTACTACACAGTTGCTTAATAATATATTTGCTATAAGTGAATGAAAAATTTTATTGCGTTTTTTAACTATATTTTTGTTCGCTTAAGTTAATTTAAAAAAGAATTTTAGTAAAAAAAAGTAATTTTTCGATGAAAAACTTTATATTTTTAAAAAAGATTCAAAGCCCGTTATAAATAAGGACAGCAGAACTTAAAGTACTTTTAAGCTAAGCAGAAAGGCTAAAAGCAATAATAACATCCATTGTTTTCAATCACATACAATTTTCTTACAATTACTGGTATTGTTTATTTATTTAGTTCAATAATATTTTCATATGGGATTGTATAGCAACTATAATTATTAAGATATTTTATATTAGCATTACGAGGGTCGTTAAATAGTCTTTAGAAATTCCAAGGGATGGTGCTCATAGCATGGAAAATGGCTTAAGAAAGCATCATGACACACTAGACAGCTGTCTAAGTCTCATTTATTCGTATTCGTGATCTTGACGCCTTTTGCTCCTCAAAAATTCTTGGTCATAACTTTTCTGGTCAATGGTATCATTCTCGCCTTCTTTGGAGCAGATTACCGGAAGCAACCCATTGTTTTGATTGTTGATTGGTTTCTGACGTATAATGAGAAATACAGGTCTCAACGGTAGTGACAACTCAACGCGGCAGTGATCAAATTTTGATTCGGCATCAAATGGCTACCAAATCAAAACTAACAAATGAATCAATGTCAGATTTGTTTTGACTCCGTTTAACAGGTGGCAGAACTCAATGGTAACGATAATGAGTCCATCTGTCTTCAAATACAAGTACTTTTTGAACCATCCTTGCAAATAAAATAAAGACACTAAATGAATAGCAGAAAATTCTAACATTCTATTCAGAGATTTTATCTGAGCATAAATTTATTTGGTCACAATTACAAATACTGCATTACTACGAGGTTGTGAAGCACTTAGAGGTTTATTATATGACTGTAGGAGCCAAGCAATAATGATTCGAACTCGCAGCCGGTGTTGTTTCAATCGAGGCATAAGTTCGGATTCTTATGTCACTTAAGTCCAGTCGTGTTATGGAATTGAATCATGTAATATCTGTCTAAGTTTAAAGTCCTTACATCGGAAATACATGAAATTATGAGTGTGGGGTGCCAGTTCTGGCGTTGTCTTCGTCAGTAGATCATGGTTCAAAATTACGAGACGTGTCTCCAATATTTCTCCTGTTCGACGCTAATAAATAACCAGTAATCGTGTTACAGATTTTAATAGAACAATCTAATATGTTATTAGATGTAGGATTTTGCTGTTCTATGTCCCTCATAAATCAACCAATCAGTCATTTGGTGAAATTTTCTATAGCTTCAATTTTTATTTCATCCGTTATCAGTGACATTTCGATAACCTTCAATCTTGAAGTACGAAGAAATATCGTAAAGTTTCAATTATTGTGAGAAATATCCAAAGTACCTGGATAAAATTTATTTCCTCATATTAACTGATCTCTGTGTACAAGATGATGTAAATTAGAGCTGTTCGGGCTGATTGGTTTGGTTTTAAGAAGTCTTAGATGGAAGAATCCTCAGTATCGTAAAGTTTTAATCACAGGATATCATACATTTTTAAGTACTACCAAAAATAATCGAGACAAAAAAAATTAATTTTTTAATTCTTTATATAGTTACCCTCCAGAGTTCCACATTTCTCCCGCCGTTTCTTATCCTTTCGAATGCCGTCATCGTGAAACTCTTATCTTCTTAATAACTGCAGTCCACTTCACTCCACGGCTTCCTGAAACTAAACAAATCTACATAGATAGATGTAATGTACAGAATTATCTATATAAGAATATATTAATATGCAAAATAAAGTTATCCAGGTATCTCGGATATTTCTTATCAATAATTAAACCTTTGTGATACCCCAATATACATACATTTTGATAGCATTGCACGAGTTCTGAAAGCAGTTGAAAGTTGGTTCAAAATGCGTGGGTTGATATGCATTCTGTGCAGCCCGAAAAAGATCTCGGATTTCCTGGGCGCATCTTTTAGCATTTAATCTTAATTTTTTTCCATCCTCGAAGAAAGGAGGTCGCCTCGAGAGAGTTTAAACGTTTCTGTTATTGCATTAAGGGAAAAGAGTGAGCGTCTCGGTGTCGACATGCGAGGGCTGACCCCCTCATCCATCTTGGGACAATCGATGGAAGTTGTCAGCCGAGAGAAATAAAAACACATTCGGGAGAGGAAATGGGTTACGCAGGAATCCGGAAACCTGCCTCTGCTGAAAGGAAACGATCCCTTCCCTCTCCCCTTTCGGTGGATCTCCTTTTCTCCGCGGCGAAAGGGAGATTCCTTTTTGCAGGTTTGAGATAAAAACAATATTTTAGCGAATAAAAGCTCCAACAAAGTGTTAACTAACTATTCAGTCCTGGAACAAAATGGTTCACTGTTGTACATTGAATTCCAACATCTACAGAAATGTTCTGGAAGAGTTTATGGTACATTTTCCTGAATAAAAGCGTTTTACTGGAAACATTCCGGAAAAATCTGGTCAGACTGGTTCTTCCTCCAAAATTCTTCAGATTTATAATACAACTGCGTTAAAACTGTACGTTTTTATGAGCTGTTATTGACTGTGATAGACAATATTGTACATGAAGAATTGTTTGAAAAATCTATAAACACTGAAAACTATTTTAAATTTGAACTAAAATGGCGACGCAAGTGAGGAAAGAGAAATATGAATGTTCATACTGTGGCAGCCCTCCTTAAACTGCTTGCCAAATTTTCACAGTGTCATGAGGCAACACGAACCATTTCGATCTTCTATCCTTGTCATGAGATGGTGTATTGGAACAACTAATCTCTTCATGAAAAATGCAAGTATTCTGTGTTCCCACTTGCAATGTTAATATTTATACCGTGCAGCTATCAAAAGGAAAGGAGTTTCTGCCTTGCTTTGCCAATCCATCGAATGTCGTCCAGGTGATCTGCTTACTGTCCTCTACCTCTCCTTGGTCTGCCTGCATTCGATTCTCCATCGATGGCCCAGGCTTATTGATTTCATACTGTATTAGTAGAGGACATCTCACACAGCAGTAGATATGCAATTTCCTGAATCTTAGAATCTCACTTATACTAATGTCTACAACGCTCCTCGCCATTTGTTCTGCATCTCAATAATTACTTCTAGCATGCATCAAAACTTCTTGATACAAACTGTATCCGTCTCAGTTATTGATTAGCTATTAATTTTATTAATATTTGAACAAACTTCACTTTTGTTCTATTCTGAACGAGTAATATCCTCATTTCACAATGCTAACTCGATGACAAAATTATTGATTTATTAAATATTAAATTGTCTAGGAGACTTGTAACCAATTGATCTGAATCAAGTGAAATGTGGTATATTATTACGCATCTAATGTCGCCAATAGCCCTCATGTTGCTTCTAGTGCGACGTTAATAAAAACTAAATCAAACTAAAACGCACATTTAATTACTCCTTCATTATAATAAAACGTCATGCACTTCCGAGATAGTTTCTCAGGTTTCCATTGCAATGGATAGTGATTTTTTTTTGTATATGTTAATACAAGAGGGCAGGAGGGAGGGGGTTTCACAAATATCTATGTAAGGAATGGGGTAATTTTCTGTAGTGATACCCATTGATCGTTTTTTCTTTTTCTAAGAAGTTCATAAAAATAACACTGATTTTTAACACTATGATTTTTACCTCAAAAAATCGTAGCCACGTTATTTCGCAGCAAATGGTTGCAAACTCAAAAACCTATGAATCTGTGTCAAATTTATTTTAACACTATTAAATAGGTGGCAACACACAATGATTACCAACGCCCTTTGTCGTGAAAAACGTGTGCTTTTTGAACCATCCTTGAATATTCGAGATGGAGACGGCAGTGCCAACGTAAGTGTCGATTTCGCCATATGACCACCTTTTGGTTAGCGGGCTTTTGCGTAGCGCGGAAATAGACACCCGTTATCGTGTGGTAAATAAACTAAATATTTGAAACCATGCACTATTTATTCCTATTTATTTTTTAAATAAAAGATAATAAAGCCTTTTTACGCATTTATTGAGATTGAATAGAAATATTTTTACACCGATATTTAAGAGTTCGAACCTCAATACAAAAATGCTGTATATGTGGTTGGACGTTAAGCAATTAACAATACACTACGAACTTCTCAAACCCAACGAAAAGCTCATTTCACAATGCACTGTCGACAATTGGGTTACTTAGAAGAAGCACTGACGTAAAAAAGACCGGCGCTGGTGTTTCGGATGCAGATCGTACTGCACAACAACACACTAGACTACATGATATTTTTGCGATTCCCCAGGAAATTGCAGAGTTAGGCTAGAAATTCTGCTGCACCCACCAGAATCCTCAGACCTAGTACCATCCGCTTACCATCTGTTTCTCATCCTCCAATTTTAAAGGGAAAAAATCCCGACGAGAGGAACGACAAAATGAAGCAGCTGTCAATCAAGAATTTCTTGAATCTTTCACCCCTGAAAATGATTCCTTTTACAGAAATGGAATCCATTACCCCGAGAAAAAATCCGTACGTAACGATGTAAATTACATTGTTAAATAAATATTAATAAATGTGTTTAAAATATATTATTTTCTTTTATTTCAGAAAGGAACGTAACTTTCCGATAGAGCTAATATTAATTATAATTATGCAAGGAAACTAGATTCTTTAAAAAAATAAAAATAAAAACTTTTCCAGAATAAATTATGGTAAGTTTTTGTTCGCGAATTATTAAAGTTTTTCAAACCAAGTAAAAGTTATTTATCGATAAATATCCATTTGCATAATTAAAATATTTTCACGTGTTAAATCTCAACCTAGATAAATTAATTTAATTTTTCTAGTTTGTATAGACAGGACTACCACCTCTCTTGGTAAGGTATTTTGCCGTTTTTAAATTGGGGGAGAGGAAAAAAGAATAAAGAAAGAAGTTCTGTTGCAAAGGCGAGATAAAATGTGGACCCCCTCCCCTTCCTTCTAGAGCCCTCACCGCAAATATCTTGAGCGTTTTATCATCATTTACAGGCAGAGGGGAGAGAGGGAGATGTTCAATTGGATTTGGATTCCGGAATACCACTGGAGCATCGCGATCTGGTTTCTGTTGAGATGAGCAGGGAAAATCAAAACTAGCATGGAGAAACAAAGTCAACTTACAATCCAGAAAGTGATTAAGATATATAGGGGGTTTGTTTCGAAGATTTTTTAAAAACAAGATTTTTTAAAAACTTATCAATGAATAAGAGAAAAGTGATGAGCATAACGATTAAAATGATCGCTAATCAATAAAATGTGTGCTATATTTAATAATGCATGCTTAAGTTATAATATTTGTTTTAAATGCAGAAGCGTTGGTTTACAGATAATTACAATTATTTTAGTTGAAACGCTATTTCGTTTAGGAGACGTTTACAAAGCGAAAAGTTTGCTAATTTAAAAAAAAAAAGATTTAGCTGAGAGAATTTGGTTTATCGCATTGCAAACATCAAGAAACTCTTCGTATTTTAAAAAAAATGAGACGATAGTTTGAAGATTATTAGTTTCAAATTTCAAAAGGAGTTCTCGAATTTGTTAAAACGATATTAATAAGTTGAAGTGTTTCAAAAGGATACTGGGATTCTCTGACGAAAAAATAAAGAGGAATTTTAAATTGTTTGTGAGAGGACATTTTCACGAAAGAAATCGCACCATATTTTGCAAAGGTACCCCCCCGAGTTATTTTATATTTTTCTGGGTTTTTTTCTTCTTTCACCAGCTCGTAACTACATTCAGAATTAAAATAAAGGTGCAACTACAAGTAAAGGTATTTTTCCTAACAACCCTATATAGCATTTTGTAGGCCTTTTAATATGAAAGTCGATACTAATTCATTTGAGGTGGCATTTAATGAAAAAGCGCTATATTAACTGAAGAATCATTCTATTGAAATACGAAGAGTTATCTTAAAAGTACAATTAAAACCTTGTTAAGTTGGATTAACTGGGACCAGAGCCAGTCTGGGATATTGGAAATCCGGGTTAACAAGGAATATGGAAAAAAGAGAATAAAATATAACAAATTTACATGGGAAATTAACCTTATATTAAGCAAATAGAGAATAAATCTTATTTAGAGAAGATAAAGTCATCTACTTTGAAGTGCACTTAAAATTGTTTTATTGTATTTTTCAGTTAGACAAAATATAATACCATACGCAGATTGTAACTGGTGATAAGAAGCATAACTACGGTATCATGGACTTAGGAAAAAATATTTGCGTAAAGTCCCCCCTTTCATTCATTCATAACTGATAGAAATTATTTTTTAGAGAAAATAATTTTTCAAAATTTGTGGACGAAATAAATAAATGTTGTTATGGAAATTTGTAGATTGCTTCACAAATAAAAATAAAGTGTATAGTTATACCTTCGTGTAGACAGATCAAACTAGAATTTCGCATTAAAGAGATTCGATTTAAGGTTTTTATACTATAGTTCAAAAACAAAAACCTTATCTAAGAAATTTTTAAAAGAGGGGTGTCACATACACACACACACACACACATATATATATATATATATATATATAAATAGTGGTGTTTCACTTACTTTGTAAGTTGCATTCATTTACATAATAGTAATACGTTTCGGCGCCGACATACTTTACTTAAAGTGGCTTACTCAACTCTTGACTTTATTTAAAGTTGGTTAAGTTTATAGCACGTAAAATCAGCATACATCAGTGTAAAGCTGATGACACTCTTCGAAGTTTACAAATGTTACACGTCCATGTACTACCTGTGTTACAAATCGTCGCATGGGTGTTATAGATAAACTCATCTTTCGCAGCATAGAAAGAAAATTTATCGATTAGTGAGGTTATTAATTAAAATTTCGATTATGATTATGTTAATATACGAGACTAAAACAAAGATTATCTGGTAAATTAATGAATTATAATTAATTATTTTACTAATTGCCATAAATTATTCTATTAATCGCCGAAAGAATGCAAAAATGTGATGAATTTACTACTGTTGATTTTGTCAATTTCTCAGAAATACTTTTAAAAACTTAACGCTACATTAAAAAAATTAAACCAAAAATGGAAGAATCTAATTAGAATGCTAAAATTCAAATTTATAGGATTATGTATTTCTGCTCTCTGCTCATAAATATTATTTCTGCTCTCTGCTCATTTTCTTGATTATGTATTTTTTTTTAAAAAAAAACATGGGTTGTATATTCATAAAGAATATTAGTATTAGTGAAGAGAAAATTGTCTATAAAATTGCTTTTTGTGAATTTTTTTTTTTTTCTTCTTTTTTTGAAAAACCTTTTTTTTTTACTTCACAATATATAAAATATAATGAATAGGAAGGAGGAGATAGATGGATTATATAAATAAACATAGGAACACTGTATTAGTTCGAGCAACTGAGGGAGGGGGTACATTAAATATACATATCTGACTCAAATCCAGTCTACTAGAATCGAATCGAGTAATTTGAAGCCGATTGCTTAGAATAACACAGGTAAGTAGAAATTTTCAACACAAAATTTGGTTAAGAATGTCATTTGTTAAATTATTAATTTGTTTTGATACTACCTATTCAAAGTCTGAATAAACTAGTTAAAGATTTTGGTTCATTATAATTGCGTCACTATGTGTCTTAATCACAACGAACACAGTTCGTTACAAAAAGTGTAATGTGTGCACATATTTTAAACGTGCATATGCATTTACTGTGTAAATTAGGTTAGGTGGAAGCATTGGTACCTTTATTCGTTTTTGTTAGGCGGATGGTTAAATTAATGCGACAAATGTCTTCCTGATGGGGAAAAAAAACGAAAAGAAACCACCAATTCTTATTTATTAATTCTTATATAAACAACTAATTCTTTTTCTTCTTAGAGTTAGGACCTTCCTCACACAAATAAATTTTAAATTTTAATATTCTGTCTATGTGTTACGTAAAATACTATACAAATTAAAATAAAAAAATAGCATAAAAAAGTGCGTTTATTTTGGATCGCGTGTGTTCCCTTTTCCCAATTAATTATCAAACTGACCTCTTTGAAACCTATTTCATTTAGTGCTTTATCGTCTAGGAACCTATCCGAAACGCTGAACGATGTCTAACTGTAACTAACACCTTTACCTTTTGAAGATGCAATTCAAATATAAATATTTAACCTTATTGATTTAATATAAATCAGCCATCATCACACATACACACATCTACAGAGGAATTGCGATTCCAATTCATAGTCATGAAAGCACAAGTGGTACCATACTCTGACTAAAATACTGACTGGAATATATCACAGAAACAATTCCGCGTATAGATGGAAGCGCTAGTATCAAATATTTGAAGAAACACCAGTCGAGAATATTCTGAGAAAGAGAGCAAAAGCCTCTGCAAAAAAAAAGAAAGAGACGTTGAGAAATCTGTCATCGAGAAATTCCGATTTCCCTCCCAAATGCTGTCCGGGACTGTATTCCTAAAATAAGTGAAACACGGAGCGGTCAGAGGATGATGGATGGGCTGGCGCTGATTGGTCGAGGAGGGGGGTAGGGTGTTCCTAATGCAGAGAGGAGAGAACTCATCAGAAAAGGCGGCCTCGTTGTGCGCCTTTTGTGACTGGGAAAAGTAGGTCTCCTGGAAAAGGCTTCCCTGGAGAAAACTCTTTTCTTCCGGGCCACAGTTTCTCCTTTAAGGGTGAGCCGCGATTATTTGGGTTGGGGGGGAGGGGGAAAGCATTTAGTGTTTATAGAGTGAAAAGTGCATTTTGTGATGTTTGATTGTTTGTTCTGGCAGACTTAGAATGGAGAAAAATGCTTTTGTGTCTTCCAGGTTCACGTAAATTTACATGCAACATAATTTCAAGAGCTACTATAGCATAACGACTTAAGTACAAGACGACTGTTGTCACTAAGAAGATCACCATAACCAGATTTTAGCACAAATCGCCCAAATAAAAATTCTTAATACTGTAATTCTAATCGAATCTCGCTTCGCTGTGAAGACAGCATGTAAATATAGCTGTGAGGAGATTTAATATTATAAGAAAAAAATAGCTTTATAATTAATCGGAAGTATTAAAAAGTATCGCATCAAGAGGGTTACAGTATGGCCAAACGAGCCTTTATGACAGTGGTTCTTAACCTTTTTCAGTTCGCGTACCCCCTGCTGGCTAGGTATCTTTCTGCGGACCTTCCCCTTCCCTTCACAATCTGTTTCACCCATTACAGATTCCAAAAGCTTCTAAAAATGTAGTATGAAATATTAAATGATCTAATTTTAAAAATGTCAGTTTTTTTTTTTTCTTAAGTAAGCAAACAAATTTACACAAGGATTGGAAAAAAGAAAAATTAATGAGTCATTCAATGCAGTAATAACTGTATTGAATCATGAAAAAAATTTTTAAATGAGAATAAATGCAATTTAAAACCTTGTTTTGCATTTAATTATGAAAAAAATATGAAAAAAATGACCTTTCAACGAGCTCAGTGTTAGAAAATGGGAATAAATACATCACGGCATTCATAAAAAAAGTTCACTGTATTCGTCCCTCTGAAGAATCCCAAAACTTTCTCAGTTCACCATTCCGCCATTGAAAAGGTTCTTCAGAGCGGTATCTGAATACAATGCAAGTGCAATCGCAGAAAATAATAAGAATACGCAACTGAACTTAGTAATAACCTTGGTACATTACTAACACGTTGGCCGACAAATTAAGTATGTGTTACAAAATGAGAGATTTTATATATTATTAAGCTAACTGACAAACCAAGTTTTGATGAGTCACATTTTGTCCGAGAGTTCAGCAAATGACATTTTAAAAGTTATAGTTAATAAATGTTATTTCATCTAATTTGAATGTTGCTCTTGCTAATGGGCCAGCTAAAGGAAATTTTTAAATACTCAAAGAAGAAACAAAAGAGGAAAATACTGAATGAACCAGTTAACCGGGATAGTAATAAGCTAGAAAGTACCCAAAAATAAAAATAAAACCTCTAGATAAAATATAAAGTGTGATAATGTGACTTATCAATTAAATATTGAATTCATTTATATGTCATTTTTAATTAACATCGGACGAGGCTAGTTGGACGAGATCTCGACTTTGACCTCGGTCAGTGATGACTGAACAAAAGAATGCTAAAGTAACATGCATGTCCACGAGCGTGCATATATATATATATATATATATATAACACAAAAGAACAATTACGTATAAATTAACCAGAAATTATTTAACTATCATAAAAGTCATAAAGAAAACTATTAAAGAAATACCAGTTATATATATATATATATATATATATATAACTGGTATTTCTATAGTGGAATTGGCTTGGATTATTTTAAGAAATTTTTTAATATAAAATTATTTAAATAAGTATTCGGATTTCTATTGTTTAAAAAATAGATTCAGGTTTTTCTGTGATCTACACAATTTTGTTAGCATATAAATAAATAAAACATTGATAACAAATCCACTGTAATCAACGTAAGAATAATAAATACTTTATTGTCATAAGATACGTACGTACCCGTTTCTGCGATTTAATACTTGAAACTGATTATAATGACTCTAAAATAACTACAATTTGAAAGAAGTGGATCATAAAAAAGAAGTACATAAAGAGTATTGAAATTATATATTTTATTTGTCTTTCATGTTTACTACACTTTTTTCTGTAGGAGATATTAACCAAAGTAAATGTTTTCATAGCAACCTGTCTTTTTGTTACTCATCACTGATTTTCTTGTCACGGAATAACATGTCAATCACAAGAAAAACTGAATAAATTAAATGGTAGTAGAGAAAAGTATTTGTGATCTGTTTTTTATTGTGTATCATACAGGTTCCGGTTTCTTTACATTTTCACTCAAAACTTCTTGAATTATCTGTATAACTACTATATTTTGAATAAGAAAATAATAATATAATAATCAAAGATAATAACATATAATCATATTTAAATTTATGATTCTTTCTGATACAAAAAAGGTAGTAAAAATTACAAAATACATTTAGGTTTACTAAGCCTAATAATAGGATCGGTTTTCGTTTTTATACCTTAATTTCTACTTCATATTTTTCTTGTTTTCTTAAATATTTGTGTTTTTTCGCATTTTCAAAGAATATATAACATCAGAGAACGACATGCACAATTTTTTTAAATGTCTTTATATACGAGTGTTAAATTATTTTTTTGGAAACCAAAATAATTTTTTCAAAAGTCCCGCTGTTTCGTTTCTGCAATGCTAAGTCAAGATAAGCTTAGCTATAGTTTACTAAATTTTTTAGAGGGCAGAAACAACGTTTCATTGTAGATAAGAAGAAAGAAATTTTTTTACATCTATGTAGTTTTGAGAAATAGTTTTATAAAAAGAGCTTGAAAAAAATTAGTAATCGATACAAACTCGCTAATTGCATGCTTTTCCATATTTCCTTCCCGCTGCGTTGAGTTAGGGTATTAAATTTTATTTACTATTTTTCCCCCTTTAACATAAGTCTGATCTTTACAAAACTTCTACCAGAGAAAAAATATTCTTAAAAAAAATTCCCAAGGAAAAAATCCACAGAAAATTCAAAAATCACGAAATATTCTCAATAAAAAAAAAATCACTTTACTCCCAGTACCTCATCATCTTGTTATCAAGAAAAAAAATCCACAATTTATTAAAGCGACGCTCACACAAAAATAAGGCCCAAGCCCGCGAAATGAAATTTTGGAGGAAAAAAAAGTTCTCTTCTCACCTGTCAATCAAAGCAGAGGGATAGTGAACGCCCCCTGCATCTGGAAGGCCCGAACTCTACCTTCCCCCCCTCCTCCTTTTCTTACCAAGTTGTTATTTTTCTTCTTCCTTCTAAGCGAACGAAAAAACAAGGAACAGCAACTCTCCTGGGAACCTTTCGGAAGGGGAGGGGGACAAGGGTAGAGTGCTCTTCCCTCTCTCCGTAACAGAGGCCAATCAGGGCCAACGCATCCATCATTCGGTTGTCCATTGCGGACCACTCGCCGGCAAGAGGCATCTAAATTAAGGCTGCGTCCAAAGTCTCGAGATTGCTGTGTTTTGGCGAAAGCACCACTCGAGCAATATGCCTACAAGTAGAGGAAATGGACAGAGAGAGTTAAGGCGCAGACAAACTTGCTTTACTGAACGTCTCATGAACTCTTAGATAAGTACAATAATGATTTTCAACCGTCATGCATCGAAAATCATTAAACATCTTCGAAACCAGTTAAAAACGCAGTAACAATATAACAGTACCTATAACTCAAAATTTCTTTCTGAATTGCAATAAACTAATGCATATTCATCTAACCATAAAGTAATTAAGATGATAAAATATTTTTAAATTCAACCTTGAAAGAATATTTTCTAAAATAAACAACAAGCCCGTTTATCTCTTTAAATTTCAGTAAATACAATAAAATATTAACTGAAATAATTATGATATTAATGTTTTAAATTAACCTTTTGTTACTTTTGTCTTCTTATATTAAATTTAATGTAAGTTTAACAATAAAACTGAATAGACTTCCGGATTTATTTTATCTCTTTCGCAAAGAGCACAAATATTGGAAACATGAAAAATTTGAGAAACTTCCCGCCCCATCCTCATTGCCGTCACACTCACACACACACACACACACACACACACACATATATATATATATATATATATATATATCACATAAAGCATACATTTATAATTCTTGAGAATTCCGAAATCTTAAGATTTTTGGTATGTTTCTAACTTAAGAGTACTCGTATTGAAGACAAATGAATTCTGAATGCATTACATGTCAGGAAATTTTAAAAAGTCCTTTGTCATAATTTTCATACAATAACAATTTGTTCTTTGTATTTATGAGTTATTACTGGACCCAAAAAGTTTGACTGACATACTGCATTACCTTAAAGGGTTTTTATTGTACCTGTGTGAAAGAAAGTTTGGTTATTTATCTTAAAAATTTTATAACTTAAATCGTCAATCTCCAATTGCATTAAAAGGTGAAATGTCAATGGTTGTTATTGAAAATAATTACAATATATTTTTAATATAATGTCGCATTGCTCAAAACATATAACATAAGGAAACGTGCAGAAATTCTTTGCATACACATTAATCTAATTTTATAATTTATTCTTTTAGTTGAGAGATAGTTAAATGGTTCTAAAAAGTCTAAAGGTAATTTTTTTTTCTTTTCAAAATAAAGCTAGTTATAATCATTGAAAATAAAATCTTAGTAATCTCATAAAATGTAAATTTATTCAAAAAAAATTTTTTTTTCACTACTCACTATGCTACAATTATCCACATCTCTTAATTTTAGAAGTACAATAAATAGCGTTTAATATTCTGGTGAACGATAAATTATACATTATAATATTATTAATTATGTGTCTTCAAAACTTCCTTCTTCTTCCTTCAAATCTTCAAACCTATTCTCATTCATATAAAAATTATTATGATTATATGAAAGAGAATAATTACAAAAAAAAAAAAAAAAAAAAAAAAAAACAAGACATACGCCATACGATTAACAAAATTTAAAAAAGTTTCATAAAAAATTTGCAATATATATATATATATATATTGCAGTAATCAAAGATTAGATCATCCATTAAAAAATTAATAATTCAGCAATAATTTTCAGTCATATTTGCTACAACAATTAAAACTAATTATAATATTTAAGAAACTTTGAAAACGTCAATTTCATTATACATAACTGAATCATTATTTTTTTTATTTATTTTAATTGGTGTTTTCTTACTTTATTGGTTGCAATTAGTAGAGTAAAAAATTTAACTTCGACAATAAAAGAATTAATATTGGGGTTTTAATGGAGTTAAGTTTTAAAAGTACAGTCAGAAAATTATGTAATTTTTTAATATTAACAGATTCACTCATACATTCTAAGCATCTATTTTTGTTCTTTATTAGACATAAAGTAATAAAAGTAAACAAATTTCTAAAGAACGTTAAGAATTTTAAAAAATAAATCTAAGGAAATTTGAAAGACGCAAATATTTTTTTCTTCCGAATAAATTTACATGATCCTTAAAATAAAATCAAATAATTTCTTTAGTTACATATTACATTATTGAAATTGTTGATTATTTAGCTAGAAAATAAACATTTCAAAAACTTTTAATTTTCTCAGAAATGGATTTTTTGTAATAAAGTAGAGCATTTTTCAATATTGTGTCATATATATATATATATATATATATAAACAACACATAAGTATTAAAATTCACAAAATAGTACATCATGAACAAATTAATTGTATCAATCAAAAATTCTCTACATCAATGTTTAAGAAACTATTCATAATTAAAGAGATAAATTAATAAAAAATAAAGTAAAATTAATATAACTCATCTAAAAATTATTATAATTAACTAAACAATCTAAAATTAAAACTTAAAATAAAAATAAAAATCTATTAATTAACTGAAAACAAATAGGAGAAATCCCAGTGAAGGAGAAAAAAAAAAAGAACGTTATAAGTGTATTTATAACGTTATTACATATCAAACCATCACACTTCAGTAATTCATTATAATAAAATATAGTAGCAATCCAAAAATCAGTAAAATTTAGAAAATCAACCATAGAAAAGAGAAGATAGTAAATATTAAATCCTATTTAAAAAAAAAAAAAAAACTGCAAACAGCAAAAATATACATAAATGAATATCTAAGAAATTGTAACACTAAAATCTAAAAAACATTAATTAAACAAAAAAAACCTAAAAAATAAGTTAATGAAACAAAAAAATACTGTATATATATATATATAGTAGTACCTCCTAATAAAGGGCACCAACCTGACCAGACATTTTGTCCCTTAAATAGAGGTGTCCCTTTTTCGTAGAGTACATACTAAAAAAAATAATGCTTAGTTAGAAATTAAGAGTGTATCACGCTTTAAATAAAAGAAAATGATACATAAATATGTAATACAATCAGAATTATTTTTTTTGAATTTGAAGTTAGTAAAAAATGAAAAGTTTATATATATATAAGTTGAATAATTGCAAATATATATATATATATATATATATAAGTTGAATAATTGCAAAAATGCACGATGAAAAGAACTATAAAGTTTTGTACTTCCAGAAATTTATTGAAAACAATCCGTTACAGTGGTTTATTTGAAAGTAAGTGCTTTGCAAACTTTCCCCCCCCTCGTGGATATTATTGTTACTAATGTTCATAAGCTCTTTACTTTCGCCAAAAGTTATCATGAACTGTTTAAATTAAGATGTGTATTTTAAGCACCTGTATAGTTTGTTATGTTACACTTTCCGTCTCCCTGGCTCTTCTTCGTTTTCCTCACAACTTTCCAAATTATCCTTCTTAAAGCTCACATCGTTAATTAGCCTTTGATGATGTAAAGCAAAATAATTTATGTCTTCATTGGTGTTTTTAGTCACAAATTTTCGTCGATTTCTAAATATTCTTGCATTTGAGCACAGCAACTGATTTCGACAAATTCAACCAATTCATTTTCATTAGTAGCATTTTCACTGAGTGCACTCAAATCTTGAATTTCAAAACCTGCTTTTTTAAAATGCGTACTTCCCATGGGTCTCTATCTGGGAATGTCTTGCACCTTGCTAGCGTTGTTTTCTCTCCCCCCCCTCCCTATTAAGAACTATAACAAAAATGACTGAATTTTGAATTCTATGAAAGAAAATATATTATTTTGATTGCACCTAAGCTTGCGTTTCCTCATTGTATTGCTCCCCGTTTTCATATATTGTTCAATACTGTAAAGTAATTTTTAAAAGAAAAGGATTAATTGTTCATTTTATTGTTCCCTTGTCACGAAATTATCTTTCACTGAGCTCAAACTTGCCTTTGAAACCTCAAAAGATTACTAACAAAGAATATTTCTATTTTTATTTATTTCTGTTCCATTATCTTTATTTTGAATCTTTTTCAGTATTCCTTACCAACAGGTAAATATTAAGGTCCCTATTATAAAAGACCGGGATCAACAAAATTATCCTTTAAATAGAGATATATTATAATGGAGGTAAATTCTATATGTTGAAGATTATTTTTAGAAATGCCGAGAGCCCCCCCTCTCCTTCTAATCGTTCACAGAAAGGGTTTATCAACTGTAATTTGAAAAACAACGGTACATATTTTTGCCAAAAGTGTAGTACTTATAAAATGCAAGCAATTTAGTAAAAATTAAGTTATACGTGCGGCACAGAAAAGCATACACAATTGATAAGAAACATTAAGACGGATGATTTATTACAAAAAAAAACTATTAATAATGTTTAATATGTTTATTATAGGTTTTAAAATATCGATATAAATGTGCAAATAAAATAGAAATTAATTAAGAAAATAATTCTACAATTTAATAATATTATTTTCTATTAATATGCAGTAGCTGAACATGGGAGATGCTATCATTCAATACCATATGCCTCGATGAATAGAACGCTCGCATAGCCTTAAAGTTCTTTTAAGGTGTGGCTCATTACGTGGACGTGAAGTATATTTCAGGACAAATTAAAAGACCTCTACACAAAATCACTGCATTTAAAATGCAGTGTTAACAAGCTATTACCCTTTAGTAAGGGATATTATACCAATTTAATTTCGAGACAAACGCTTTAAATAGGTCCAGCCGTAATAAGGTAATTGAAAGTCATTTACCAAAATTGAATGTTTATTTTAAATTAAACAGTAAACAATGTGTAGTGCGAATAGAATTATTGTTTTTGTTTGGTGTAATATCTTTATATAATCATCACCCTTTTTAAACTAAACTACTCGGTAAAAATGTTGCTTTGTTTTCGTAGAAAGCGACATTAAATGTTATTAATCTTCGATTAAATCACAGTTGCGAATTGGGCTGAGAAAGTGATAAGGGTTAAAAAGAGAGAACAAAATCAGTTTCCTGGACATCTAGAAAAAATTTAGCAAAAGTTAGAAATCAATGAGAAATGTTTTTTTTTTTTATTTTTTTATTTTTAACCAAGATCAATGATTGGTCGTAAGTACCGTGTAGCGACATTTGAGTACACATCGAATTTGGTGGTATTTGCTTACAGGCTTAAGATATTCTAAATTTCACACGAGCAGTATTGATAAAAAGCTGCCTTGCATAAATTTAATTTAGTAAAGATAAGAGAAGGTTATTACTGTCTTACCAAGTTCGACAAATGAATTAAAAAAAATTCTACATCAGATTACTTAATTTCTATTGGTATATAAACTTCCAAATGCCGAAGCATTTAAAATTCTCTCTATTAGCTTGTAAATTGTTTATAATTTTGAATTAAAAAATTTTGAAATTGATACTTAACATGATGTAACTATAAGTTAAATAATATATATCAATTAGATTTTGATCTTATGTGTATCTTAAATCTTATGTGTATCAATTATATTTTTATTTTAATAGAAAATAACGCCACTCTATACAGATAATAAATTTACTTCTCTGTAGCCAACAAATTTCAAGATAGTTCAATGTCCACGCAAGTTTCACAAAATATGTTATGCACGCAAATGCCGTAATTCGATTACCGTATACCGATTATCGAAATACCGTAATTATGATTCTGCCACTCAGCAACAGGGTTAGTGTGATAATGATATTAAAGAGAACAAAATAGAAAATTTTTTTACTCAAATATATGGATCACAATACAAAAATTAGAAACAGCATTTCTCTGACAACTTTCAGTACTAGTGACCAACACAGATACCGCATACAATCAATCAATCAAATTTTCATACTTTTTTCTTTATTGAAATAAAATTTAAATTCCTTAAAATAATAAAAAAATAAAAATTTCTGAAGTTTTTTGACAAAAATTTAAGAATTCTTTCAATTTAAATTTTCTTATTCATAAAAAAGAAAAGAAACATTTATTTCTTAGCAAATAAAAATCGAGCTTAAAGTACACATTTAAAAAAAAAATATTTATTTACTAAAGGATTTGGTTTCAAAAACATATTTAACTTGTTGTTTTCCTAGTCAGTTATTGTTATCATTCGGTTTTTTCATAGAAAACTTTTCTAGCAATCACAACTTATACGACTAGTAATTTTGAACCATAATCAGATAACGAGGTTGACACCTGAAGGGACACCCCACCATACACATATACGCTTCGTCAACGTGGAGAACGCTGAAACCCGATGGATTTAATGTGCAATAGCCCCTCCCTATATACGACAAGTAGAAGAATGGAAATAGACCTCGTGCCCGCAATTGAACTAAAACTTTGCCGAACGGGAACTCTAAGGCATGGATGGCTACTCGTCTATCACGAACACTATCATTCGGTTAATGTTGTGAAGAGATATGGGTCACCAAACTGATTACATTAAGTCGAGTTTGCTATACGTTAAAACCTTTCCCAAAACTCTAATAAGTAAAGACCAAACTACGAAACACGGATAACACAACTTCGAGAGAATTCAATCTTCTGTTGGGAACTACATAAAACATTCTAGTTTAGTGTGGGTTTCTGGACTATTTTGTAAGATCCTTCCTTCCATTACATGATTTAACACATGGCTAAAATCGGGGAGGGGATCGAACTCTGCAACCCCCGCGACCACGAGGGAGATAATGTGGCAATCTAATAAGGGGACAGTGAGTGCGAAGAGTGGCTCTGACAAGTGATGAGAAACACGATAGTTGGTGTGTTCTGTTTTGTAGTACGTTCCCTGGTATCGTTGGAATTCAGCTCTTCGTCTCCTCCCCCCACAGAATAGAAACTATATTTATAGAGATAGTGTTTTGTAGGAAAAGTATCTCTCGAATAATTTCTGTTTAAAATTCATTAATCTGTATGCATATGTTTAATCGATACAAGCGATCTCTTGGTATTATTATTATTATTATAGCTTAAATTCGTTCCTTATATAGCAAAAATATTTCTATGTATTTTTAAATACCGCTCCTTTAAATGTTGTGTGTGTAATTTCTCAGTAAAACTTTAAATTTTGTAGCAACTAAATATCTGGAATATATCTTTCTTTAAAAAATTAAAATTGTTAAAAAGAATTGTTAGACTCAAGTAAGTTGTTTATTTATTCAAAATTAGTTCAGTCAATGTTCTATTTTGTGAAATGCTCTTTATTAAAATTATAATGTTTGGTGTCTAAATTTTCCAAATAAGGTTTATGTGTCTAAATTTTCACAAAAACGGTGATTTTTGTGAAATGTTTAAAAAGTTTTTTTTTAATACTTTTATAAAAGGTCATATATTTACGATTTCAAAAGTAGTTTGCATTTGTTTCTAGGGTAGCTAGAAACAAAGTTATAGCCCACATTTTAAACCGGAAGTTCAATTTAAAGCGACTGGAAGTGGAATTTTTCAAAACCGAAACTAAGCCGTAGAAATGTAAACAATGTAATTTAAACAGCTTTTTCCTCATTTTTAAATGATGTGAATGTACAATATACTTTTTAAATACAGAATTTAACTTTGCTTATTTATTTGTTTTAGTTATAGATGCATCTGGCAACTATTTCTTCACTTAATTTTCACTTATAGATTTGCATTTTCTGGAAAACTGCGATTTTAATTTTTTTATTACGAAAAATCTCATTTCTTAAAAAAGAATTTCATATATTCAAATGAAATTTTATCACAAAGTTTTGTACATCTCTGGATATGTTGTGAACCTAAACATAGCTTTTAAGTATATAACTGTTTATTTTAGAGTTATTTTTATTTAAAAAAGTGAGATATATTTTTTTGTAAAATCATGTTGTGTTTATAAGTGTTGGTATAAATCATTTTTCTGCTTCATAACACAGACATATGTATATTAAATATATTGTTGAAACGGAAAGTGAATATATTAATTGGAATTTGTTATACGAACTTAAGCGTAAATGTCAATTTTTACTAAAATTCAACCAAAATTTGAAAAATAAAATAAAAAAGTTCATGAAAATGACTTTTGAATTTACCATTTTATAGACCATTGTAACTAAAAACATAAGTGTTTCACAAAAATTTCTTATTTTTTTTTTAAAAAAAAAAGTGTTTCAACGGTAAACACATACCGTGTATAAAAGAAGCTATGCAAAATAAATTTAATTATTTGTGATAAAATCTGTTCAAAGTATTGAGCCAATTCTTACAAATTCCCTTTTCAAATTTCATTTTTTTTTATCTATTTGATAAAATTCGAGTTGACAATCGCTATGAACATTTTTAAATCGTCTCCTGATACAAATTTGCTTCAAAATTTCTTAATAGAATTTAACTTTTTGAGCAGCTTCTCTTGCATTGATTTTTGACGCCAAGTTTAGCTTCCCTTCCAGCATGAATTAGTGCTCTGGCGACTCTTGTATCACGAAACAAAAAACAAAACTAATTAAGGTGACCAGCTTTAATTTAATATCCGTGAACGCAGAATATTATCGTCAGCTGTAATAAATTATTATGTACATTAATATTTTATCTCGTTCCTGTTAATTTTTACATCTTAATGCTAATTTGATTTTTTTTACAAGGAATCATGGGTTTTTTTGCATTATTTTGTTGTTGAAGTCAACATCAGATTTATTAGAGTATTCCGCAAAAAGAGAGAAAAACGGTTATAGCATCTATGAAATAAACATTACAGCGATATTATGTGGTGCATTTTGGAAAATATATTTATGTATTGAACATAATACATTTAAATGCACGCAATGTATGCA